>CM056054.1:127990181-128391250 GCA_029574335.1 Rana kukunoris | reverse complement strand
ATTTCATTTAAAACTGTAAACCCTTGGAACTAGATTGCAGGAATATATCAGCTTAACCACCGGTGGAGCCGATATTCAGATTTTTGCTCATTATTCATTTCTGTACTTTACACTTTTATTAAAGAACATTTCTCATGATCTAAATAAAATATAATATTTAATCTAAATAAATATCTAAAGAGTTAACCTCTTGTAAGTAAATTGCGTGACATATTATTTTTTTAAATGTCATTATGTAAAGGTTATTTTGTATTTTTTTTTAATTTATTTAATTAATTTTGCTTTGTAAGCTTCTGTCTTAAAGTGATATTAAAGGTTCAAGTTTTTTTTTTAAATAACAAACATATCATACTTACCTCCACTGTGCAGTGCATTTTTCACAGAGTGGCCAGAGCGTCCTCACGACAGCTCTTGCGGCTCCTCCCTGCATTAGATAACCCCCTCTGGGAAGCTCTCTCCTGAGGGGGTTACCTTGCGGGCATGCTCCTGTGTCATACACTCAGCGTCCATGGATGCCTCGGCCCCGCCCCCCAGTGGCCGTGTCATTGAATTTGAGCCAATGTCTACGCTGCTATCAATCTATCCAATGAAGAGCCAAGAAGCCGCGGAGAGAGCGGTGCAGGATCGCGCCCACGGAAATTCAGGGCTCAGGTAAGTAAAACGAGGGGTGGGGGGGGCGGACACTGCAAGGTTTTGTTTCCCCTTAATGCATAGGATACATTAAGGTGAAAAAAACATGAGGGTTTACAACCCATTTAAGTAGTTGTCAGGCTCAGTCTGATATTGTGTTTTTTGCCCAGCTTCTAAGATGTAGTCTTCCTCATTTTTATTTTTTTTGCTTATTTTTTCATCCAATAGATTTGTATTAATATATCAGAATAAGTGATAAACTATACATACGTTTGAGTACATAGTAATATAACATGGGTCACAAAGATGCATAGTAAGCATAACATTGCAAAAGGTGAAAGACCTTTAGTGAGATACATCATCATGATACTAGGAATAAGTATAAACGACCAAATCCAAGTATAACCTAATAGGCTTAGATACTTGAAAAGACAGTAAATGCACTAAAGTTAATAGTAGGTCCCCCACACTGCCCGCGCCCCTAACGGAAACACACTGCGCCCAGCAGCGTGAGGACCAACTGCACCAATGATAGATGTATACCCAACAACACTTTACAGTGACATAAATCAATATCACAACAGTCAGCACCTAGAGTAACGCGGAACTGGTGGTATGCAAGAATGTGGAACAAAGAGTGGTTAGAATAGAAAGAAAGAAAGGAAAGAGCGTAGGGTAGAAGAGTTGGGTAAAGAGGAGAAAGGTAAAAGAAAAAGAGAAAGAGAGCCAGAACTGGATGTATTGCTCTGCTGTGTATAAGACAGCAAAAAGGAAAGCAGCAGATTTAGGGTCTAATTTTTTGCTTATTTTAACTTCCTTTATCTAAGTTTTGCTCTATTCTTCTGTTAGCTACATAGGTTTGAACCTGATTAAATATATAGACATTATTTTTTTGTTTTTTATTATGTACCTGACATCCAAGGAAGTTTAAATTTCAAAGATGATCTGTTAGTAACAGAAAAATATTCAATATTCTCAATATATTGGTTAGTAGCTTACATCTCTTTGTAATGTTGTGTCTATTTTAAGCCAGCAGATGGCATGTCATTGTTCGTTTTACATGTTTACCTGTCTGTTCTTAAAGCGAAGGTTCACCCAAAATGAAACCTTGCCACCTTTCAGGGGAGGGGGTGCAGATACCTGTATAAAACAGGTATTTGCACCACTTCTGGGTATAGACTGCCGAGGGAGTCCCACCCCTTTGTGTCACCCCTGCTGTGTTCTGGGAAAAACACGGCTCCCAGAACACAGCAGGGGGGGCAGTAAGGATGCACAGCGTGACTCGTACATGCGCAGTAGGGAACCGGGCAGTGAAGCCGCAGCGCTTTACTTCCCGATTCCCTCACCAATGATGGCGGCGGGGAAGCCGAGAAACAATTTTTAAGAAACTATTTTTAAGTCTGAAAGCTCAAAAGCAAAGAGCTTCTGCTTGGGAAACCCATGATGTGCTGTGATTCATGAGTGTACCCAGTGTATAGGCTTATTTGCAAACACAGATTATATATACTGTACATAGAATGTGCAGTAATGTACAGTACATTGGTATGCTGAGGTACCATTAAATATGAATGATATCCAAAAGCACCTCCACAATGAACCTGTGTCGCAGATCACAGCAATCCATGGTAATGCACTACTGTGCTTTGTGGGTTACTGCAATACAACATTTTCTGCAGGTAGTATTTAAGGCCTGATTTGGTGTGTTAGGCCTTCTTTTCAGATGAATGTGTGTTAAGCACACAACAACAGATCTGAGCAGTTTGAATGGCCCGTTATAGTTTCCATTAAATAATGGTGAAAATATAATTTATCTAGGTGTAAGAAAGCAAAGAAATGTTTCTATTTTTATCATGCTTCAGGAAAACACAATAACCTTTTTCTGTTTGAGATTATTTCTATTCACAGTCTATGCATTCCCTATGATAAGGTTCATGTATTATTGTTAATGCCTTGCAGTCAAAAGCAAAAGTACAAATGGTTTTCAGCATGTAAGTTTCACTAGTTTATGTAACACCATAAATCTTCTATCTACTTTAACCATGAGACAGAATTACTTCGAATGATTCATGGTTCACAACAACCTCATGCTTTTGTGCCAGTCTGAATCATAGAACTTTTATGGAGAAACAACTGCAGTAACCTAGAAAATCATTTAAATGGCAAGACCACGGGGGATGAAGCACATCCAAACAAATGATTATACTTGTTTTAGTAGCTAAACTTTATTTCTGACCAGTTTTAAAGCTTTTTTGGTATTTTGGTCCCATGACTCAACATAAAAAAATTGGAAGATCAATCAAAATGGAGGAAGATATCTTTTGTGAGATGAAAAAAAAAAAAAAAACTACTTTGGCAAATAAAACAAGAAATTACATGAAGGCTAAGTTCACATTATTGCTGTTGAGGTTGTTGCAGTTTTACTTACGTGTTTTTCGGTGCATTTTGCGTTTTAGAACACACATTTGTGCATGCAGTTTTCATGCATTTTTTTTCTCTTTAACAAACTATGAATAACTGATTGTTAAGGAGCAGGCAGCCCCAGCTTACTTAACACCTGATGAGTCATCAGCTGTCAGCGGGGTTCCCTGCTGACAGCTGAATGTAAAAAAAAAGACTTGCCAGCAATAAAAATCATGAAAAATATAGTGTGGGGTCCCTTCAGGTCTGAGAATAACCATATTTCAATCTTTCAATCTTCAACAAACTCCATATCTTGCTTTATGCAGAAATATTAAATTAGAACCATTTCCAATCTTGCTTCATGAAAAATAAAGTGCTATGTGCTTCATGCAGGTACAGCCATCAGTGGATCACTCAGGGCTCTCCCCCAATGGTCCCGCACTCACCGAATCCAATCACCCCTACAGGGGTAATAGGCTCTCACAATAAAGTATCCACACTGTTAGGTCTGTCAGGATTTTTCATATGGAAACTTTTCAACCGCTCATAGAGGAGACAAATGAAAGCGCCCAATAGCGTGATACTGTTTTATAAAAAGATTTCAATACTTTATTCCTATAAAATGGGTACTCACATTTAGCATTTAGTAAAAAAGCCTTAAAAACGAGTGCTGTAGCTCAGAGGAACGATCGCTCTACCGGTTTCGTCGTACTGACATCATCTGGAGCGCACCTCTGAGCCTCCAGCACTTCCTTATTTATGTTAGAATGGACGTTGCGTCTGAAACGTCCTCCAGGCGTCCTCCATGTTGGAGATTATTGCAGACCAAAGTCCCGACGCTAGAGGCTCTATAGAAAATCTATATTAGAGTAAACCTATTTGCCATAGCAAGAAACCCGGAAGCTCGGGTTTTGTGGAAATTGCATCTGACTTTTGAAGTTTCTATATGCCAATCCGTCAAATTCCAGAGTTAGAATTAGTATGAGGCATTGTATATATATAAATATTAACTTGTTCAGACACAATGTACCATACAACCATATACATTTATAGCATCGATTCTGACACAGATTTTCATGCATAGATACAACATTTCCATAAAATAAAATAATATATATATATATAATATATATATAATATAGATAAAAAAATAAAATAAAGTAAAGTTTGAATGACTGTGTGAGGAGGTATAATTTATATGAGGAGAAATAAATTAATTTTCAGTTATGATGGAGATTATAAATATATGTTTCATTAAAATAGAATTCTAATATTCATAATAGTGTAGGACAGTAAATATATGCTACTCATTACTGTATTCGGAGAACATAATAAAAGGAGTATTGATAGTATAAAAGATGGATAAAAGTATTATATAAAAGTATGTATATAAAAAAAAGTATGTATATAAAAATATACAGGCATACCCCGCTTTTAAGTACACAATGGGGTTTATTTACTAAAGCTGGATTTTGCAATATCAGGCTCATTTCTGCATAGAAACCAATGAGCTTCTAACTCCAGCTTGTTCAATTAAGCCTGATAATAAAACCTGGAAGCTCATTGGTTTGTGTGCAGAAGTGAGCCTTATTTTGCGCTTACCAGCTTTAGTAAATAAACACAATTGTGTACTTAAAAGTGGGGTATGCCTGTATATATAAAAATATATGTTTTAACGTATAGATCCACCGGGTTTTGTTTTGGGATACTTTTATGTTTTTTTTCTCCCCCCCCCCTCCAATGTTCTCTTATCTTATCTATTCCATAACAAGTCATACATCCCGGGTCTTTGTGGTGGTAATCTCTAAAATGCCTAGACTCGCTATGTTTATGGAACCCTTTTTTAATATTAGCTATGTGCTCTCTAATCCTGATATGTAGTTCTCTTGTTGTTCTACCCACATATTGTTTATGACATGGGCATTCCCATGTCATAAACAAATGTTTTACAATATTTATATAACACTAGCACTGTATTTAATATTTTTTACTATTATTTATTTATTTTTCAATGATCAGCACTACACATCACCTTCTATTTAATTGGTACCTATTATTTATTCACTCCATCATCTAGGGGATTTTTGGTTCACTTATTTATACTCTTAAGTAGGCACCATCACCTGCTATTTACACCCATTGCCTTTCTCCATCCAGGTGGAGTTCTTTATGCAGGGGCTGCCACTGTAATATAATTTATTAAATTTCACTTTATTTATTTATTATACAATCTCAATTTGTCCACGTGTCACTATTTAAATTGTCCGTAGCGCAGATTCATCTTCCCTTTTTTTTTTTTCTTCAGGTCTGTTATGGATTTTGAGGGGAACCCGACACCAAAAAAAAAATGGCATGGGCCCCCCCCAGAATCCTTACCAGACCCTTATCCGAGCATGCAGCCCAGCAGATCAAGAAAGGGAAAAGACAAGCGAGTGCCCCCCCTTCCTGAACCGTATCAGGCCACATGCCCACACAGGACAAAGGGGCCTCTTCCCCATAACCCTGGCCATTGGTTGTGGGGGTCTGCCGGCAGGGGGCTTATCGGAATCTGGAACCGACTTAAACAAGAGGACCCCTACATCCTGACCCCCCATGTGAATGGGAGTAAGATCAAGTATAGCTTTTTGGAAGGGGCTTGTGAACTCCATGATACCATTCTATAAGGCAACATACCTTTCCAGGGGGTGTGAGAAAAAGTTTGACAAGGTGTGGCGGGCATAGTATAATTCTGATACTACTATGGGTTAAGAAGGCCGGCTGTGTAGCTTAAAATAATTTGTGTTCCTTTGGACCTGACTTGAGGGGCCCGCAGGTTTAGCCCTATTGTGTTGAGGGGGGGCACTGATACCCACTGGTCAATCCCCTGATTGAACTGCTCGGTCCGCTGGGGTTAATTGTTCTTTATTATGTTATTATTTTGTGGCCGCAAATGCCTATTATGAATAGCAGATTTGTGTACCTATTTCTTTTCTTGAAGCTTGTTATCCGAGGGTGGTGGTGAACTGAGTTTTGGGTTGTTGGGGGGAGCGGGGTGAGTTGGGGATGGGGCTGCTGAGTTCAGTAGGTGCAGTCAGATACCAATGTTAGGTAGACTGCCCATGTAGTTGACTATGTTGGTCGTGGAGGGGCCTGGTGTTTTGCTATGGCACGCTCTCTTTTTTCAATGTTTGTATGTCTTGTTTAAAACACTTTAATAAAAATAATAATAAAAAAATAATAATTATTTAAGAACTGTCAGACGGTGGAGCTTCTACTTCTACTTCTACTCAAACAATTACGGTAAATGAACTTTGCACTATGTGTCTCTCCCTCCAGTAGCTGAAAGCTGGTTTATCCCCCTCTCCCTCCCGCCCACTTTAAGCTGCTGGAGGGAGTGCATAGTTCTGTAATTGCCATGCTGATCATCCTGTCCTGTTGTTCACAGTTTGGAATCCGAGTCTCCTGCTTGTCATGATGACAGCAGGCAGACCCAGCTTGAGCAGCGCTTCTGCCCCCAAGCCTGTGCATAACAGATCTCCAACCTGTAATGTCTGGAGAATGGCACACAGCATAAGATACAGGGCTGGATAATGTTATTCCAGTGCCCCGACCACCAAAGTGAGGGAGGGATATTTGCATCAAATCACATGCTCAGTGTTAGCCAATAATACTTTTTTCATGTTGCAACCCCTCCACCTTCCCCATGAACCACATTTTAATCTTCAGTTTAAGAAGTTTTTTTCTTTATGTTTACTTTAGGAAGGGGGAGAAGCTGGCTCTGCAGCAGTGCAGTTGATGGAGGAAGAGAGGAACAGGACCAGTATTCTCTTACAAGCTATTCATGTTATCATTTATTTATTCAGACATCAGGCTGTTGAAGATCTTGAGTGACAGTGTCAGAAAGACAGAACACAGACTTAATGCATTCTTTTCAACCAGCAATAATCCTGTTTATTACAGAGAATCTCTGACTGGGAGAAAATAATGCAGGATATCTGTGCGTCATGTCCATCTCTTCCTCTGCTTGCTTAATCTTTAACCCTTACAGCTTATTCACACTTACAGCTCATTCAGACTTTTCTCTTTGAAGAGCGATCCACATTTGGATCGCTCTTTAGAGAACATTTGACATGCAGGGTTTGTATCACATTTTCACCACTAGGGATGAGCCGAACAGCCCCCGGTTCGGTTTGCAGCAGAAAATGCGAGCAGGCAAAACTTTTTTTCAAACACGCGAACACCGTTAAAGTCTATGGGATATGAACATGAAAAATTAAAAGTGCTAATTTTAAAGGTTAATATGCAAGTTATTGTCATAAAAAGTGTTTGGGGACCTGAGTCCTGCCTCAGGGGACATCTATCAATGCAAAAAAAGTTTTAAAAACTGAAGTTTTTTCGGGAGCAGTGATTTTAACCTCCCTGGCGGTGTTCCCGAGTCTGACTCGGGGTTAGATTTCTGTGCTACGATCGGTAACCCCGAGTCAGACTCGGGCTTGCCTCGCAGCATCCACAGAGACTGTATACTTACCTTCTCTGTGGGTGCTCGCTCGATTTACACAGCGCCCCCGCGCGCCGCCGATCTCCATTCCCTGCAACGTTAAGACGCACGGGGACAGAGAACGGCGCCAAATTCAAAAATGTAAACAAACACTATACATACAGTACACTGTAATCTTATAGATTACAGTACTGTATGTAAAAAATACACACCCCCCATGTCCCTAGTGGTCTGCCCTGTACACTACATGTCATTTTATATAATAAAAACTGTTCTTTCTCCCTGCAAACTGGAGATTGCCCATAGCAACCAAAGTGTCCCTTTATGGCAAAAATTGTTTTAGAGCAGCTAAAAAACAGCGATAATAAATCAGAATCACTTGCAGAATTTAGCGATAGCGATTTGTGCGGAAATTCGTCATAAAAAAAATAAATAATGACAGCAAAAATTCTGCAACTGAGCAAATTTCAGTGATTTTGATTTGATTACATTATTGAATAATTTTTACTATTTGTTATAATTTTTTATAATTATTTATTATATTATATTTTTTAATAAAAAAAAAAAAAAAAAAATCATACCCGGGATGCCTATTAGACTCTTGTTTGGATAGATTTAAGTGAGTTATTCCTAAGAATTACAAGCCTACAGTATAAAACGCCAAATTCCCTTGCAAATAATGGTACCGCTTTCAGCACCTAAAATCTGAAAGAATCATACCGCCAGGGAGGTTAATAATGCTTAACCACTTAACACCCGCCGCACGACTATGTACGACCACAGAATGGCACGTACAGGCAGATGGGCGTACATGTACATCCCTGCCTTCTAGCGGGTCGGAAGTCCGATCGGGACCCCCTTCGCTGTGTGCGGCGGCGTCTTACCTTTGGGAGCGATCCGTGACAAGGGGGCGGCTGTTCGTTTCTGTCCGCCCCCTCGTGATCGCTCCCAGCCAATCCCGTGAGCCTCTGTCATGTCACTTCCTCTGCCTATGTAATGTAAACACTGGCAGAGGAAGTGATGTAGCTCTCCTCTCAGCGGTATTTTAAATCCACCGAGAGTAGAGAACACTCACAGTAAGTCGCACCAACACTACACTGACACCACACACATAGCCACATTTAACCCCTTCCGATCACCCCCCAGCCCCCTGTCACACTGTCACTGATAGCAGTTATCATATATTTACTGATCACTGCATTTAGTGTCAGTGTGACAGTTAGCGTGACAGGCAGTTAGTGTTAGGTCCAGGGTAGCCCTGTACCCCCCCCCCAATAAAGTTTTAACCCCTTGATCACAACCCTTTCACCCCCTATTACCAGCGTCACTAAGCGATCATTTTCCTGATCGCAGTATTAGTGTCGCTGTTGCCGCTAGGTAGCTAATTTTTTTTTTATTGAGATTTTGTTTTACTAAAGACATGTGGCTGAATACATTTTGGTCTAAATGTTTGACTAAAATTTAGTTTTTTCGATTTTTCTTATAACAAAAAGTAAAAAATATTGTTTTTTTTTCCAAAAATGTTGCTCTATTTTTGTTTATAGCGCAAAAAATAAAAATCGCAGAGGCAATCAAATACCATCAAAAGAAAGCTCTATTTGTGGGAAGAAAAGGACGCACATTTTTTATTTGGGAGCCACGTTGCACGACCGCTCAATTGTCTGTTAAAGTGACGCAGTGCCGAATTGTAAAATGCCTCTGGGCATTTAGCAGCATATTGGTCCAGGGCTTAAGTGGTTAAAGTGAAACAATACAAGTGTTTATAACAGTCTGCACAAAATGACATTTCTAACAGAAAATAAGTAATTTTAAACTTACACGCGGCTATAATGAATTGTCAGGTCCCGGTGTCTAGTCGAGTAGGAGGCCATGGAAATCTCTGAGCCTCAACAGCTGATTGTCAGCTTAGACGCGCTCGCTCCCCCTGCCTGAAGCCTGCTTTTACACTAGTACACACCACTCTACACAGCAAGGGGCAGATGTGATATTGAGCAGTGGTTTTTTGATTGGTTATCTACGCGGCTCTATACAGCAAGGGGGTGTATCACAACCGCCCCTTGCTGTAAAGAGCGGCGTAGATAACCAATCAAAAAACCACTGGTCGATATTACATCCGTCCCTTGCTGTGTAGAGGGACGTGTATAGAGTGTATAATCAGCCATCGGGAGCGAGCGCGTCTACAGCTAATGAACAGCTGTTCCCGCTCGGAGGTTTCCGTCGGCTCGTGAACCATATCGATGGTAGGAACCAGCTCGCCAGAACACCGGCAATACAGATAAAAGTCATTAAAAAAAATGGCATGGGCTCCCCCTTAGTCCATTATCAGGCCCTTGGGTCTGGTATGAATACTAAGGGGAACACCGAAACAAAATTAAAAAAAAGCGTGGGGGATCCCCCAAATTCCAACCAATTAACCACTTGCTTACGTGGCTCCCAAACAAAACTGATGTATTTTTTTCCCACAAATAGAGCTTTTTTTTTGTGATATTTGATTATCTCTGCATTTTTTATTTTTTGCGCTATAAACAAAAATAGAGCGACAATTTTTAAAAAAAAAACACAATGGGCCAGATTCAGCAAGACTTGCGCTGGAGTAATTCGATATGCGCCGCGTAACTGTGAATATGCGCCGTCGTTTCTATGTGGCCGTACCCACCAAACTAGATGCGACAGAAAACGGGCCATTTCCGATCGGCTTAACTTTCCGACGCCAGAGTCTCGTCAGCGCATAATTTCGTTTGGCGCATCAGTCGCGCCTATTGATTTCCCCTGCAAATATGCAAATGAGGGAGAATTCCCGATTCGCGAAAGGATTAGCACCATACGCTGGCTACATGCGCCGCGCGTATCTCGTCCGTCCGGCGCAAAGTTATTTCTACAAATAGCTGCTTTATCTTTACTCCAGACGGCCACAGGTCAGCAGGAGAGCAGCTACAGCAGCGTTACCGACGATAAGAGCTAGCTGAGCACCCCCACTTGCAGGACAACACCTCTGTCCATGCTTGTCTGTCAACTTTTACAGCCATGGAGGAAGACATCATAGGTCTCCATAGCCGAGATGACGGCTGACAGCTCCTGGCATTTAGAGTTCAGCTTTCTCCTGTGTGTTTGCGGGGAACGGGAGCAGCCATCTCAGAACAAAAGTAACTTCACTGCGGGGAGGGGGAACAGGATATACTTTAGTGCCGGTATGGCGCATTTAAACCCCAACGGAACGCATTGCGCTGAAGTTTCCCTTGAAGTGGTGCCGACGGAAGTTGTGAGCATGCGCACAAGGGGGCCGAGTGAAGCCTCACTTACTGCGCATGCTCCGTGGATGATGTGCTGAACGTAAGCCTCTGTGCTGGGCTCCGCCCATCATTTACATATGATCACACCCACTTCCACTTTCGTCGGGTTACACCAGCGCATTATCGTTACTCTGGCACAAGTTTACGCGCAACTGCTATGTGAATAACAGTACTTGCGCCGAAAGTGTCGGCAGAGTAACGTAAATGAGAAACGTTACTCCAAAGTAAAGAAGCGCCCATCTACCTGAATCTGGCCCAATATTTTTTTACTTTTTGCTATAATAAATATCCATTTAAAAAATAAAATCTCTCAGTTTAGGCCGATGCATATTCTTCTACATATTTTTGGTAAAAAAAAATGCAATAAACGTTTATTAATTGGTTATAGTTATAGTGCCTACAAACTAGGGGATAGAATTTTAACGGGGGTGACCATTTTTACAAGTAATTCTGTTTTTAACTCCTTAAGGACTGCCGCATTTACATTTATGTCGGCAGAATGGCACGGACAGGCACATTGGCGAACCTGTACGTCCCTGCCTAAACGTGGTTCGGGGTCCTATCGGACCCCCCCCCCGGTACTTGCGACGGTCCCAGTGGCTGCAGGAGCGATCCGGGATGAGGGGGCGGCTGTTAGTCCACTGTTTTGTCCGCCCCATCCAGATCGCTCCCAGCCAATCCACTCCCTCCCTGCTCTGCTCTCCTCTCGGCGGTATTTTCAATCCGCCGAGAGGAGAGAAGACATCACAGGTAAGTCGCACTAACACTACACTGACACCACACATATAGGCACACTTAATCCCTTCCAAACCCCCCCCCCCCCTCCAGCCCCCTGTCACACTGTCACTGATTGCAGTGATCATATATTTACTGATCACTGCATTTAGTGTCAGTGTGACAGTTACTGTGACAGGCAGTTAGTGTTAGGTCCATGGTAGCCCCCTACCCCCATATAAAGTTTTTAACCCTTTGATCACCGCCATAGTAAACCCTTTCACCCCCTATTGCCAGTGTCACTAAGCGATCATTTTTCTGATCGCTGTATTAGTGTCACTGTTGCCGCTAGGTAGCTAGTTTTTTTTTTATTGCAATTTTTTTTTTTACTAAAGACATGTGGCTGAATACATTTGGCCTAAAGTTTGACTAAAATTTAGTTTATTAGATTTTTCTTATAACAAAAAGTAGAAAATATATATTTTTTTCTAAAATGTAGGTATTTTTCCATTTATATCGCAACAAATTAAAATTGCAGAGACAATCAAATACCATCAAAAGAAAGCTCTATTTGTGGGAAGAAAAGGACGCAAATTTTGTTTGGGAGCCACGTCGCACGACCGCGCAATTGTCTGTTAAAGCGACGCAGTGCCGAATTGTAAAAACACCTTTGGTCATTTAGCAGCATATTGGTCTGGGGCTTAAGTGGTTAAATAAAGAAAAAATTCTGACGTGTTGGTGTTATATCTTTCACTTGGATGTTCTAAGTTGCACAGCTAGATAAAACAAAAACTGTGTCTGTGTGTCTGTCTTCATTTCAGTCTGCAAAGCAACCAAATGTGATTATTGTAAAGCAGGGATCCTCAAACTATGGCCCTCCAGCTGTTGCGGAACTACATATCCCATGAGGCATTGAAACACACCGACATTCACAGACATGACTAGGCATGATGGGAATTGTAGTTTCTGAACAACTGGAGGGCCGTAGTTTGAAGGCCCATGTTGTAAAGGGATGATTATTTTCTATGTGTTAATTGCTTGCTGATCCTGACAGAAATCTTGTGAGCTGATAACTTCCTGCACATTCTGCCTCTTCTGACTGTAGTTAAATACAGTGCGGTTTATTTACTATAACTTGTGCAAAATCTGGTGCAGCTGTGCATGGTAGCCAATCAGCTTCTAACTTCAGTTTGCTCACTTAGGCCTCTTTCACACGGAGCGGTCCGTTTTTCGGTCCGCTCCACGTGTGTCCGTCGGCTCAGCGGGGGATCCCGCTGAGCTGTCGGCGGACAGGGCGGTCCCCGCACACTGCGCAGGGACCGTCCTGTCTCTCCTCCGCTATCCCCTATGGGCAATCGGATGAAAACGGACCGTCTGTCCGTTTTCATCCGATCCGCCGGATAGAAGAAAAATAGGGTTTTCTTCTGTCCAAAAAACCGGACCTTAACGGACGCGGATCAATGCGGACGTTAGCGGATGCATCATCCGCTAACGGACGCGATCCCATAGGGGCCCATTACAAGTCCGTAAACGGACTTGTAATAAGCGGACGAACGGTCCACTCATGTGAAAAGGGCCTTAAGCTTTAATAAAATAACCTGGAAGCTGATTAATTTCTATGCACAGCTGCACCAGATTTTGCACTCTCTAGTTTTAGTAAATAAACCATATTAGTGGGGGTTATTTACGAAAGGCAACTTCCAAATACAAAAATAAAAATGTCACGATTAATTGGAGTAATAGTAAAGAACATTGATGTTGGACTTTATAGGCACTCCAGTACATGAAATTAAAAATGTTAAAATCTTTATTACAAAAAAGGTAAAAAAATATATACAGACATTGCTAAAATGTCATTAATAATTACACTATATATATTTGTATGATGCGTCCTAGACAGTATCAATATTCCAGCAAGCTTGGTGTAGGCTTGGTTAAGGCATGCTGGGGCTCAGCTCAACATGTTACATTCTCATCCTTTCTAAACTACTGCCATAGTGCTGGTGTTTTTGCAGTGCCTCAGTGTGAAAGGGTAAGGCGTTTTTACAGCGCTTTTTTTTAATTCATTTCAATGGAGAGGAGCGTTTTTGGAGCGTTTTTTTCAGTGCTCAAAAGCTGCTCCAAAGATGCTGCTTGCAGAACTCGGTGTGAAAAGGTCCATTGAGATGCATGGAGAGCGTTTTATGAGTGTTTTAAGAGCCCTATTTTTAACACTAAAACACTGTAAAAACGCTTCAGTGTGAAAGGGGTCTTAGAGTAGCTATGGTTTTTAGAGGATTAAATCAGATAGCCCTTAGGGCATTAGGTAGTAAGGTAGTGTCATAAGATCACAAAGAATGAAAGATACCCGCTGAGGACATCTGCCACTCCGTGGACCACCCAGGTGGTCTATATATGTTTTCTTTTACTTTTTTTGTAATAAAGATGTTACATTTTTTAGTTTTGTGTACTGGAGTGCCTATAAACTCCAACATCAATGTTCTTTACTAACATTTATAAATGTTTCCAGTGATGCAAACCATCACTATCTGAGTTGAGCTCTGCTTTTGTGCTATAGTCAACAATTTCACTTTCTAATGCTCAAGTTTTCAAACATAAGCAAAAATCAATCCCAAGCATTTTCTAAAGAATTAACTTAATTTGATATTTTACAGCATGATAATGTGCACTTTCATTGGCAATATCTGCCGGTTATGAGTCATGTATTAACTTCTTTATGACCAGTTATTATAAGAAATGCTCAGATAGATTGGTTTGTTTGAAAAAAAAAAAAAAAAACATTGGATTTTGTATAGCCAGCCTTTTAGATGAATCTGCACATATTTCCTATCTAGTTGCATATTTTATTTACAGTCACATTTTGCTATCACTCAATCCAACCTTTCTACTGTAAACATTTGTCAACAGATTGGCAGTCATGATTTTTTTTTTTTTTTTAACACTAGCCAAAAGTGTCACACATAAAAAATAAACACAATAAAAAAAACATGAACAAGACCACAGGATATCCTTCCTGACCCTCTATATACTGTAAGATGATTTTTTTCATCGGTGCACTAACTTGGCCGATTCTATGATCAAAGATTTATTTCACATTCTATTTATGGTTGGGAGGGCTGATAAAACTAGACATAGGGTATAATTTAGTATATATCAAGTCAATGGGTAAGAGTGCATTTTATTAATGCTGATATTTCACGCCTTCTATCTTATGAACTGGTTTATTGCAGGTGTTTTTAGCCTGACAGGTGCTAGGTGGCAATTTATTGTGCAGATGCTTCAAAGGCCTGGGATATTTATTTATGCACATAGACCAAAGAGTCAGAAAGAACAAGTCAGGCAGGGAGTTAAAGGAGAACAGCAGGCAAAATACAAAATTAAGTTATAGATAAGCAATGTAAAGAGCTCTTTATCTATTTTGCGTTTTCAATGCTTTTTTTTTAGAGAGAGAAAACGTAATGTAATAAAAACTAGCAATTAAGACACAATACTGTTTCATCATTAAGCAACCCAATCCCACTCCATCTGCACACCTATTATGCACATCAACTTGGAAATAATATATAATTATCAGCCCGTGCATTACTGCAGGTTACAATGAAAAAATAAATAATCAAATGCACTTGTTTTTACATTGTCTAAGCATGCTCCCTATGTTGGAATTCTGAAGGAGCTACTGTACTCCTTTAGAACCATTTCACACCAGAACATGGTGTGGGAAACCCATGTTCCGTGTGTGTTTCCCACACAATGTTTAAAAGACACTGCAGTTGCGATCTAGGTCTAGAACAATTACTGTATATACTCGAGTATAATCCGAGTTGTTCAGCAAATTTTTTTTGTGCTGAAAATGCCCCCCTTGTCTTATACTTGAGTCACCTTTTTGCGCCTAATCTCCCGGACTTTGGGGACCCGATACCAGCCAACCGATACCATGCCAATCTTGGCACACATGTAGTCCCACTCTTCCTCTACAAGTGTGCAAAGTTTGTTGTCCTGGGGACCTACGACCGGGGAGCACCGAATTATCAAAGCCGGGCACCCCTTCCATAGACTCCGTTGTTAAACATCAGTCTAGTCATGGATACAGTTAGGCATGGGCACAGTGAGGCATGGGCACAGTGAGGCATTCACATGGACACAGTGAGGCACAGTGAGGCATGCAGATGGCCACCGTAGGCTTATACTCGAGTCAATACGTTTTCACATTTTTTGTGGTAAAATTAGGTGCCTCGACTTATATTAGGGTCAGCTTATACTCGAGTATATACGGTACATATAAGTAAAGTAAACTTGCCCCTTGCCAAAAGGAGCAAAGAGACTAGCTACCTATTCTCACCTTATATTTGCTCCCTTGCATTCCATCTTTCCATGTGAGCAAATAGAAGCAACATTTTAGATGATTTTGTTACAGCTTATACATTGCTCAATATAACATGAAACTAGAAATATATATATATACTGAGCAAACTTATAAACGCAACACTTTTGTGTTTGCCCCTTTTTATCATGAGCTGAATGCAAAGATCTACAACTTTTTCTATGTACACAAAAGGCCTATTTATCTCAAATATTTCAAACAGAGCAGTGCAGCGCAAACCTAAATAGCATAATATTAATATTAAAACGAATATGCTCATACCAGTGAAGACATAGTTGAATTAATAACAGTGAAAAAATAAAATAAAATAAAATAAAAAGAAAGTCCACATTTGCAAAGTGCAAACAAATCCTGTGATCAAAACAGTCAGAGTATCTCCACCATGTGACTTGGAAAACCAATATTTCAAATATTTCAAACGTGATCCCTTCACCAGTAAAGATGGGTACTCTCACCTCACACCAAGACCCTTGTTTTACCAAAGGTCTAAAACGCTTAGAACAAATGGCAGGAAATCCAGATGGCTCAAAGATGTGCAATTGTCAGCTGAAGGACCCGGAGATATGCAAGTATCCTCAGTGGCACCAACGAATCAATATGCAAAGAAAAAAGGCCAGATCTAAGAGCTTCCATATAAACCAGGTCTCTTTAATGAGTAAAAAATGTGCAGGGTACTCACATTCAAGTAGAAAATACAGGCATAAAACACCATATCAGGCAGCTCAAATGAAGATGTGGGACATCAAGGAGTGACAAGGGATGGTTCCTGACCCCGGACGCGTATCGTAATACTACTTCCTCAGCAGGGCACATTTTTTACTCATTAAAGAGACCTGGTTTATATGGAAGCTCTTAGATCTGGCCTTTTTTCTTTGCATATTGATTCGTTGGTGCCACTGAGGATACTTGCATATCCCCGGGTCCTTCAGCTGACAATTGCACATCTTTGAGCCATCTGGATTTCCTGCCATTTGTTCTAAGCGTTTTAGACCTTTGGTAAAACAAGGGTCTTGGTGTGAGGTGAGAGTACCCATCTTTACTGGTGAAGGGATCACGTTTGAAATATTTGAAATATTGGTTTTCCAAGTCACATGGTGGAGATACTCTGACTGTTTTGATCACAGGATTTGTTTGCACTTTGCAAATGTGGACTTTCTTTTTATTTTATTTTATTTTATTTTTTCACTGTTATTAATTCAATTATGTCTTCACTGGTATGAGCATATTCGTTTTAATATTAATATTATGCTATTTAGGTTTGCACTGCACTGCTCTGTTTGATATATTTACTTCAGGAATTTTGTGATTGTTCTTTTGGTGTTCAGCTTGCATCCATATGAAATCCACTCTTTGAGTATTTTTCATTTTTACACTTATTATTTTATTTTTTTTCTGATCTTTATATTTTTGCGCTGATTGCACCCCCCCTGTTTTACTTATCTCAAATATTGTTCACAAATCTGTCTAAGCCCTGGTTCACACTGGGCTGCGGGAGTGAAGCAGTGCGAGTTCAGCTGAACTCGCACGATTTCACTCCCGCTGGCAGTCCTGATTTCAGCCTCGATTTCAGAGACATCTGTGCAGGTTTCTGCACAGATGTCAATGTAAATCGCGGGCTGAAATCGCAAAAAATAGTACAGAGACTACTTTTTGAAATCGGTGCAATGCCGCAGATGCAGCGTCGCGCCGATTAGGACAGTGCCATTGCCGGCAATTTGCGGCAAAATCCGCCGTTTTGACATGCGATTTGACATGCCAAATCGCATGTCAAAACGCACCAGTGTGAACCAGGGCTGAATCTGTGTTAGTGAGCACTTCTCCTTTACCAAGATAATCCATCCACCTCACAGGTGTGGCATATCAAGATTCTGGTTAGACAGCATGATTATTGCACAGGTGTGCCTTAGGCTGGACACAATAAAATGTCACTCTAAAATGTGCAGTTTTACTGTATTTGGAGGGGTCGGGGGGGTTGGTGGGTCCGAAAACCAGTCAGTGAGTCAGTGACCACCATTTGCCTCACACAGTGCAGCACATCTCCTTCGCATAAAGTTGATCAGGCTGTTGATTGTGGCCTGTGGAATTCGCTGTGTGAAGTTGCTGGATATTGACAGTAACTGAACACATATACGCCGATCCAGAGAATCCCAAACATGCTCAATGGATGACATATCCGTGTGAGTATGCTGGCCATGCAAGAACTGGGATGTTTTCAGCTTTCAGGAATTGGGTACAGATCCTTGAAACTTGGGGTGTGCATTATCATGCTACAGCATGAGGTGATGGTCGTGGATTAATGGCACAACAATAGGCCTCAGGATCTTATCATGGTATCTCTGTTCATTCAAAATGCCATCAATAAAATGCACCTGTGTTTATTGTCCATAGCATATGCTTGCCCATACCATAACCCCACCACCACCATGAGCCACTCGATCCACAACGTTGACATCAGCAAACTGCTCACCCACACAATGCCATGCACACTGTCTGCCATCTGCCCTGTACAGTGAAAACCGGGAATCATCCGTGAAGAGAACACCTCTCCAAAGTGCCAGATGCCATTGAATGTGAGCATTTGCCCACTCAAGTCGGTTACGATGACAAATTGCAGTCAGGCCGAGACCCCGATGAGGATGACGAGCATGCACCTGAGCTTCCCTGAGACGGTTTCTGACAGTTTGTGCAGAAACTCTTTGGTTATGCAAACCTATTTTTGCAGCAGCTGTCCGGATGGCTGGTCTCAGACGATCTTGGAGGTGAAGGTGATCTTGCTTTAATGTGGAGGTCCTGGTCTGGTGTGGTTACACGTGGTCTGCGGTTGTGAGGCCAGTTGGATGTTGTACTGCCAAATTCTCTGAAACGTCTTTGGAGACGGTTTATGGTAGAGAAATTAACATTAAATTCAAGGACAACAGCTCTGTTGGACATTTCTGTAGTCAACATGCCAATTGCACGCTCCCTCAAAACTTGTGACATCTGTGAAATTGTGCTGTGTGCTAAAACTGCACTTTTTTAGAGTGGCCTTTTATGGTGGGCAGCCTAAGGTATATCTGTGCAATAATCATGCTGTCTAATTAGCATCTTGGTATGCTGCACATGTGAGGTGGATGGATTATCTCGGCAAAGGAGAAGTGCTCACTAACACAGGTTTAGACAGATTTGTGAACAATATTTGCGAGAAATACTCCTTTTGTTGTGCACATAGAAAAAGTCGGAAATCTTTGAGTTCAGCTCATGATAAATAGGGACACACACAAAAGTGTTTCATTTATAATTTTGATATATATATATTTATATATATATATATATATATATATATATATATATATATGTTAAAAAGACTTACAATTCAACACAAATGTGTGGCAAGTTATCTTTGCTATCTGGGATATATTCACCAGCTATGTTATAATTTATTCAACATTCATTTCTCACTAACTGTTACTTATCAGGGCAATGAGTTCTGCAGGATAAGTAATATATTTATAATAACACATTTTATTAAAACCATTTGTGGCTATTTTTATTGTTTTCCAATGTATGCATACAGAGTACATTTTCTCTGTAATGTTGTAAACATTTTTTTTAATATCTTCAGAAGGGTATTGGCCTGTTCTTCTACATCCTTAAAGTATGCTGCATATCTCAGTGATAGCAGAAGGCCAGTAGTTAAATAGTTATATTGTCAAGAGTTGCTCCAAATAAACACTAACAAGCATTTACAGCGTTCATTTCTTAAGTGCCATTTATACGGAAACGGATGAGCAGTTTAATCTTCAGTTTATGATGTATTGTTGCTGCTTTAAACGCTTTCATGTTATTGTATTGCGTTTATCTCATTTTTGCATCTGTAGTCTCCTAAATGCCATTTCATCTTTGATTGTCATTTATGTAACAAAAAGAAAATGACATCTCTGATTGTGCAATAATCCAGCAATAACAGTTTAATCTTTGTTTTATAGCTCCATCATCCCTCCCAGGGGTTCCGCTTTGGAACGGTGAAAGAGAGCAGTGCTGAAGATTACGTGAAGAAGAGTTTCCCGGAGATGCACGAGTACATGCGGAGATATAACACGCCCTCTACCTCAGATGGAGTTGCGTTTTTAAAGTAATTTACGTTAAGTCAATACTGTTGTTTTGATTTTGTCCCATCTCCTGGTGTGTTTAATAATGAATGTACTTTTTTTGCAGGCTTCCAAAGCCTAATGTCTTCACAGCACAGTAGTGTTTTAGGGAATTCATATATGGACATTAATATTTAGAATATAAACTGTGTAAAATGAATAATTTGATTTAAAATAAGGTCGAAATTAAACATTTAAAGGGAAATTACATTGTACTCTATATTAAGTAAGCATGAAGTTATAATCAACTTTGCAGTATTTATCCTAAAGTAATTGTTTATGTTTCAAATTAGCAGACTAGATTGGATTTACGCTGCCTTAAGTGCTAAATGTATCAACTTTCATACATGTGTAGATAAAGATACGGGTAGCATGTGTAATGTGTATGTGTAATATGCCTTTTACAGGAATGAAAGTAGCATTCCCTAACATTGATTAGAAGAGAAAAAGAGAAAGAAAAAGAGCTACAAGAACATTTAACCAAGAGAGTTAACATTCACCAATAGAGAAAATAGGCTAACACTATGATGGTATTTACTAAAAATCGAGCTTGTAAGTGCAGTTCTGCATAGAAGCCAATCAGCATTCAGGTTTTATTCCCACAGCTTAATTAAACAAGCTGAGGTTAGAAGCTGATTGGCTACCTTGCACAGCTGCACCAGATTCAGTTTGCACCAGTTTTAGTAAATCTCCCTCTATAGGCTAAGAACATTTCACTAGCAGGGACATTGTGCTTCCTGGGTCTAAGAATGAAATGCTGCCCCCCCCCCCCAAAACAAAAACATGCCCACCAAAAAGGCCCCCACATCCTTTATTTTATATGATGATGATTAAAACAAAAAAGTAATTTATCAGGAAGTCAGATTTAAATGCAAAATCACCTATATCTATATGCAAAATTATATGACATACCATTATGTTCAATTACAAACCACAAACTCCATAACTCCCTTCATCACAGACTCCCCTGATCACAGTCCCCCCCATCACAGACTCCCCTCATCAAAGAGTATATCATCACAGATTCTTCTCAAACACAGTTCCCCCATCACAGACTCCCCTCATCACAGACCATCCCATCACAGATCCCCCTCATCACAGAGCCCCCATCACAGACTCCCCTCATTACAGAGCCCCCCCATCACAGATCCACCCCATCAAAGACTAACCTCATCACAGATCCCCCTCATCACAGATTCCCCTCCTCCCAGAACCCCCCATCACAGACTCCTCTCAATCACAGACACCTCTCATCACAGGGCCCCCTATCACAGAGTCCCCTCATCACAGACCATCCCATCACAGATCTCCCCATCAGAGATCCCCCCATCACAGACCCCTTTCTTTCACAGTTCCCCCAACCCCAGACCCTCCTCATCAAATATCTTCCCTCATCACAGACTCCCCCCAGCACAGATCCTCTCAATATCACAGACTCTTCTCCATCACAGACTCCCCTCATCACAAAGCCTCCTATCACAGACTCCCCTCATAACAGACCATCCCATCACAGATCCCACCATCACAGACCCCTCTCCATCACAGATCCCGCACCCCCAGACCCTCCTCATCACAGACCCCCTCATTAAAGATCCCCCTCATCACAGACTCCCCCCACTATCACAGACTCCCCTCATCACAGATTTCCCCTTTACAGATTTCCCCATCACAAATTCCCCTCATCACAGACCATCACATCCCAGATCCCCCATCACAGACCCCTCTCCATTACAGATACCCCCCAGACCCTCCATCACAGACCCCTCTTAATAACAGTTCGTCAATCACAGACTCCCCTCATCAAAGACCATACCATCACAGAGCCCCAATCACAGACTCCCCTCATCACAGACTCCCCTCATCACAGATCCCACATCACAGACTCCTCTCCATGCCAGATCCCCCATCACAGACTCCCCTCATCACAGAGCCCCCATCACAGATACACCCCTATCACGGACTAACCCTTTTACCGGCCACATCACAGAACCCCCTCCCCTATTACAGACCCCTTTCCATCACATATTCCCCTCATCACATATCCCCCCTCATCACAGATCCCCCTCCTCACAGACCCCCCCCCCACTATCACAGACTCCTCTCATCACAGACCATCCCATTACAGATCCCTCCCATCACAGACCTCTTTCCTTTGCAAATACCCACCACCCCATACCCCCCTCATCACAGATTCCACTCATCCCAAAAAACCCCCATCACAGACTCCTCTCCATCAAAGTTCCCCATCACAGACTCCTCTCCATCACAGATTCCCCTCATCACAGAGCCCCCTCATCACAGACCATCCCATCACTGATCTCCCCATAACAGTCTCCTCTCCACCACTCCAGACCCACCTCATCACAGATCCCCTCATCACAGACTCCCCCCAGCACTTATCCCCCTACTATTACAGACTTCCCTTATCACAGATTTCCCCATCACAGACACTTTTCCAATAATTATTTGTAAATATTTTTTTTTTTAATTCAATATATTTTTATTAAGTTTAACAGTGGTACAAAGTACAAGTAATACTCGTACGTCGTGTAACGACGTTGTGGGTTACATAACATTAAGACAAACCATGTTCGCTAATATATAGTGTCTCAAGCAGATTAACCTAAAGTAAGGAATACAATGGATATAGACACTCGTTTGGTCCTCTCCCCCATCGCAACACCCCACATGGGAACATTAGTGTCGCGCGAGAGGAGAGAGGATGTATAATAGAGAACCTCTGTGCAGTGTAGTCGTCCCCTGAGGGACTCAGTATACCTGATAATCAGGAGAGAAGACAAGCAGAAAAAAAAGCAAACAAACAAAGAAAAACAGTAAAAAATAGTAAACATACCATGTACAATATAGGTATTGCTCGGTCAAGAAAGATGCCAGCATAATATGGGCTATAGTATCACTTGGTGGTTGTAGCCTTCGTCCAGTCGAGCCAGGGCTGCCAGAGTGCCCGAGTTCTAGAGGACTGACCAGTGTTGGCTGAAGTTATAGTATCGTAACTGAAGTGTAATGCTACTAAATCTATGACCTGGCCTATGGAAGGGATCTGATCCGACTTCCAGTGTCTTGCTATGTTAAGCCTGGCTGCTAGAAGTATGTGTGTGGTAATGTGTCTGACAGGCTGTGTAATGTCATCAATGGTCAAGTTAAGTAGGGCCAGAGCAGGCGAAGGGGGTAGTTTGACGCTGCTAGTGTCCTTAATTAGCTCGTAGATGTCGATCCAGTAACGTTGAATGTTAGGGCACTTCCAAAAAATGTGAAATAGATCACCTTTAATGGTTTTACACCTCCAGCAAGCGTTGGAGGTGTTAGTGATAAAAGAGGCCAATTTAGCGGGGGTCAGGTACCATCGTAGGTGGATTTTCTGGGTGAGTTCCCAAAGGGCAGAGGATTTGGTGGCCTTGTAGACCGATTTAAGGGCGCATTGCCATTGTTCTGCTGTAAAAGTGCACTTGAGGTAAGATTCACATTTTAGATGAGGAGTTAGTTTGAGGAAGGTGTGTTTGTCATGAAGAATGTTGTAGAAGTGGGAGACACCTTTGGTCATCGAAGCAGGGTCAGTGAGATAGGCCCATGTTTTAGAAGGTATACAGTAAAGGGGAAGAGGCATGGTATGCAGGCAATGGTGTATACGCAGATATGTAAAGTGATCAGAGTCCGGGAGGTCATATTCAATTTGGAGCTGAGAGAAAGTTTTTGGACGGTCGTCCTGCAGTAAGTCGTGTAAGTTATGGATCCCTGGCAGTGGCAAGTAGGGTGATAGGAACAGGAGAGATTCTAGAGGAATCGCAAAAGGGGACGAGGTTCTGACTCGAGGAGGGAGATCAGTCTTTCCCATGCTTGGACTGATGCTTTTACAGGAGGAGACACGGAGGGTGGGACGAGGGCGCCCAGAGGGGTGCTTAGTAGCCAACTCTTTAGGTTGGGCCTGGTGAGAGTGGCTTTCCACTTGACCCCATGCTGAATATTTGAGTGGTTGGAACCACCCGGGTAGTTGGGCCAAAATGGCTGCCGTATGGTAATCTCTAAAGTCTATCGAGCCTGTGCCCCCTGCATATTTGTGTTTAGTCAGTATTTGGTGTGCGCACCTGGGTTTTTTCCCGCTCCAAAGGTATTTGTTATACATTGTTTGAAGGGATTTGAAGAACGAGGCAGGTAATATAATGGGGATGGACCTGAAGAAGTATAAAATTTGAGGTAGACATATCATCTTAAAGGCTGCGAGTCTCCCTGACCAGGAGAGTTTGTGTTTTGTTAGGGATTGTGAGGTCTTTTGAAAGTTTTGTAGCATCGGCAAGAAATTACAAGAGTAAAGATTTTTGAGTGACCTTGGTAATTGAATGCCCAGGTAAGAGATGTCAGTATGTGCCCATGCAAACGGGTGTTGGAGTTACAGGAGATTCCTGGTTGTGGCGTTAACGTTAATGTCCAGTATAAACGATTTAGTTGTGTTGACCTTATAGTATGATAGCGAACTGAACCAGTGCAACAGTTTTTGTACCTCTGCCAGGGAGGAAGTTGGATCTGTGAGGATTAGGATGACATCATCCGCGAACAGGCTGATTTTGTGGGATTGCGTGCCAATTTGAAGGCCTGAAATGGCGGTGTTGGAGCGGACATGTTCCGCCAGGGGTTCCATGAGCATGTTGAAAATGAGTGGGGATAGGGGACACCCCTGTCGCGTGCCATTGGTTATGGAGAAGGGACATGAAAGCATGCCTTCCGTTAAGACTTGGGCCATAGGGGTAGTGTACAGAGCTAAAATGGCATTGAGAATTAGGCCCTTGAATCCAAATTTTTGGAGGACTGCTTCAAGGTATGTCCAGTGAACTCTGTCGAACGCCTTCTCTGCATCCAAGGAGAGGAGCAGAGAAGGTGTTCCAGTGGATTCTGCATGGTGAATTAGGTTAAGCATCCTCCTGGTAGCATCTGATGTTTGCCTGCCTTTTGTGAATCCTGTTTGGTCTCTGTGTATGAGATCAGGCATAATGTCTATTAAACGCAAGGCTATGGTCTTGGCGTAAATTTTTAGGTCGAGATTAAGCAGGGATATCGGGCGAAAATTTTGTGGGGCGTTAGGTTCCTTCCCTGGCTTCGGCAAGGTTATAATCAGTGCTTTTAAATATTCTTTCGGAAAGGAGGAAGAGGAGGCAGCGTTGTTGAACACTTCTGTAAGATATGGGGCTAAATAGGAAGAGAATTGCTTATAATATTCTGCTGTTAAGCCATCTGGGCCTGGTGCTTTGCCACTGGGTAGGGATGTTATTAATCTATTAATTTCTTGCACTGTGAACAGGGCATTGAGTGTTTCTAAGTGTTGTGCAGTCAGGGAGGGGAGGTCAATGGGATGGAGAAAGTCATCGATCTCTGTGTGCGTAGGTTGTGGGGTGCTAGGGTCACGTTGTAGATTGTAAAGATCACCATAATAAGTGCTGAATGCATCAGCTATGTCCTGGGGGTTCGTTAAGGGAAGGTTCGTGTGGGGGTAGGAAAGTTGTTGGATCTTGGTTTTTGCACATCTGCCCTTTAGTCGTTGTGCTAACTTTTTCCCCGCCTTGTTAGAGGTGGAGTATGATGTCGCTTTAAGTTTCCTCTGGAGGAATTCATAGGAGAGGAGAAGCAGAGTCTTGAGCTCCTGTCTCAGGGAAATCAGGAGTTTCAGTTGTGAGTCTGTGGGGTTAGTCTTGTGACTTGTCTCTAACGTCGCTATCAGGGTCATCAAGTCATCGATACGCTGTGTCCTCTCTCTCTCTTAAGGCGTGAGCTCAATTGTATCAACATTCCTCTCATATACGCTTTGTGAGCGCTCCACACCACAGCAGGGTCGGACACAGAGCCATCATTCAATTTGAAAAAGTCAGCGATCTGTGCACCGATTACTGACGTGTATTTGGAGCAGGTAGTTGTTATCTCGCCAGAGGAACGTGGTCTGTTGCAGATTTGAATCTTCAATTAGTATTGAAACAGGGGCGTGGTCTGACCATGTCGTGGTGTGGATCGCAGATGTGCAAATCCTCTGCAAGATCCATTTATCCGATAGAAACAAGTCAATAGTAGAATACGTGCGGTGCCTGGAGGAGAAAAAAGTAAAGTCCTTCTCAGAGCCGTGGAGACAACGCCAGACATCGTAGAAATCGTGAGTGGAAAGAAAATTCTTTAGGGACGATCCCCTTCTCTTTGCTGCCGAGGTGGAGTCCAGAAGGACGTCCGGAACTAAGTTGAAGTCTCCGCAGAGTATCAGACATCCTTTTTGAACAGGTTTGACGCCTGTGAGGACTCTGCGGAGGAACCTCCATTGCTGCGTGTTTGGGGCATAAGTGTTCCCCAGGGTGTACGTAACACGGTTTATGGAGCAGATGAGGATTAGGAAACGACCTTCAGGGTCAGCAATGAAGTTTATCTGTTGAAATTCCACTGTATCTTTGATTGCAATCATGACACCTCTAGATTTGGTGGAGTGGGGAGCATGAAATACGTGTGGGAACTGACGGTTGGAACAAAGGGGTAAGTCTGATGGTAGTAGATGAGTTTCCTGGATACACAGCACATCACTACGGAGGGTCTTGGCGGTCCTCCATAGTGAGTGGCGCTTGGCAGGATGGTTCAGGCCGTTAACATTCAGGGAGAGGAACGATAGCGGCATCTTGGTAATGGCAGAGTGTGAATGTAATAGCTTAACACTTACAGTTAGAAGATGCAGATCAGATCAGGGGAAGTCCAGGAGGTATGTTCAGTAACAGGTGTGAGGCAGTCCAGAAGCCTAGGGACGAGCATGACAAAGAGCTGCAAATAGAGCAATACATTAGATATGGCGTCCGTAAAACGAGAAACAAAAAAGAAAAAAAAGAAAAAAACAACAACAAGCTAAGAGAAACGTATGAAGGTAGTGGTGAATACCACTGTAGCCTCCAATCAGCGGGGTTGAGCAGTCAGTAACGTGGGAGAGTAAATATATCAAGGATAACAGGCGTCAAAGGGGAACCAGAGTGACGTCGTTTGGCCGCATTTTTCAGGAAAAGCAACATTTCTTAGGTGTGAACTGGGACCAAGCTCCTGCGAGGAGTTAAAGCTCTTTTTTCAAGCGGAGCGGCAATGGGAGGCTCAGTGAGAATTCCCCAGTTGTGGAGGAGACGTAGGCCCTTATTGAGATCATTGATCGTGTGGGTCTGGCCTTTTCTCGCAATGAGGAGGGTGGCCGGGTATCGCAATTTGTATTGCATTTTGTGGTTTTGGAGACCTTTGGTGATCAGGCTCAGTTGTCTGCGCAGCTGGAGAGTGTATTTAGAGAGGTCCGGGTAGAACTGGACTCCGGCAAATGGGGCCAGCAAGGGTGATTTGGCTTTGACCCCCGACAGCAACCCTTCCTTAGTGTGGTAGAAGTGAATCCTCATCAGGACATCTCTGGGTACTGTAGCTGCTAAGTGGGATGGTTTGGCTATTCTGTGTATCCTGTCGATGATCAACTCCTGTGGGGATGCGTCTGGTAAGACAAGGCGCATTAGATCGGTGGCATAACGTGGGAGGTCCGCAGGTGCAATGTTTTCAGATACACCTCGCAGTTTCACGTTATTCCTGCGAGACCTGTCCTCTAAATCGGCCAGCTTGGCGCGCATCCATGCCTGTTCATCTTTAACATCCTCACAGTAATCAATGACCTCGTTAACTGTGGACGTGCATTCAGTGAGGCCTTTCTCCACAGCATCCACCCTGATATCTAGTGTGCGGATGTCTGAGGTAATTTTAGTGAACAGGGAGGAGAGGTCAGACATGAGGGAGGTCTGCAGGGACAGCAACATGTCCTTCAGAGTTGTGTCCATGATTGGCTGCCCAGAGGTAGGGAAGGAGGCCACAGAGGAATGCAGGGCCTGACTGGATGGGAGAGGGCCGAAAGCCAGGGCCTCGATTTGTGGCAACAGCGTCCGCTGCGGCGGCATGTCTAGCCGCATTTTAGCTTTCGCCCGGCTAGTGGGCAGGGGATCGCTCTCCAGGGGTCAGGGAGATCCGCAGGGGTACCTGTGTCCTGTTGGTCCACCAGGGTTTCGTCCGGGAGGTCAGTGTAGGAGCCGCGCCGTGCGGCCTGGCCAGCACCATCTTGGGAGGCCCGGTTCCTCTCCGCCGGCTTGTAAGCAAATTCTGTGAGTTTGCGGGGGATGTGCTCCGTGAGCCTCTTCGATGTGCTTGGTGTGGTCTCCATTGTCCCCAGAGCTAGGATGGACGCAGAGGAGGTTGTGATGGCGGCCTATGTTGTGGATTGTGTCCCCTGGTTGACGAGCTGCAGGATTAAGCGTCCATCTTCCTCTCCGGCCGGACACGCCCCCCATTTGTAAATAATTTAGAAAAACATTTATCATTTTCCTTCCACTTCACAATTATGTGCCACTTTGTGTTGGTCTATTACATAAAATCCCAATAAAATAACATTTATGTTTTTGGTTGTAACATGGCAAAATGTGGAAAATGTTAAGGGGTATGGATACTTTTTCAAGGCACTGTACACCATTACAACAAGTTAAACTTTCATAGGAACGTGAAAGATAAATAGAAATGTTTAAAAAATCTAGTAAAGAGCACGCTAGTAGGCCATACATTTACAAAACATTTTTTTTTTGTGAATGTATGGCATGATGAATTTAGTAAAGGGGGCAACACAGCTTAACAGGTATTTTAAGGCAACTGATCCACATAAAAAAAAAAAACAAGCATCAAGAGACATAAATTTGAGAAAGAAGTTCATATTTCAATCCCTCCAAATACAAATTACTGTAAAAAAATATATAAAAAAATATATATATTTTTGCAAAAGAAAGATAACAAAACAAGTTATAATGTAAAATGTTATAAGGAAATTACCTTAACCTCCCTGGCGGTCTTCCCGTGTGTGGCACGGGGTGAGATTTTTAAGCTAAGATCGGTAACCCCATGCGACACACGGACTTGTCTCGCTGGATGCAGAAAAAAAGTTTTCTTACCTTTTCTCTGCGATCCAGCGATGAATCCCCGCAGTACACGGCGGCCGGATGTCCGCCTGATGCTGTGTGTACCGCTGATTCCCTTCCCTGCGAGCGTCGCGACGTAGGGGGGGGAACGGCGCCAAATTCAAAAATGTAAACAAACACTATACATACAGTACACTGTAATCTTATAGATTACGGTACTGTTGTAAAAAATACACACCCCCCATGTCCCTAGTGGTCTGCCCTGTACACTACATGTCCTTTTATATAATAAAAACTGTTCTTTCTCCCTGCAAACTGTAGATTGTCCATAGCAACCAAAAGTGTCCCTTTATGGCAAAAATTGTTTTAGAGCAGCTAAAAAACAGCGATAATAAATCAGAATCACTTGCAGAATTTAGCGATAGCGATTTATGGGGAAATTCGTCATAAAAATAAATAAATAATGACAGCAAAAATTCTGCAACTGAGCAAATTTCAGTGATTTTGATTTGATTACATTATTGAATAATTTTTACTATAATTATATTATTATTTGTTATAATTTTTTATAATTATTTATTATATTATAATTTTTAATAAAAAAAATAAATAAATCATACCCGGGATGCCTATTAGACTCTTGTTTGGATAGATTTCAGTGAGTTATTCCTAAGAATTACAAGCCTACAGTATAAAACGCCCAATTCCCTTGCAAATAATGGTACCGCTTTAAGCACCTAAAATCTGAAAGAATCATACCGCCAGGGAGGTTAAACAACCCTTAACCACCAACACATGCAGTACATTACTGCATTCGATATTTAACGCTAAATTCTTAGTGAATTAAACTTTCACAACTGATTTACCGCATGCGTTATTTTACCGCATTTTATTTGCCGTTATTTAATTCTTATATCACAAATCCTTTCATTTGAAAAACTCACCAATCATGGTGTAAATCTTCCACTTCATCTAGGGATGCATATCCATGTCATTCGTGATGATAAATGAATACCAATGGTGAAAATAAAAAGGGATAATAAGATGAGATAAAATGAGAGAAACATGAAGAAACAATGTACATGTGTACAAAAAACAAAACAAAAACATAAACATAGGACACAAGCATGTTCTGCCAAATGCTGGTCATTTTTTTCACATGGACAAATATTGAAGTAAGAGTTTGATGTTTGATATATGTTTTTTATCTTATATAGGGATGAATTGAATTGTCCTGGATTCGGTTCGAGCAGGGTTTGCCAAACTTCAAAGATGTTTGGATGCTTAACCCAAACCCCATAGAAATCAATAGTAAATGAATCTGTTAAAATAAATGCACAATTTATTTAACCACTTAAGGACCGCCGCGTGTACATTTACGTCGGCAGAATGGCACGGACAGGCACATCAATGTACCTGTACGTGGCTGCCTTGACGTGGGTTGGGGGTCCGAACGGGACCCCCCCGGTACATGCGGCGGTCCGGTTTGCTGTGCAAACGACCCAGGATGAGGGGGCGGCTGTTCGTTTTTGTCCGCCCCCTCTGGATCGCTCCCAGCCAATACGCGCGCTCCCCCGTGTGTCACTTCCTCCTCCTGTATAAACACAGGAAGGGGGAAGTGATGTGATCTCTGCTCTCGGCGGTATTTTCAACTGCCGCTGAGGAGAGATTACATCACACAGTAAGTCTGTGGAGGGGTCTGGGAGCTATTTTATTTGAAAAAAAATGTATTGAGTCTCCCCCAAAATGCATTCCAGACCGTTTGAGTCTGCTATGGATATTAAAGGGGTACCTTATGCAAACAAAAAAAAAACATAAGATCCCCCTATATATCTTTACCAGACATTTAATACGAGCATGCAGCCTGGTTGGCCAGGAAAGGAGGGAAAGGGTGGCACCTCCCTCCTAACCCATACCAGGCCACATGCTCTTAACTTGGGAGGCACCTTGCCAAAGTGGACAAGGGCCCCTTCCCCACAAACCTGTCCAGTGGTTGTGGAGCTCTTTGGGTGAGGAACTTATTGGAATATGGAAACCCCCTTTAATAATGAGAGGGTGCCCCTATACCACCCCTTTGTAATTGAATATGGGGTACATAATGTATTACCCCAACCTCATTTACAAAAAAAGATCTACCCTAGAAAGAACTACAGTATAACTTGAAGTCATATCAGCCATAATTGGCTGATATGAACTCAGGTTCCTCTTATCTACTAAGCTCAGTGAACATTCACATTACTAAGTAAACAGTCTCTGTTCTGTAAATACATAATTCGAACCTTTCCATAGCAAGTTAAAGAACTTTAACACACTTTAATAATATTACTTACATCAAGTGAATCTGTTTTATATGTGTTAAAAAAAAAGAAAATACATTAACAGTTTATAGGTTTCCTTTGAGGAAACATAATGCAGAATTTAGAATAACTAGTTTAAAGAATTAAAGAGTACAAAAAAAATCCCCTCTGGGGGATCTATGTACATTACAAAGATTTTAACAAATGTTGTTCCAGATTTCTAACTTTTGTTATTCTTAAGAAATCCATGTGTGTCTGTCTGTGTCATGTGGAAAGTGAATCAGTATGGGAGTGGTTTTATAATTATCAATCAGCTGCTGCACCTGTAGGGCTCTAGTGAGGAAAATTACAGAGTCTGCATCCCTTTAGACGTGATTTCCTATTGGGAGTACCTAAAAAAATAAAAAATTGTTGCAGGATATGTCTGAAATCTGACTTGTTATTAGTGTAGGCTTCAGGGAAAATCAGTGAGTCATTCACACAAGCAGGAAATTATGTTTGTCTGGGCGTTCTGTACACCTCCAGGTAGCTATATTGCATTGCATTTTCCAGAAAATTACAGAGCTGCAGATTGAAAAGGAAAGGTCATTTTTAGTAACATTCATTTACAATTGTCACAATTGCATATGCTTTATTTTTATATTTTTTTATTTCCTATTTCATTCCACAAAAGTTGGATTACCCTTTACGCAGACATCAAGATACCTACAATAAACATCCTTTAATTTTCCTTAAGTTATCCCCCTATTCTAGACTAATAAAATATAAAATCGTATAGGTTTTAGTAATGAAAACTGTATCATTATCAGTAATAATCAGCATGGATTTGTGAAAAATCCTAACCTTCTATGAGAAGGGGAGCTGCCATCTAGATTAAGGAGGCCTGTAGATGTAGTATATCTAGATTTTGCAAAGGCATTTGATACAGTTCCCCACAAACATTTACTATACAAACTAAGGTCTTTCGGGTAAGTACATGGATTGAAAACTAGCTACAAGAGTGAATTCAGAGGGTTGTGATAAATGGGGAGTACTTAGAATGGTCCAGTGTGGAAAGTGGGGTCCCTCAGGGTTCTGTCCTGGGACCAATCCTATTTATGTATTCATAAACGACCTGGAGGATGGGATAAACAGCTCAATCTCAGTATTTGCGGATGATACTAAGCTAAGTAGGGCAATAACTTCTCCGCAGGATGTGGAAACCTTGCAAGAAGATCAGAACAAATACATGGCAAATGAGGTTTATTGTGGAAAAATTTAAAATAATGCATTTAGGTGGCAAAAACATGGATGCAATCTACTCACTATGGGGAGAACCTCTGGGGGAATCTAGGATGGAAAAGGACCTGGGGGTCCTAGTCGATGACAGGCTCAGCAACAGCAAGCAATGCCAAGCTGCTGCAAGCCAAGCCAATAGAATATTGGCATGCATTAAAAAAGGGAATTAACTCTACACTCTACAAGACTCTGGTCCCGCCACACATGGAGTATGCCGTCTAGTTCTGGGCACCAGTCCTCAGGATGAATGTGCTGGAAATAGAGTACAGAGAAGAGCAACAAAGCTAGTAAAGGATCTTAGCTATGAGGAAAGATTACAAGAGCTGAACTTTTTCTCTCTAGAGAAGAGACACTTGAGAGGGGATATGATTTCAATGTACAAATACTGTACTGGTGACCCCAAAATAAGGATAAAACTTTTCCACGAAAGGACATTTGAAAAGACTCGCGGTCATTCACTACGATTAGAGAAAAAAACGATTTAACCAGAAACAGCCTAGAAGGTTCTTTATGGTAAGAGCGATAAGAATGTGGAATTCTCTTCCACAAGCTGTGGTTTCAGTAGAGAGCATAGATAATTAAAAAAATGATTAGATAGGAACCTGAACAACCACAACATACAGTGATATACAATGTAATATTGACATAAAAGTGCACACACACACAGGTTGCACTTGATGGACTTGTGTCTTTTTTAAACCTTGCCAACTGTGTAACTATGTAACTAGATTGTTTTACTACACTTTGCCCTTTTCACTGTCTTATTAAAAAAAAACATGGTAGACCATGTTTATGTGCAATAAATCTTTAGGGGAAAAGGCAATGTTTCTTAAAACCTGTCCTTAATTAACTCTAACAGTTCAGATTTACTAGAGCAATTACATAAACATTTAAACTGAAAATCACTGTTCTTTCGCTAAATTGAGAGCTGCAAATATAACCAGTTAGTGGTACTTGAGGAAACAATTGGAAAACAATAGCAAACAATTTTGAAATTAGTGCAGGTGGAAAATCAGGCACCTTCCATGCTTTACTGAAGACAATTTTTCCAATCATTTAACTTTTTTTTTGCAGAGTATAACTGCACTTTAGAAAATTAGTGTTCACGCTAGGAAAAATTGCAGTTCAGAGGAAAAAAAAACAGATAACTTTTCTGGTTCAGCCTGTGCTAGTTTTATAAATGACCCTATTGTTAGGATATGCATACCCTATGCAGTACACAATATACAGTATGCAACAAATTGGTTAAGTAGTTGATGATCTTTCTTTGCAACTCTGGGTCCTGTATCTAACACCCACATATGAGTTTTATACATGCTTTTGTACGACTTTACTCTCCAAACCAAAAACATACCAATAGGGTAAAGCATAGCTAAACTCAAAAAACTATAATATAATGCTATACCAGTCCTTAGAGCAGGGGTGTCCAAACTTTTTTCAAAGAGGGCCAGATTTGATGAAGTGAACATGCGTGAGGGCCGACCATTTTGCCTGACATTCATTGAACTTAAAAATGTGGTCTAAGTGTGTTTGTCCGATCACTAATACACTGCCCAACAAGAATTCTCTTGCTTTTGTGGCTGTGTGGCGAAGAGATGAGCTTGGGCGTGTTATTTGGATTTACTGTATATATCTCTTTTGTGGCCCCAACGAATCCGAGAGCGCTGCTCAGGAATGAGGATGAGCATGGGTGTGTTATTTGTATATACCGTATTTATTGGCGTATAACATGCACAGGCTTACCATTGCCATAAATACAGCCTCACATGTGCCATGAATGCAGCCTCACATGTGCCATGATTGCAGCCTTGCATGTGCCATGATTGCAGCCTTGCATGTGCCATGAATGCAGCCTCATATGTGCCATTAATCCAGCCTTACCATTGCCATCAGTGCAGCCTGATTTATGCCCATCTGCAGCCTCAGAGGGGACAGGGAGGGGGGAAGAGTGCCGATAGATTACAAACAGAAGAATCTCTTGTTTACTCGGTTACCTCTTTAATACAAAGTCCCGACTCCTATGATAGACAGAACGGTCATTCAATGGCATCCCAGGAGACTGGACTTCCTATTACAGACGCCACTGGCGGGCCGGACTTTGGACTTTGGACATGCCTGCCTTAGAGTGTTTTCCTTTTTTTTTCACTTTCTCTCCCTAGGCGACTATACTTACCGTATGACTCCTGTATCTAGGATAGAAGCCATGATTTTCACCCAGACTGGACTTTAAACATGTCCACATTGGTTCATCTCTAATAAATGGAGGATAAGGATATTAGCACAGAAAGTAAAAAAATATTGTTCTATGCTTCCAGTTTTACTCACAAGTGAGAACAAGGTGACTGCTTTTATGACAATCCACATATATTTTCTGTACTTGATGAAAATGCTGTTAGCCTGAAAAAAACAATAAAAAAAAAAAACAATGCAGCCACCACATCCAGGGACTGGTAAGCTGCAATATACTGCAATCTTCTTCTTTGGTTATAGTTTATGCATGTGCAGTAAGATAATGGAATCACACATGCAAAATTACAGTCCAGTCTTTAATTTCATACCATTTAGTTGTCACCACTAGTGTGATTTTCTTAATATGTATTTATTTTTTTCAGAAATGACCCTGAAACACTGGATGCTTTTATCATGGATAAAGCACTGTTGGATTATGAGGTCTCAATAGATGCTGAATGTAAATTATTGACAGTGGGTAAACCTTTTGCCATTGAAGGTATGGGTCCATCAAATATACTGCATACATTTTGTTTTTTCAAATGCCTAACTGATAATGAATTTCTCTTAAAAAAATATCTGATTTGAGACCTGATGCTAATAATCTATCACAAATTATAGTTATTTTGTGAATTATAATATTTTTGTCAATGACAGTAGTAAAATAATTTCATCATCCTAATATTTTGGTCCATTTAAACCTGTCTGCACAAACTCATTTTTTCATTTATGTAAAAGGGACTTCAGAAAGGGCAAATGCAGGTTTAATTTTAAATTTTCCGCAAACTGCCTACTTTACAAAATGCAGGGTAGCTGCTGCAATAGTTGGGACTGTGATGCCATGTCACTTTTCTCCTATGAAATCACTAGGCAAACACGTATAAAATATTTTTGTAGCATTACCTACAAACAATAATGTTTTTTTGTAATGGTATTAAAGGCTGTCTAGGTAATGCTGGGAAGACAGGTTTTTCACAAAGAATATTAAATGTTTCTCTTAAAAAAAAATGATATATCAATGAAATAGAAATTAACCTTCCTGGCTTTAACCCAGAAGAGTGACTTGGGGTTTAATCTCAGTGCCACTCTCAAGATCCTGCAATGTCCCCCCCCCCCCCGCTGTGTCTGGCGTCCGGATTATCTGTCAATGTACTGTGTTCTGGGCTCCGTTCCCTGGGAGCGTCACGATGCATGGGGACAGAGCCGGCAGGAATTTAAAAAAAGTGAAAAAAAAACACATACAGATTACATTACTGTATCAAATCATTGCACCTCCCTTTTTCCCCCAGTGCTTTGTCCAGTACCCTGTCTGCAGTTTTATATAATGTATATACTGTTCTTTCTGCCTGGAAACAGGAGAATGTCCATGGCAACCAAAAAGTGTCCATTTACGTGAAAAGCGGTTTTAGACCAACTAGAAAACAGCGATAGTAAATTAGAATACTTGCAGAATTGAGCGATAGGGATTTGTGGGGAATCTTGTCATCAGACACTAAAAAAGTGACAACAGCGACAATTCTGCGACTGAGCAAATTTCTGTGTTTTTGATTTGATTACATTATTGAAAAAAATATATTATTATTACTATTGAAGTATTATTTTTTTATAATTATTTATAGTTATTTATTATATTATAGTTTATGATTTTGTGTTTCAAACTTTATCATACCAGGGATGTCTACTAGACTCTTGTTTGGACAGATTTAAGTTATTTCTAAGATGTACATGCTTACAATATAAAACACCAAATTGCCATGAAAAACATTGTACCACTTTGAGACACAAAAATCTGACATAATCATACCACCAGGGAGATTAATGGGGTTTCATATTTTCCGCAAGTTACATAGTATGTTAAATGGTGGTAGCTTGGTTTATGGCTGGTAGAAGGAATGTTTGCCTAAGGAAGGCTGGTGATTGGTTGGGTGGTTAGTAGAGTTTGTGAATTAAAGAGGATCAAACAGAAAAGCCAAGATTTAAAAGCATAGCTTTTAAGCATAGGTGTTAAATGTTCAGGTGGATGGGGTAATTGTTTAGGACATACTTTAAGGATAATGTTTGGAGGGGGATGAAAGTGTTAAGTTGTTACATTTTATGTCATGGTTTGAGTGAGATGGTTAAGTGTTAAGATTAAAACTTGTGCAGACTCTCCCGGGACCCAAAAGCCAAGTAGAGCCATTCAGCATATGGGTGTATTTGCAAGAATAACAAATACGGAGGTACCAGAGTGGAGCGGCCAGAGTGAAAACTAAAGGAGACTGCTGTATCTCTTGAACATATTTTGGGGCTTAAAAGAGGAGTATGTCTTGTTTTTTTTACAGATTCATACTTACCTAACTGGATGCAGCATCGGTCCAATGCTGCATCTGTCCCCAGCTACCTCTGCACTGAAAACAGAGCGATCAAACAGCGCTGATGTCTTGGTTCTCACAGCTCCCCACACGAGCAAACCAAAATCCCCGCCAGCAGACGGCGCGTTGACGTGTCGGTGACGTGGCGGTGACGTTGACGCCGCCACGTCACCGCACCAGGAAGTAAAACACTTCCGCGCATGCGCCGAATGCATTCGGCGGCAGTGCGGGACGACATGTCTGCTGGTAAGTGTACTAACCAGCAGACATGTCGGGCGGACGGATTCCCACCCGATAGATTTCAAAGCATGCTTTGAAATCTGTCGGGTGGCCAAATCCGTCGGCTCGGCCGTACACACGATCGAATCTGTCTGCTGGGACCATCTAGCAGACCGTTTCCAGCAGACAGATTTGATCGTGTGTACAAGGCCTTAGTCTCTCAGCGACTTGCTGAGAGGCTAAGATAGACATAAGTCCAGGCACTGGTGGATCCAGACTATTGTCGTAATGACGCGGTGCCTGGACTGATTCCAGTGATGTCAGCAGAGAGCAGACTTTAGCCCTTTGGGCATCTACAGTATCAGCATTAGTTCACAGTTCACTGTAGTTTCCTAGTATACAGGTTATTGACAGTGAATGCCATGCACTGGACTGCCCTCGACTGCGTATTAGCTTCTCATCCATTGCAATGAGAGGAGGGGTTGCACTTTTTTTTTTTTTTCAATTAGCTCTTTCATAGTCTTTCTTAACTAAAACTGTACAGACATTGACCTTAAGGAACACAGCAACAAGACTTGTTTTAGCTCAAATATGATGTTTTCACTTGAATTCTCCTTCTGTACAAAGCAAGGGCGTGTGAATATTTCATAATGAAATTTTAATATGCAATCATTTATCATCACCAGCTCATGAATAATGAAGCTGTTTAGGAAGCTGTGGGAATCAGTAATGATAATATAGTAAATCACCAGAAAATGAAACAACTTATATGGTCACTTATCACCTTTTCACTAAAAATTCATGTTTGTAATTTATAAAATTAGCCAAAGTAATTGGAGGATTAAATGATTAAAACTGATACATTACAACCAATTAAAGTTTCTGCATATTTGTTTGACAAAGATAAAAATTACAATTATAATTGTATTTTGCTCAGTGTGTTGTCCTGCAAGCCCAACATTGTTTGTCAGCTGAGCACTTGACATGTATGATAGCCGCTTACTGAACTACAATAATGAATAGTGATTCAGTAATTAGTATTACATTTCCAATTCATATTATTAGTATGTAAAACGATCTATTATTTATAATACAAAGCATTAGTTCTTTGCAACTCATATTTCTTCTAGCACTTTATTTTGTCATAGATTATTCATGCAATAAATAGAAGTATAATATTTTAATATGCAGAGACCCATACCAGAAACCACAATCAGTGTACCTTGAACTGTCTGTGCTGTATTTACAGATTTATGGAGGAAGCAGAGGTAGGTTTAGGGATAAAATCCCTCAATTGGCCATCCTTGTCAAAGGGTTCATAAAAGAAAGCAAAATCAATGTGCCCTAAACTGTGATCTCTGTCTACAGTGCCTGCCGCCGAGAATGTGTTTATAGCACGACAGCATCGAGCTGATTCTCGGCGACAGGCTGCCGACATCTCGCACTCGCTGGAATAGTAAAAGCACATTCCAGCGAGTGCGTCATAGAAGCGACGGGGATCCGACGCGGATTCCCGCCAATTCTACACGTGGGCGGAGTTTGTTATGAATCCTGAGAAGGAAGTCCCCGCCGGATTTTAAATAAAAATCCGGCATGGGTTCCCCCCTCAGGAGCATAACGGGCCCTTAGGTCTGGTATGGGTTGTAAGGAGACCCCCCTACACCGAAAAAACGGCGTGGGGGTCCCCCCACAATCCATACCAGACCCGTATCCAAAGCACGCCGGCCGGTCAGGAGGGGAGTGGGGGGCGAGCGAGCGCCCCCCCCCCTCCTGAGCCGTACCGGGCAGCATGCCCTCAACATGGGGGGGTCAGGTGCTCTGGGGCAGGGGGCGCACTGCAGCCCCCCACCCCAGAGCACCCTGTCCCCATGTTGATGAGGACAGGGCCCCTTCCCGACAACCCTGGCCGTTGGTTGTCGGGGTATGCGGGCGGTAGGCTTATCGGAATCTGGAAGTCCCCTTTAATAAGGGGGCCCCCAGATACCGGCCCCCCACCCTAAGTGAATGAGTATGGGGTACATTGTACCCCTACCCATTCACCTGCAAGAAAAGTGTAAACACAAATAAACCACACAGTGTATTGAAATATTTTATTAGTTGGCCGCCGAGGGGGGGGGTGTATGATCGCATTTATAAAAGCGCCCCCCTACCGGCGGGCTTCTGCGGGGGGGGTGGGTGCCGCTGTTCTTCACCGCCGTCTGGTTCTCTTCCGCCGCCGGGGGGGGGCGCTTTGATAAAAGCGCCCACCACCCGGCGGGCTTCCTTCGACATCTTCGGCGGCGGGGGGGGTCTTCTCCCACTCTCCGGGGTCTTCTCCCGCTCTCCGGGGTCTTCTCCGGCTCTCCGGGGGTCTTCTACGGCTCTCCGGGGGTCTTCTCCGCTCTCCGGGGGTCTTCTTCTTCTTCAGGACTCGCCGCCGCTATCTTCGTGTGTTAGCTCAATTACTGGCGGCGGCGAGTCCCCTCTTCTGTGACGTCGTCTTCTTCTTCTTCTCCAGATGTTGACGCGACGCTTCCTTCCGCTGTTATGGCTGGCGCGCGGCTCGCAGCGAGTTATATAGGCCTGTCTTGTGACGTCGCAGTCCCATCATGCTCCGGTAGGTACCACGTGCTACCTACCGGAGCATGATGGGACTGCGACGTCACAAGACAGGCCTATATAACTCGCTGTGAGCCGCGCGCCAGCCATAACAGCGGATTGAAGCGTCGCGTCAACATCTGGAGAAGAAGAAGAAGAAGACGTCACAGAAGAGGGGACTCGCTGCCGCCAGTAATTGAGCTAACACACGAAGATAGCGGCGGCGAGTCCTGAAGAAGAAGAAGACCCCCGGAGAGCGGAGAAGACCCCTGGAGAGCCGTAGAAGACCCCCGGAGAGCCGGAGACGACCCCGGAGAGCGGGAGAAGACCCCGGAGAGCGGGAGAAGACCCCGGAGAGTTGGAGAAGACCCCCCCGCCGCCGAAGATGTCGAAGGAAGCCCGCCGGGTGGTGGGCGCTTTTATCAAAACGCCCCCCCCGGCGGCGGAAGAGAACCAGACGGTGGTGAAGAACAGCGGCACCCACCCCCCCGCAGAAGCCCGCCGGAGGGGGGCGCTTTTATAAAAGCGATTATACACACCCCCCCCCCGGCGGCCAACTAATAAAATATTTCAATACACTGTGTGGTTTATTTGTGTTTACACTTTTCTTGCAGGTGAATGGGTAGGGGTACAATGTACCCCATACTCATTCACTTAGGGTGGGGGGCCGGTATCTGGGGGCCCCCTTATTAAAGGGGGCTTCCAGATTCCGATAAGCCTCCCGCCCGCATACCCCGACAACCAACGGCCAGGGTTGTCGGGAAGGGGCCCTGTCCTCATCAACATGGGGACAGGGTGCTCTGGGGTGGGGGGCTGCAGTGCGCCCCCTGCCCTAGAGCACCTGACCCCCCCATGTTGAGGGCATGCTGCCCGGTACGGCTCAGGAGGGGGGGGGCGCTCGCTCGCCCCCCACTCCCCTCCTGACCGGCCGGCCGGCGTGCTTTGGATACGGGTCTGGTATGGATTGTGGGGGGACCCCCACGCCGTTTTGTCGGCGTAGGAGGGTCTCCTTACAACCCATACCAGACCTAAGGGCCCGTTATGCTCCTGAGGGGGGAACCCATGCCGGATTTTTCTTTAAAAATCCGGCGGGGATTTCTCGTTCAGGATTCATAACAAACTCCGCCCACGTGTAGAATTGGCGGGAATCCGCGTCGGATTCCCGTCGCTTCTATGACGGCTTTGTCTCCATCGCGGCAAGCCAGCTCGGTGCTGGCTCCCGCGATGGGGCTCGCAAGTGCTCAATCTCGCCGAGAAAGGGAGCGAGATTGACACAATATCGCGGTCAACCACTGTAGCTCTGTTGGTTGGTGTTGAAAGAAATAAGTACTACACTGTATTACAGTTTTTCTCTATTGTTTTGGCTCATTTCTTAAAACCGAAATTACATTCTCAAAACTCTAAGATCATTTGGCAAACAGTCTTACAGTTCAGCACAACACTATAACTCACTTGCAAAAGCTCATATCTTTCCCAAAACTGTTCACTCATGCTTCAAAACCATATTCCTTTCCCATATAAAGAGTCAGTGCCTCCAAAATGGCAAAGATTCTTCTCAATTGCTTTGGATCACTTCTTGAAACAGAGCAGACATTCTCAGCTCTCTTGGTGCTTTTTCCAAAATAACCTTGATGGTTCGGCACAACACCATGGTTCACCTTCAAAAGTTCATATCTTTCCCAAAACAGTTCACTCATGTGTCAAAACTAAATATATTTTTCATTCAAATAGTCAGTGCCCCCAAAATGCATCATCCCTTTGGCATTGTGTAAGCACTGCAAGTCAAAATGTTTAGATGTTTTATCTCTATGGCAGAGGACCATTGAAATATCCCTCATGTCCACCTTTCAGTCTTAGCCCAGTCCTTCATTGACAATGGTTAATGTACAGTTTTTGTCTAGCTAACTGAATACAATTGTGTATAAAACTGAAAAAAAAGAATAGATTTTAGGGTAAGAGTAGCCTCCAAGGTATGACATCACATATTGCACTCATACTGCCAAGGAAAAATTACTTTACAGTATTGTAACCATTATCATTCACATACAAAGTAACTTCCATACATGAGACTAAAAAGAAAACATATACAGCATAATATATGGAAATATAAACACACAAACAAAAAACAAGGACAATTAAATTTAGCCTACAATGCATGGTCAAGCGCTCTCTCTCTCTCTCTCTCTCTCTCTCTCTCTCTCTCTCTCTCTATATATATATATATATATATATATATATATATAAAAAAAAATATATATATATATATATATATATATATATATATATATATAAATGTTTGGCAGCATTCACAATCATAGACAGCACCTCTCAGGTAACTAAATTAAACTTACTGTTTGATTGGTCACCTGAGACCAAATCCAAGTCCTCCTTCGTTAGTCAAGTTCTAGTTGTACCTGACTGTCAATTGCTGTAATCATTTTATCAAGTTTTGCAAGAGATTCATATATGGTATTCATGGTATTATGTTCCTGAATAATTTTGACAATTGAACAGACTATTGTGCATGTGATGACTTAAACAATGAAATGACGCTGACACATTTTGGAGAGAACGACCATTAGACTGGGAATTGACAAATCAGTTTAGATCAATAAGATCTATTCAATTGAAAATTGTGCTAAATGTAGGCTACTTGTACTAAATCATTTGAAAAATGTACTAAGACATTCAGACATGTACTGAGACATTTGCAATTTGATGAAATTAATGAGAAATACAATTCAGTTGTAAACAATTGCGAAGTGGTTTGGAGATTTGTCCATGTTGTTTTGAGATGCCATTTCTGTTTCAAGAAATGAGCCAAAACAATAGAGAAAAACTGTAATCCACTTAACATTTGGTCTCATTAAGTGATAGTCATATTTGTACTTTGGTCATATATAAAGTTAATTGTATATACTTATATATAGTTTTCTTTGTTTGAAAATATAAATGTCAGCATTTTAAATTAATTGCCCGAATCAGATAACAGGTCTTTAAATGGATATAAACCCAGGAAAACAAAAACTGTATCTATGGAGGATCAACATTGTCAGCAAAGTAATTGAAAAGCCTTAACCACTTTAGCCCCGGACCATATTGCTGTCCAAAGACCAGAGCACTTTTTGTGATTCGGCACTGCGTCGCTTTAACTGACAATTGCGCGGTCGTGCAACGTGGCTCCCAAACAAAATTGGCGTCCTTTTTTTCCCACAAATAGAGCTTTCTTTTGGTGGTATTTGATCATCTCTGCGGTTTTTATTTTTTGCGCTATAAACAAAAATAGAGCGACTATTTTGAAAAAAATGCAATATTTTTTACATTTTGCTATTATAAATATCACCAAAAAAGATATAAAAAAACATTTTTTTCCCCAGTTTAGGCCGATACGTATTCTTCTACATATTTTTCGTTAAAAAAAACGCAATTAGCGTTTATTGATTGGTTTGCGCAAAATTTATAGCGTTTACAAAAAAGGGGGTAGTTTTATGGCATTTTTATTAATATATTTTTTTTACTAGTAATGGCGGCGATCAGCGTTTTTTTTCGGTACTGACTGCGATATTATGGCGGACACATCGGACACTTTTGACACATTTTTGGGACCATTGGCATTTTTATAGCGATCATTGCTATAAAAATGCATTGGATTACTATAAAAATGCCATTGGCAGTGAAGGGGTTAACACTAGGGGGCAGGGAAGGGGTTAAGTGTGTTCCTATTTGTTTTCTAACTGTATGGGGGGGTGGACTCACTAGGGGGAATCACTGATCTTCTGTTCATACATTGTATGAGCGGAAGATCAGCGTTTCCCCCGCTGACAGGAACGAGTGCTGTGTGTTTACACTCACAGCTCTCGTTCCCCGCTCTGTAACGAACGAGCGCGCGTGCCCGGCGGCGATCGCGGCCGCTGGGCACGCGCGCGGGACTCGGGGGCGAGCGGGGGGCGCCCCCTAGCGGCCGCGAAAGTCCCGACGTAGAGCTACGGGCTCTCGCCCAGGAGAGCCGACCTGCCGCCGTAGAACCACGGCGGCTGGTCGGCTAGTGGTTAAAGTGTATATAAACTTGATTCTTGAAATTTGAGCTGGGCACATACAGTATATATGCAGTGTTTTCTTATCTCTCTTCAAAGCACTATGTCCCGTAGCTGTCTCCTGATCTGTTCTTCAGTTTTCAGCATGATAACTTCTGACAAGTTCTCCTTCACAGGAGATAAAAGCAGCAGAGTTTTGTGTTGGGAAGGGTGCTATAAATAGAATGGTAGAGTGCTGAACTATTCAAGGAACAGTTCTGAAAGTCTCTAAATAGAGTGGAGAGCGAGTGTGTGCCTTTCCTCCAATAAGCTGTCTTGACCGTATGCCCAGGCTTTGCTGTAGTGTTGAACAGGAAGAGAAAATCTCCTAACATGATCTGAACTTTTTAAAGAATATATAAAGCTGAAGACAACATTTAAAAAGTATGTAGGGTGATTTGTTTCATCTCTGTGCATCATCTGAGGCTATTCACTTCACTGGGTATATGAGAAGGTTTACAACCACTTTAAGCTTGCCATAGATGACACAAGCGAGGTGGAATCCTAATAAATCCTTACAGCTTTGCTATTGTATCCTGACAGCAGGACCTGTCTGCTGTCAGAATATACTGTTCCGTGCTTCAGCCAAATGGCTGTAGCGCTGATGCCAGAACTGTGCATGTATTTTGGTTTCAGTGGTTGTTTTCTTATTATAGGCCATAGAGGTATGTGCATGCCATATTTACAGTATATTGTGCTCTCCTGTTTATTTGTCTAGACCACATGAAACAGTCATCTTCTATTTGTGGGTGTACTGTGCTGTTGCGTTTCAGAAAAAAGGTTTCTAATAAGTTTAACTATCAAAAGTCAGAAACTTAAAATGTTAAAGTCTAAAGTCGATCGGATATCTAATGGAATCTATTCCGATGGATTTTTTCGTTGGATATCCGATGAAGCTGACTTTCATCAGTCTTGCCTACACCCCCTCAGTCAAAAATCTGACTGTGCCAAAATGCGGTGACATTAACTACAGTACTTTAAGTGAGATATGTATCTTGTGACAAATATGCTCTTCGTATGCCAAAATCCCACCCCACTACCATAATCTTTCAGCACAGCAAGAGTTAATAGTAAGGGGCCGTGAAAGGCATTCAGCAAAAATGCCCAGCAATGTCTACCCTTGCCACCTACAGTGCTTGCCGCCGAGAATGTGTTTTTAGGGTGCCGACATCTCGCACTAGCTGGAATAGTAAAAGCACATTCCAGCGAGCGCGTCATAGAAGCGACAGGGCTCCAACGTGGATTCCCGCCAATTCTACAGGTGGGCGGCGTTTGTTATGAATCCTGATGGGGAAGTCCACGCCGGATTTAAAAAAAAAATCCGGCATGGGTTCCCCCCTCAGGAGTATACCGGGCCCTTAGGTCTGTTATGGGTTGCAAGGAGACCCCCCAATGCCGGAAAAAACGACGTGGGGCTCCCCCACAATCCATACCAGACCCGTATCCAAAGCACGCCAGCCGGCCGGTCAGGAGGGGAGTGGGGGCGAGCGAGCGCCCCCCCCCCCTCCTGAGCTGTACCGGGCAGCATGCCCTCAACATGGGGGGGTCAGGTGCTCGGGGTCTTCTCCTGCTCTCCGGGGGTCTTCTCCGCTCTCCGGGGGTCTTCTCCGCTCTTCTTCCGCTCTCCGGGGGTCTTCTCCGCTCTCCGGGGGTCTTCTTCTTCTTCGGGACTGGCCTCCGCTATCTTCGTGTGTTAGCTCAATTACTAGCGGCAGCCAGTCCGGTCTTCCGTGCAGATGTCGGGAGAAGCCCGCCGGGGGGGGGGGGGGGGGGCTTCTATAATAAAATATTTTAATACCCTGTGTTGTTTATTTGTGTTTGCACTTTTTTTTGCAGGTGAATGGGTAGGGGTACGATGATCCCCATACTCATTCACTTAGGGTGGGGGGCTGGTATCTGGGGGCCCCCTTATTAACCTCCCTGGTGGTATGATTCTGTCTGGAATTACGTACCAAAAGCGGTACAATTATTTGCATGGAAATTTGGCATTTATACTGTAGGCCTGCAATTCTTAGGAATAACTTGCTTAAATCTGTCCAAACAAGACATCCCGGGTATGATAAAGTTTGAAAAACAAAATCATAATTTTTTATATAATAAAAAACTATAAATAATTATAACAAATTATAATGTAATTATAATAAAAAATATTCAATAATGTAATCAACTCAAAAACACTGAAATTTGCTCAGTTGCAGAATTGTCGCTGTCATTATTTTTATTTTTTTTATGACGAATTTCCCCACAAATCGCTATCGCTCAATTCTGCAAGTGATTAAAATTTATTATCGCTGTTTTCTAGCTGATCTAAAACCATTTTTGACATAAAGGGACACTTTTGGTTGCTATGGGCAATCTACAGTTTCCAGGCAGAAAGAACACTTTTTATTTTATAAAAGAACATGTAGGGCACTGGACAGACCACTAGGGACAAGGGGGGTGTGTATTTTTTACATACAGTACTGTAATCTATAAGATTACAGTATACTGTATGTAAAGTGTTTGTTTACTTTTTTGAATTTGGCGCCGTTCTCCGCTTCCGTGCGTCGTAACGTCGCAGGAAACGGAGATCGGCGGCACACGGGGACGCTGTGTGAATCGAGCGAGCACCCGATCCAGGAAGAAGGTAAGCCAGCGTGCGCTGCAGGCTCTGCATGGCTACCCCGAGCGTGACTCGGGGATACCGTTCTTAGCAGAAAAAACCTACCCCGAGTCACGCTCTGGGATACCGCCAGGGAGGTTAAAGGGGGCTCCCAGATTCCAATAAGCCTCCCACCCGCATACCCCGACAACCAACGGCCAGGGTTGTCGGGAAGGGGCCCTGTCCTCATCAACATGGGGACAGGGTGCTCTGAGGTGGGGGGGCCACAGTGCGCACCCATGCCCCAGAGCACCTGACCCCCCCATGTTGAGGGCATGCTGCCCGGTACGGCTCAGGAGGGGGTGGGAGCTCGCTTGCCCCCACTCCCCTCCTGACCGGCCGGCTGGCGTGCTTTGGACACGGGTCTGGTATGGATTGTGGGGGACCCCCACGCCGTTTTTTTCGGCGTAGGGGGGTCTCCTTGCAACCCATAACAGACCTAAGGGCACGGTATACTCCTGAGGGGGGAACCCATGCCGGATTTTTTTTTTTAAATCCGGCGGGGACTTCCCCTTCAGGATTCATAACAAACGCCGCCCATGTGTAGAATTGGCGGGAATTCACGTCGGATCCCCGTCGCTTCTATCACGGCTTTGTCTTTGTCGGGAGCCAGCGCCGAGCTGGCTTGCCGCGATGGGGCTCGCAGGTGGTCAATCTCGCCGAGAAAGGGAGGGAGATTGACACAATATCGCGGTCAACCACTGTAGCCATGGGCGTCCGCTCCATAGGGCAAGGGAAGGTGCTCGCCCCCCCCTGGAATCGCCAGGAGCAGGGCTGGACTGGGCTGCTTTAAGCTGTGCACTGCAGTGCTCTCCTCCCTCTGTCCTCCGGTGCTTGTATTGTATGTCATGGATAGTCTTCTAGTCTAATGTTCCACCTTTCACACAAACCAATTAGGGGGTGGGGCACATAAGGTTGGGAAGGTGTCAGCTTTCCTAATTCAGACTGCATGTACACAACTTTCTCTCTTCTGGAGATCAGCTTCTCTCCCCCCTCTCCAGTCATCTCTATCACTCCTGCTTTCACTTTCAGTGTCCCGATGTCTGTGGGAGATCTCCACCTCGGCCCCTCCTCCCCCAGCCCCCTGTTATCTCTCCCTGCTTTAGGCAATCTATTCCCGCTTTGTATAGTGACCCCCCCCTCCCTCCTTTCCTGTGTCCTTCACTCGGACCCCCTCCTCTCTCTACCTGCACAGCAAAACTAAGTGATCTTCTCTCCTGCCTGTGCTGCTGAACCTGCCTCTACTCAGCCAACAGGTAACAGTAACACACTTTCATGCTTCATATCACTGCTAATTGTGAAGACAAGACAACTGTTATTTCAGATTCTATTTTTAGTAAGGGCCCATTCACAAGGGGTGCAAACATGCATCTCCCATGTAGGGCTGTCATTTATTAGCAGTGGGGTACATAGGTGTTGTGCACATCCGCTTGTCAGCACCCCATTTATATCTACTGGGACGTGAGGCTGCATGGACACAGCCTATGTATCCTAACATGACATGCAGGTGCGGGTCCCAATAGAAGTGAATGGGACGCTGGCACAGAGATGGCACACAATGCCCATACATCCCTGTGCTGATAAGAGAGGACACACATGTGAATGGGCCCTAAAGAACTCATGCGCACGAAGGCTTAGTGAGCTCTCCAGGCATACGAAAACAACAGGAGTGACTAAACCTGGCAAAAGATGGATGTAAATGTAACGGCTCCAGCAAGGATCGGACAAGTTTCAATCCTTCTGTAGTCATTCTTGCTAAAGAGACATAAATTTAATGATCAACTTCTCTCCAACCCGCAGGAATGTTCCCTTAGATTTGCAGCTCCGACATCGCTGTCTCAGCAGAAGGGATTCCTCATTCACCTTAGTTGTGTGGATTGGGGGGATCCATTAAATTTTTCAGACAAAAATAAAAAGATCCATCTATGGCCAGCCTCCAGCTTACCATACATTATACAATCTGATTGTACAATATCTTTTGGCTCTACCACCAACTATGTAGTACAAAGGCCCATCTGATTGGATACTATTTAAATGAATTGTTTAGGTTGTCCATATATTAAATTTTTGTAAATCTAAAAGGGATTGTACAATCAGATTGTATAGTGTATGCTATACCTACATTACAGTGTTCTTGTGCATGAGTACTAACAGTGACAAATGTTTTCCCTGTTATCTTTATTCTCACCTATGCAGATTTGTTTGCCCAGGAACTTTGTCTTTGAGTCCATTAAACACCCGGACACATTGTCTAAAGCTGGGTACACACTAGGGTTGCACAAATACCTGTTTTGTACCAACAATACTTGCTTGCTCAAGTACTCGCCGATACCAGTTGCCAATACCTTTGCGGTGCGATTTGAGCTCATACAAAATGAGTAGGCTTAAATCGCACTGTAAACAGGAATGTAGTGCGATTTCCTGTCTGAATCACATGTGGTTTCCTGCACCACTCCTGTGTGAACCGAGGCTGAAGTCATTATGACAAGCCCAGGTTCACACAGTAGCGGTGTAAGAAAGAGCATGTGATTCAGACAGGAATCGCACCACATTCCTGTTCAAATCACATGTGATTCTTTACAGTGCGATTTAAGCCCATTCATTTTGTATGAGCTCAAATCGCACCACAAAGATATTGGCAACTGGTATCAGCGAGTACTCGAGAACAAGTATTGTTGGTACAAACCAGGTATTTGTGCAACCCTAGTGTGTACCCAGCTTTAGCCAATGTGTCCGTAGACTACAGAGTTGTAGCCTACAGCATAGTTTCTAGTTGTCCCTTATTCAGAGTGCCTGTCACTCTTCTGGAATCAAATCCATTTGTCCCTCATTCCAAAAGGTTACTCTTTTAGACCTGAAATAAATATACAATATAGTGTAGTGTTTCAGTCCAGAGGTGCAGGGTGCTGTGTAATGTAAAGGGGGCCAAATGTGCAGAGTGCTCTGTAATGTAAAAGGGCCCAGAGATGCAGGGTGCTCTGTAATGTAAAGGGGCCCAGAGATGAAGGGTGCTCTGTAATGTAAAGGGGCCCAGAGATGCAGGGTGCTCTGTAATGTAAAGGGGCCCAGAGATGCAGAGTGCTCTGTAATGTAAAGGGGCCCAGAGATGCAGAGTGCTCTGTAATGTAAAGGGGCCCAGAGATGCAGGGTGCTCTGTAATGTAAAGGGGCCCAGAGGTGCTGGTGCTGTGTATTGTAAAGAGGGCCAGAGGTGTAGGGTGCTGAGAAATGTAAAGGGGTCCAGTGATGCAGGGTGCTGTGTAATGTAAAGGGGTGCAGGGTGCTGTGTAATGTAAAGGGGTCCAGAGGTGCAGAGGGGGTACACGGTAGTGACAAAGAGATATTAAAAGATGCAGGGGGCACAGTGGGGTGTTTTTTACATTTTAACATGGGTGGGTCGCTTCTAACCCCTGCTAGCGGTCGAAAAAAGGGTAAAATGCAACTGTGTATCGCCGCTGCCAAAGCGCCCCCCCCCTGAAAAAGTTTCAGCGGACGCCCATGACTGTAGCTCCTCCAGTTAGTAGAAGCTGTTACTAATTCTATGCATGAAACACAACTTAGAAATTGAGGATGTGTGGATGATTGAAAAGTCTACCCCCCATAGAAGCTGTAGTAATGTCTTCTTTGAATGGAGGAGCTGGGCGGAAAAGGCGAGCATAGTTAGGCACTCTGGACAAGGCCCTGTCACAAAGTTCTTTTAACCTCTGTCACCACAGTCTCCTCAAAAAATATAAATGCTAGTTTGGTGTCCTTGGCTGTACGAAGAAGATGGGTTACTGGGATACACCGGACGGAACCAATTGCGGGGAAAAGGCATTGATGACAACGAAGATAGCCACGGGGATGGGTGTGGTGGGATCTGCATATTACATAGTGCTTTTCGAGCCTAAGACAGTACTGGAGGGCATTAAAAAAACTGGAGGTGCAACTCTTGCTATGGCTTGGCTTGGAGCAATCTTTGGTATCACTACCTGTTTAACAGCTCAGATTCGTGAGAAGCCAGACGATGCATGGAACTATTTTATAGGGGGTTGTACATCTGGTGCACTCCTAGGGTTAAAAAGTCACAGATATGGAACTGGGGCCACGGCATGTCTTGCATTTGGAGGACTTGCTGCTTTTGCCAAGATTTCAAAAAAAGAGGGCTGGGTATGGATTCCATCTGAACCAAGACTCTGAAACGTTGTATTTTTGTCTTGTGATACAACTGCTGAAAAGAAATATGAACATTACTGAAATCTGAATTTGTTTTACAGCTTTTTGGTTGCTGTGTACACAGTATATACATTGGTCCCTATCTGAGCAGATAAATAAACCTGCTACATTGATAAAAAAAAAAATATAAATGCATGTTACTCACTAGGGGAGAACCTCAGGGGGTATCCAGGATTGAAAAAGATCTGGGGTCCTACTTGAAGACAGTCTGCACAATAAAATGCAATGTCAAGCCACAGTAACCAAAGCTAGCAGACTATTAGCAAGCATTAAAAATGAAATTTACTCCAGAGATAAAACGATAATCCTGCCACTTTATAAAACTCTGGTTCTGGTTTTAGCCGTTAGCAAAATACTGAAATACATATTTATTTTTTGGGGTATTTGTTCAAACGTTTGCTAGCGTGTTCACTGTAGCAGGTGTCTAGGATTTGGTCCACTACATTGCTTCAATTCCAACAGGATACAGAAAGGCATTGAATTCAGTCACCATTACTTCCACTGATTGCAGGTGTGCTTTGTAAAACTGTCCCAGTGGAGAGGTTCGCAGACAGGATTATCCATCACATAAATGAGTATACAAATCCATACAAAGTTGCAAACAGCATCAACAGTAGTTTCTTGAACTTGAGTTGCATAGCTCATTTTGCAATTTCTCATTTGTTGAGCTTTATTGTCATGCTAAGGTAAAATTGATAAAAGTTCATTGATTTTTATAACATGCATAAAAACAAGAAAAATGAAATATAAAAGGCTTGTCTTCCTTACGCTTCAGTGCCCTAGCCAATACTAATTACAAAATATTTCTGCATACTTTAAAGCTCTCTGTAAATTCTAGTCAGTAACAACATTATTTAACTAATAAAACGGTGCTAAGAAAATAAATGTAGCTGTGAAATAAACTAGACTTTAAAGAGATGAAGTAATAGCTTGTCCATTCTAATCAGCCCTGATTACTGACTAAAGGTAGTGCATCATGGAGATGTTGAAAACAGAATGCAGGCTGCAGCCTATTTCTACTTTTGCAGTCAAATTTGAGAAAACAGCATTATATGTTTGTTATGTGTTCCCATTCGCAAATCATACACATTGCTTACCTTTTTGATGCGTTTTCAGAATGAAGTGTCAAGTCTACACCACTGCATAAAGTGTTGGTGCTATATAAATCCTGTATAATAATAGTAGTAATGGCTGACTGCAAGGTTTTTGAACAATGTCAGAATGTGTCTGTCCCAAGTCTGTCTTTATTAATATACAATGCAAGATGTCAAGCGTCTACACCTTTTAATATGATAGGCAGGTTTCAAATCTAATTACAAAATAGTCACAAACTTCAACTAGTCATCTGCAAAAATTAATATTTCACAGCCTGCAGTGGATCATTCTAGTGGTGCAAGCAGTAGACAGCCACTCACACAGGTCACTGCACCCTGCCTCCTGCTTTGTTGGTAGCATTTATCTTAGGTATAGAGACACTGGGGTTGATTTACTAAAGACGGTTCAATTTGCAGGGGAAGTTGCACTTTGCAAGGGAATTCTCCTCTGAGCTTAATTAATGTGCGAAATTTCACAAATGCACAATTGCATGCAAGGAAAATACAAAAAAAAAACAGAAAAAAAACAGCATTATTTCTTGCCCATTGGATTAGATGATAGAAGTCAGAAGTTTTACCTCAATTACGAAGGTCTGGGTAAAAATTCTGTTCCAAAGTGCAACTTTCATTGCAAATTGAGCTGCCTGTTTTCCTTTAGTATAGCCACTGTCAATAACTGCATGTTAAAGCTTCTGCCATGTTGGTTGTACCCAAGGTCCCTGCTAAACGGGCAAGATTCAAACTATCTATGGCTGGCTTCAGTCTCAAGCTGACCCTGTTTCCCCATAGACTCCCATGTTAAATGGTCCTTCTTTGGAGACCCAGTCCCGGCCAGCCTTAGGTGCCAGTGACCCCACCTTTGGTAGACATGTACCCGCGAGTCTCCCCTACAAATGTGGGTAGTTTGGAGGTCCTGACACCAGAAACTCCAAATTTTCGATACTCTCCAGTTGCTATTCAGGAAGATGCTCCCCAAGTTTGAAGGCTGTAGCATCTTCCGTTCAAAAGTTATAGGCCAAAAACCGATTTACGCCACTTCTAGGCTAAAGTCCCAAAACACCCAAATTTGGACAGCCAGTTTTCCCAAACCATAACCGGTAGGAACTTTACTTTCTACAAATACATAGTCAATTTCAGGTCCACTTGTTACCAGCTTTCTATTGATAATATGATTGAAGGTGCTTGCAGGACGCAATGTGAAATTTAGGAATCTGGTCAACTGCCAAATGTAGATTGATTTAATTGAATACCATTGTGGAAACTGATAAAAAACTGATTTACTGCCACATTTGATCAATATTTCTTTAGCTACATTTTCTACATATTGAATAAAAACTATAGATTAGACTTTCAATCAATTTTCAGTTTTGATAATAAAATGTAATTAAAATTGAGATCAAACAAATTAGATTGCTTCATGTATAGCCAGTTTTAATATTATTCTCCATGGACATTTGATATCAGGTTGAAGTGAATTTGAGTGTACACTATTTATGGGATCTAATTTAAAGCTCTACCTTTTATGCTCTGTACACACGATCGGATATCTGATGGAATCTAAACCAATGGATTTTTTCATCGGATATCCGATAAAGCTGACTTTCATCAGTCTTGCCTACACACCATCGGTAAAAATCCAATTGTGTCCAACGCGGTGACGTAAAACACTACGACGTGCTGAGAAAAATGAAGTTCAATGCTTCCGAGCACACGTCGACTTGATTCTGAGCATGTGTGGATTTTTGACCGATGGATTTCCCCACAGACTATCGGTTTTTTAACCATAAGAAAAATTTAAAACAGGTTCTATTTTTTTTTCACCGTTGGGAAAAAAAAACATTGGTCAGTTTTAATCAGATCAACCGATCATGTGTACAGGGCATTAGAGTGGCCAAAAAAAGTAATATCAGAGGAGAATGACACATGCTTAGTAGGCCTTATCACAATCTAAGCCCGGATTCACACTTGTGTGGTGCAAATTTCAGCTCCCTTATCTTTGCAGAGAGATTACAGAAGTGTTCAGCATATCCATTGCGTTTTAGCTGCGAATTTGGAGACCTGGTAGAAGTTACAGGGGAGAGGAGAGTGGGGGGGAAGTGTATTGGGCTGAATGAGAGAAATTCCTGAAGAGAAATGAACAAATCTGCGAATCAGCTGCATACCCATAGAAGATAATGGGCCTGAATTCGCACCGCAAGACATGAAATCCGCACACGTTTTTTCTGCAATGCGCAGTGCGAATGCATCACACATAAGTGAACCAGCCTCATTGAAAACAATAGGGCAGATTCACAGAGAATTAGATTCTCGTAGAGTATCAGAAATACACTACGCCGCCGTTTTTTACCTGGCTCTACGTGGAATCCAGGTAGATTTTGTCCAGTAAACGACGGCGGCGTAGTGTATTTCTCCCGTCGTAATCCATCTGCGCGAGTAGGGGGCGTGAAGCATTTAAAATAGGCGCGTTCCCGCGGCGATCGAACTGCGCATGCTCCATTCGCAAATTTCCCGCCGTGCATTGCGCGAAAACACGTTGTCACGTATACGATATTTTCAAATCGACGCGGGAACGACGGCCATACTTTACATGGGTTACGCACTGTTAGACCAGCAAAAAGCTCCTCTAACATTACGTAGCCAAAAAATGACGTAGGCGATTGCGAGGGACACTCGTACCTTCGTGGATCGCCGTAAAAACGAATTTGCATACCCCGACGCATGAAAACGACGCAAACTCCTCCCAGCGGCCGCAAAAATATCGCAGCATAGATCCGAAGGCTTACGAAGACGTAAGCCTCTCGGATCGAAGCCCGAAGCCGCCGTATCATGGTTTGAGGATTCAAACTAGTGATACGGCGCGCAAAATTTGAAATTACTCCTGTCTAACACCAGTTAGACAGGCGTAATTGCTCTGTGAATCTGGGCCAATGTATTTAGATATGTTCTGCGTATTGGATGCGGTTTAAGCCACACTCAATTCACATAGGTGTGAACCCGGCCTTAAGGATGATTTGTCCGTCCTGATTTTCCCTTGGATTCAGTAAAAAGGCAGTTAGTTGGCCTAATTGGTTTTGAGCACACATGCAATTGCTAGTAACACTGCAAAGTTTTTCTATCCTTTGTCTCCATTTCCAGATAAAGAAAGATATAATAATATATAAAGAGAAGTAGTAGTATGTTTTTGTAAAATGAATACAACAATTTACATTTGGAATATTCATTGATTCTTACAGTGAACGCTGCCAAAATTAGCCATGTGGGATAACAGACAGTTATAGCTCATTGTTAATTTCACAAACATTGGAACTGCTGCTAAAAAAACATCAAATATGCATGGATAGAGTTTGTATTTACAGATGCATAGTTGTATAAAGATGCTTGTAGCACTACAACTATGTGTAACAGTGATAGGAATGTATCATCTTGTCTATGTGCAACATTTGAGGCACGGTATTCTTCCAGATGCTTGGACACTCTCTACACCTGGTTCCACATAATGTACTAATGCTGCTTTGCAGGGCTCTAATTAGATAATGCCCTAGTCGCATATGTAAGAAAATAAGGGCGCACTGTTTTGCATCCTCTTTCCATCGCTGCAGCTGCCCCTATTCATGCATCCAGCCCCTTTCAGGATGTGGGGTGCATTAATTACAGCAGTGTTTTTTTTTTTTTTTGAAGCACCTAATTAGAGCCAGAGGCTTCAAAATAGCGTGTTTACAATAAAGCTACATTGGATTGGAGTGCGGCTGTCCTGATTATTTTTAGTTTCTAATAGTGGTTTCCCACTGTCGTCAGCAGGTGTCACTGGCATCACGAGCTGTAGTATTAGGTGTTCCTGCCAGACTGAGTTATGAGTATTCATATTTCCCACAGCCATCCCAGTAGGAGGTTTAGGCCACTGTTGCATGTTGAGGGAGGGTTTAAATATTTGGGGAGACCATGTGCTAGACCCTGGATCCTTTTGCTATACAGGCATACCTGTAGGTGCAACCAATCTCTCCTAAACCTACACAGTTTAGGAGATATTTGCAAAAGAAAGACACTGATGTCTACGGCACATGCAATGTAGATAACGGCACGCAGGTGCACTGAGCCTGCAGTTACTAACGGCGATCATGGTGTTACTAACCGCGATCATGCCGTTAGTGGCGGCACCCGCGTGCATGCGTGGGAGTGACGTCATCGCGGCTCCGGCCAGTCACAGTGTCAGAGCCGCGATATGCGGAAGTGAATTGTGCAAAGATGTCACCGACAGAGGAGGTGGCCCGGGCACCGCTGCAGGGGCTTCGATCTCAGGTAAGAACTTCATAATTAGCTAGTATTTTTTTCGGACATGTTTCTAAAGTAAGCTGAAATGTAAAAGGTTGCTGTGAGCTACTGCACTGTAAATAGCAAGCGCAGGGTGTAATGCCATACCTGTGGTTTACATAGCTTCCAACTGTCCCTCTTTTAACACTTCTATCACTCGTTTGGAAACTAACCCCTTTGTGCCTAAATCCTCCTCAAATCTCTCTCTTTTTGCTCAGATCTAAAAATGTATAATGTAAATAAGTATACTATTTACCTGCCAAGCTGTTTAACCCCTAAGGACCGCCACATGTACATATACGTCGGCAGAATGGCACGTACAGGCACATTGGCGTACCTGTACGTCCCTGCCTAGACGTGGGTCGGGGGTCCGATCGGGACCTTCCCGGTACTTGCGGCGATCCCCGTGGCTGGGCGAGCGATCCGGGATGAGGGGGCAGCTGTTCGTTTTTGTCCGCCCCCTCCGGATCGCTCCCAGCCAATGCGCGTCCTCCCCCGCTGAGGAGAGAAGACATCACAAGTGAGTCTGCACAACACTACACTGACACCAGTACACATAGGCACATTTAACCCCCCCGATCATCCCCCCACCCCCCTGTCACACTGTCACTGAATGCAGTGATCATATATTTACTGATCACTGCATTTAGTGTCAGTGTGACAGTTAGTGTGACAGGCAATTAGTGTTAGGTCCAGGGTAGCCCCCATATCCCCCTAATAAAGTTTTAACACCTTGATCACCACCCTAGTTAACCCTTTCACCCCCTATTGCCAGTGTCACTAAGCGATCATTTTTCTGATCGCTGTATTAGTGTCACTGTTGCCGCTAGGTAGCTATTTTTTTTTTATTGCGATTTACTAAAGACATGTGGCTGAATATATTTTGGTCTAAATGTTTGACTAAAATTTAGTTTATTCGATTTTTCTTATAACAAAAAGTAAAAAATATTGTTTTTTTTTCAAAAATGTTGCTCTATTTTTGTATAGCGTAAAAATCGCAGAGGTGATCAAATACCACCAAAAGAAAGCTCTATTTGTGGGAAGGACGCAAATTTTGTTCGGGAGCCACGTCGCATGACCGCGCAATTGTCTGTTAAAGCGACGCAGTGCCGAATTGTAAAAACGCCTCTGGGCATTTAGCAGCATATTAGTCCGGGGCTTAAGTGGTTAGAGAATTAAACTTTCATCCATCTTTTGTATTATCTCATTGGTTCTTTATACCACTAATATACAGGAAAAGTAGCAGTGAACAAAACCCCCAGTGGGTAATGATTCTTTTTTTTCTTTTTTTGTAATCCACTGTGTGATCAGGAAAGGGATTGTGTTTTACCTAAATATTCTGTTCTAAAGGGTGTCTCTTTTTCCAACTCTAGAAGGTTTGGAGAAATGCATCTGAAATGTTGTATCAACTAGCAGTAAGAGTCAGTATATTTCACAGTAGCTGCCTCATCTAAGTAGGTATCATGGCCAGAATAAGATCAGCTTGTAGAGAATAAATGAGGAAAGCAAGAAATGGAGAGCATCCAGTCATGAACAAAACCGCATAAATATGTAATAACAGCAAACGCTAACCATTACATGGACAGATCAGAAACGGGTAGACATAGCAACAGAAGCAAAAATCCCAAGGGTTTAGAAAAACAGTGAAACAGAAAGTCTGACTGATTTGTAGCTCAGGTACAGAAAGAAGCCATATTAAGGATAAAGCTACAGAAAGAATGAGTAATACATTTGTAGAGCCTCTACGGGAAGGAGGTTGGACTAGTAATTCAGCAGGATCACTGAAAAGCTCACAAAGGCTAGTGAGATTATCAGTACGAATATACACATGCAGACTACCATGACTAATACAATTGATAATCGTACACTTAAAATAGGTATCTTTCTGCCTGACAAGATCTAAATGGCGAAACTGTATCAAGCCATCAAAATAGATTCACATACACTCACAGGAGTATTCATTATATTTAATTGTGCATTACAATATGAATGTTTCTACCCATATTAGATTTAAAAAAATGTCAACCTCATTATATTTTTTAAAGTAAAAGCACTACTTAAAAGTAGACATTAATAAAGTCTAGCCTCTAATAATAAAGTTAAAGTAGTTTCCCTAACCACTTAAGCCCCGGACCATTTTGCTGGTCAATGACCAGGCCACTTTTTGCGATCGGCACTGTGTCGCTTTAACTGACAATTGAGCGGTCGTGTGATGTGGCTTCCAAACAAAATTGGCATCCTTTTTTCCCACAAATAGAGCTTTCTTTTGGTGGTATTTGATCACCTCTGCGGTTTTTATTTTTTGCGCTATAAACAAAAAAAGAGTGACAATTTTTAAAAAAATGAATATTTTTTACTTTTTTCTATAATACAGTACATATCCCCCAAAAATGTAAAAAACAACTATTTTTTTTCCTCATTTTAGGCCGATACGTATTGTTCTACATATTTTTTTTTTTTAAAACGCAATAACTATTGATTAGTTTGCGCACAAGTTATAGCGTCTACAAAATAGGGTATAGCTTTATGGCATTTTTATTTTTATTTATTTTTTTACTAGTAATGGTGGCAATCTGCGATTGTTATCGGTACTGCGACCTTATGGCAGACACTTCGGACACATTTTTGGGACCATTGGCATTTTTATTGCGATCAGTGCTATAAAAATGCATTGATTACTGTAAAAATGTCACTGGCAGGGAAGGGGTTAACACTAGGGGGCGATCAAGGGATTAATTATGTTCCCTATAGTGTGTTCTATAGTGGGACTGACTAGGGGAAATGACAGATTGCTGTTCATACATTGTATGAACATCCGATCAGTCATTTCTCCCGATTCTCGCTCTGTAACAAGCGATCGTGATTGCCCGGCGGTGATCGCACCCGCCAGGCACCCGCATCGGCACCAGGGGTGAGCAGGGGGCGTGCGCGCGCCCCTAGTGGCTGCAATGCAAAAACACATTATATTACGTGATTTTGCGCAGCCAAGCTGACCTGCCGCCGTAAAACTATGGTGGGCGGTTGGCAAGCGGTTAAAGCACACAGAAGAGAACAGTTTCCCGGTTAACAATGATAATAGGCAGCATTTACCTTTGAAAATAAAAGCGTCAGTCGATGGGTTTTTGTTTGCATCATATGGGTTTTGTATTCTCCTACAAGTCAAACAGGGAAATAAATCCCAGTTAAAGCAGGTTACATTTTAGTTTTTTACTTAGTGAGATTATCAGCATGCTGACAGTTTTTTTTAAAAGCTAAGGCTGATCAAAAATAAAAATAAATACACATATTTTATTTATCTAGAAATTGCATATCAAATAAAATTGTTATTGCAAACAAATGTCACCAACAACAATCCTTGTTTGTTACAAAAAAATATGTATTAGGCTAGCCATACATTCGATTTCCCATTTTTTTTTTCTCGAAAATCTTTCCAAATCATTTTTGTTTGAATTTCGCACCATTAATGGGACACAGCAATGGTCCATTTTTGTGTGGCTATCGAATTTGTGTAATCAAGCATGTTTTACATTTTTGGAAAAACTAACGATTTTCTAAACAATGATGGGAGAATCGTGTAAGAAATATAATCGAAAAAGGAATGCACATGAGTGCAAGAATAGAAAATCCCTGGAAAGAAAAGAAAATTCCCAGACACAAAAATTATTTTCTGTAGCAACATGAGGTGAAATAATAGGCTTGGTTGGTCGAATTTAGAAAATCAATGGTTGCACCATCGGATCACAAAACACACAAAATTTCTAAATTTGAAAAGCAAATTTGTTCGGAATTCGACCCATGTATGGCCTGCCTTACTTTGGCCCAGATTCACAAAGCACTTACACCGACATATAGCACGTTACGCTGACGTAAGTGCAAATGTGCGCCAGCGTATGTGTGTGGCAGACCCACAAACCAACATGCGCCTAAAAACGTATTGTGCGTTGGACGTATTATGTTCACGGCGTACGTGGTGATCCAGCATAGCTTAGGCAGTTGTGCCGGTGTGGTTGTGAGCAGGCGCAGGGGGTGCTGTGCATGCGTCCACGTCACGGCGCATGCGCAGTTTGTGATACTCCGGGCGTAAAACACTGCGCCACACGGGCATACCTGTCTGGCGCTCGGACCATCATTTGCATGGGGTCATGCCCACTTCCACCTACGCCAGCATGCACCTTCGAAACCCACGCCACGCTGGCGCAGCGTTGGAAGCACTGGCTTGCTGAATGCAATGCTTACCTCTCCGCGCTACGTTGGCGTGTCGTACGGTGTGTGCGCTACGATGGCGTAATGTGCGCCTTGCGCTCTGTGAATCAGGGCCTTTGTATTTTAGGAATAAACAAGCTTAAAGCTGAAGTGTAAAAATTGCCCTGGTCCATAAGGCCTCGTACACACGATCAGTCCAAACCGATGAAAACGGACTGAAGTTCAGTTTCATCGGTCCAAACTGATCGTGTGTAGGCCCCATCAGTCTGTTGTCCTTCGGTCCCAAAACAGAGAACTTGCTTTAAAATTGGACCGATGGACGCCTGACAAAACCGATGATTAGTTCGCAAAAGCATCGGTTCCAAACCCGGGCATGCTCAGAATCAAGTCGATGCATGCTTGGAAGCATTGAACTTCATTTTTTTCAGCACAATGTGTGTTTTATGTCACCGCATTCTGACATGATCATTTTTGCATCAGTCTGCTTCATTGGTGAACCGATGAAACTGAACTTCAGTCCGTTTTCATCAGTTTGGACTGATCGTGTGTACAGGGCCTAAGGGGTGTAAAGGTGTGTGAACTACAGTAAGAAGTGGGTGAAGAAAAAAAAAAAAAACAACAAAAAAAAATACAGAGTTTTATACAGTAATATACAATAGACATGTGCAGACTGGAATATTTTGTTTAGTTTTTTCGTTTTCGTTTGGAAAATAAATTTATTTAGTTACTCCCAAAAATCGTTTTGATCTATTTTGTTTTTCGTTGGGGAATAGCTTCTGTTCGAAAATCCAATAATACTTGGTTTCTGTCGAATGGTCAAAAGAATATTCGACGGAACGTTGAATCTTTACATCGAATCGTACATTTCCGTTCGAATATTCCGCCTACAAGAATTCTAATGTTGTATGACTAGTAATAATGTCAAATCTATTTTCTCATAAATCAAAATCTATTCTCTGTAATGTCAAATCTATTATTTCTATATTGTCGAATCTTTTCCCTATAATGTCAAATCTTTTCCCTAAAATGTTGAATCTCTCTATATCGAATTTTTACCGCAACGAAAACGAAAATAAAGCATTTTTTATGTCGGATCTTTCGGTTTTTGTTTCTTGCGCTTTTCGGCCGAAAATGCATTCTAACGAAAACGAATGCACATGTCTAATATACAATATATTGTGGACCTAACCTCAGTATGCAGTGATTTGGAATAATATAATACAATGACTAAGAATAAGGCCGTTTAGAAAATATATCTATAGTTAAAATGATCATATTCTTCATGCTGGTCGAGGTGTCAACTGTACCAGCAATGACAGAGTTACACATTGTATGTCAATACAAGAGCTTAACTGCAGTGCATTCTATAAATAGCAATTGATTAGTTTAATGTGCATAACAAGTTAAGCAAATCTTATGCATTTTAAAGACCAATCGTTAAAGGTCACTTTTGCAAAAAGAATTGCTAAAATATATTGTCAAATTAAAGAAATCTTTTATAATTACATTCATACATTACCAGAAAAACGTGCATAATTTTATGGCTAAAGAGCATCAAATAGTCACCAGAGGTTATATGCTGAATAGTCTTAATATATTTTATAGGGGGAGCATACAGTCACCTTTAGCCCCTATGCTTCATTACTGCAAACGATGATTAGGAAGATTCAATGACTGTTCAATACACTTCTCAGAGATGATTATATTTCACAAATGACTAAAGTAATGGATATTGCAGAAAGCACCTTTTAGAATTTTGCTTTACAGAAAATAACTACTGTATTTGCTGGCGTATAAGACTACCTTCTACACTTACAAAAACTGTTCAAAAAGCAGGGGTCGTCTTATACACCGGGTCAACTGCTCGGATGCCTGCTGGATGTGCAGTAATACTGTATTTAGCTTCGGCTACATACAGTATATACCGCTTAGCCAATCCCGGCGAGCGATGTATGCAAATAAATACAAAGCCTGCTATGATTGGAGTAACAACCTCTGCCAATCCGAGCAGGCTACATATAGTAGCCTGCTCGGATTGGCTTTGAGAGTCAGAGAGGCGTGGGCTGATAATGTTACAGCCTCTGCCAATACAAGCAGGCTTTTTATTCATTAATAGAATACATCGCTCGCCGTGATTGGATCCAGCAAGAATAAAGAAGAATATGACTCCAGAAGGAAAAAAATATGAAGCGTCGGAAACCTCAGAAGGGGGGGGGGTCGTCTTATACGGTGAGTACAGGCAAATATCTAAAAGAAGCTGTAAAATTGGGGGGTCGTCTTATACACCGGCAAATACGGTAGCGTTAATGCACAGTGTATGTGATCAATGAGGTAAAACAAGATCTGCTTTTACAATGTATGCTTAGTGGTGTCTCCTCTTGCTTCTCTTACAGTAGATATCACTCCCACATCTATTATATGAGTTGACCATGCCCTCAAAAAATCTTAAGTGATTTTAAACTTGCATATATCTAGTAAAGTCATTGGTCTCTGGTGATACACAGAGATGAAACAAATCCTCCTATACAAGTTGTACCTTGTTATCTGCAGGCCTGTCCTCTACAGTCTTCCAAAATACACATTTTACACTGCATGTCTCAGCAGCAGAAAGCAGGGGAGGTGGAAATCTGATGTCACACACACTCTACAGAGCTAGAGCACAGAGCTCTACAGGTCCCCTCTACAGGCCCATAGATAAAAACACAGAGCTGAGTTCATGAGTCACCTGCTGTGTGCTGGAGGGGGGCGGATCGTCTCCTGGGAGGTTGAGGTGTAATCTACAGATATATCAGTTACTCATGCAGATGGCAGAGGGATCAGAGATCAGAGAGGAAGAACACTTGGTGCTTTGGATTGAGGCTAGCATATACGATAGAGGTTTGTGCTTTGTTCATTTTTCATGTCTGAGGTTTACAATCACTTTAAATAAAAGTGATTAAAAGTGAAACAAAGGACAAGGCCCTATTTAGAAACGTGTTTAGTGGAAAGCAAAAATGTGCTCACTTCAAACATCCAGTCAGATGCAGCGAAGGTTAAAAGGGAAATGGAGCTTCTTCTGAACCTGACTAATTGCTTTACGTGAAGCCAAATTGATGCCCCTTTATGACAATTCACATCAGTTTACACCTTAGTAAATCAAGTCTAGTGAATGATTGCCACCATGGAGGCAACTGGGCTTAACATTTAAGAACCTGTAATGTGCATGATGCATTCTAAAGTCCTCTTTTACTGGGTTACATGTTTGCATCTGTAGCTTCCAGGACCTGAGGTCAGATTGTCAGCTGGGGTCCTGATGTTAGTAAGAGATGTTGGTAAGTGCCAGTATCTATTTCTGCACTTATCACTGTAACATGTGTTACAGCTTGTTAGCAAACATAAATACATGGTCCTTAACTGCACCTGTTGAAGCAGGATACGATTTGGCATGGATGGATAACCTCAGCACCACATCTATAACAGCAAATAGAAAAGTAACACAAAACAAATGTTGGAATTTCAAGGCGCTTATACTTTAACCTCAGGCATGGACAAAAATAACCTTTCTTAAAAACATATGTATTGACCATAGCCCAGGCCTGGAAGACTCGTGCCTCTCAAGGGGTGACGTCACATATGACTGACTTGATGCTCCATGAGCAGATGTCTAGCATCGTGAACAACTCACATTCTAAGTTTCTTAAAGTTCTTCCAGATGTCAACCCTTGGGGTTGGTCTCAGGAGTTTAGCCACCCTGGGATTCCTTTTTTTTGCCCTTGTCTTTCCATTTTGCATTAATTATCCTTTAATATCATCTTAATTGCATGAAGGTTTAACTACGATTTTTCTGTTTGTATTCCTTTTGGATTCTTCTGTAATACCTGATCATTCTTTAGCCCCTGTGCGGGAAACCTATATCCTTGCTTCTGATTTCTAAACATTGTTTTATAAAACCAATAAATACATTGAAACAGAAACATATGTATTTTATTGCATGACACATCTTAAAAATCACAAAAGTAATAAAAAAAGAAAGATAAAATACGGTACATTTCAGCTTCACATAGTTCAATACAGAATCCTCTGTTATCCTATTTGTTTGTATTCTGCTATTTTCTTTTTATTCTGGTTATGGTTTTTCAAAGGGATGCATGTGTAATATATTACATGGAGGGTTGCTGAAGGTGTCTGGTGGTAGGGTTGAACTATGCAAAGCTGTGATGTATTTACCTTTCCTTTTTTATCACTTTTTGGATTTTTACAATGTTTCATAAAATAAATTGCATACAGTATGTTTTTAAGAAAGATTTTTTTTTCCCCATTCCTGAGGGGCTATAAGCACCCTGAAAGTCCTACCTGTTACAAACAGTTAATTACACAATACTTTTAAAAGTTCCAAGTGTACTTGTCCATACCTAAAATTAGAATGGTTTAGTACAGCGTAAATTACAGTCTTTCCTATTTAGTTAATAATTACATCTTTTTTAATCCAAATGAAACCTAATTAACACCCTCCTCTCATTGTCCATCGTACCTAGTATTTTTTATGAAATTTAACAAAATGCAGTGCTTTAAAATGACTAAATTATTAAAGTTTATTGGTAAATGGAAAAAAAAAACTAATACAATTTAAATTATATATATATATATATATATATATACACTGTATATATATATATATATATATATATAAATGTCTGTTTGTTTTTTTAATCACTGGCCAAACTGTGTATTGCTTTTTGTATATCTACAATATAAATATATAATATATGTTTATGGAAGCTGAATGAATAAATAATTAGACTCAAAAGTGAAATGCAAAAATAGCTGTGAGCCTGGGTTCACACTTGTGCGGTGCAGGACATCGCACCTCATTCATGGATTTTAAGGGGTCCCTCCAAAAATCCATACCAGACCCTTATCCGAGCATACAACCTGGCAGGCCGCAGGAAATGGGAGATGAGAGAGAACCCCCCTCCTGAACCGTACATGTTGATGGGGACAAGGGCCTCATCCCTACAACCCTTGCCCGGTAGTTGTGGGGGGTCTGCGGGCGGGGAGCTTATCGGAATCTGAAAGCCCCCTTTAACAAAGGGGACCCCCAGATTCCGCCCCCCATGTGAATTGGTAACGGGGTACATTGTACCCCTACCATGTCACAAAAGAAAGTACCAAAAAATGTTAAAACCACACAATTTCCAGCGAGTGTCATTAGTACAGTAACATATGCATATTTTTTAGCACTGATCACTGTACTAGTGTCATTGGTCCACAAAAAAGTGTCAAAAGTGTCAGTTAGTTTCCGATTGTCTGATTGCCGCCATTACTAGTAAAAATGTATTAAAAAAATAACTATTTAAATTATCTCATCGTTTGTAAATGTTGGAATTTGGGGATTTTTTTTTTTTAGCCAAAAATATGTAGCAGAATACATATTGGCCTAAATTGATGAAGATATGTTAAGTTTTAAATTTGTTTCGTTGGATGGGTTTTATAGCAGTAAGTAAAAAATGATTGTTTATAGCGCAAAAAAAAAATGCAGAGGTACCAATTACCACCAAAAAATCTATGTTTATGGGACCAATTATTTGGATGCAGTGTTGCACAACCGTGCTATTATCAGTTAAAATAACTCAGTGCCGTATTGCAAAAAAGGCCTGGTCATGAAGGAGGGTAAATCTTCAGGTGAGAAATGGTTAAGGGATAAAACATGAAGAAAATATGCATGTACTGAATATGTTCTTTTTTTAATTTTAGATTTGTCCCGACAAACACATTTAACCACTTGCAGATCATATCACTTACATGTATGTCAGGAAAGCGGCTCTGCTGCGCAAGGTCACGTACTAGGTACATGATCCAGCATTTCTGGTTATGGGGCACACGCTGATTATACACAGCAGATGCCAATGTATGGTCGCCGACGCCCACTGGTCGTCGGAATGACACACATAACAGAGCTCTGCCTATCTAAACCAGGCAGAGCTCTGTCCTGTCAGTGGGGAAGTAAGCCTGGGCACACCCTAATTATCCTACGTGGTGTTAATTCCCTCTGTTTGCTCTCTTCTCCCTGCAGTGCTGCCAGTATCTCTCCTCTCAGGAGCGAGGAAAGGGCTGGTAATTATTTCATTAACTGGCCTCTTCCTTTTCTAAATGAAGACAGAGATTGATCTGTACTGATCACTCCTGTCATCATTCTTAACTAAACTATAGTAAAACTATAGGCTCACTGTTACAACCTTATATATATATACTACCTATGTACATGTTATACAGGAATGTTGACCGTTTGTCATCTGTCTCTATGATTTCTGACCCATGTGAATATTTGGAAATTGTGCAATAAATATTGCTTTATACAACCTTTACTATACCTCAATTTGTTACTTTGCTGCCTAAAAGCCCATCTGGGGAACCTTTCTCTTTTTTTCTAGTAAAACTATGTTTACTGCAGGCTGCAGAGAAAGTTTATTTCTCTGTCTCAAAAGTGAGACATCAGCGGTCTGTTTGGACCCTTGATATTTCACCAAAGGCCCATAACGGAGCTTCTAAAAAAATGTAAAAAATAATAACATAACTAATATTTAAAAAATTGTAATTGTAACAAAAATACGAAACAAAAACATGCACCGTCCACTGCCCTACTGATACCAATCTTTGCTCTACTGACACCGTCCACTGCTATGCTGATATACAGCAATGTGCATTTGTGCTATGGGGTACACACCCTATTGTAATAGGCTGCACACACCAATGACTAGCTGCGTAAAATTTGTGAATTGAATTACATTGCGTTACATAAAATACAAATCAAGGAACGCAATGAAATATAAACATGAAATACAATAGACTTTCCATAATTATCATCAGGGTAATTTATCATCAATAGAAAATAGAAAATAGAAAATCCGGCCTTGCTGATTGTGTATAAAATTGTATTGTAAGGTCCTATATGTTATATTATTTGAGATATTAGGGTACAACTGATGATATCAAATATTGCCACTGGGTGAAGTATGTATAATAATACATCAGAGAAATTATCCCCAATCAAATATTAATAATTCTAAAAGAAACAAAAAAATTAAAAATTCAAAGAGCAAATGCACACATGAAAATAGTCCAATACTGCAAAAGTGGGGTATAGAAAGAAAAGGGGTTTTCTTTAAATGGATTACTCACACTGAACTTCCTAATATCTGTGTTTTCTAGGGATGAGCCGAACACCCCCGCGTTCGGTTCGCACCAGAACCATCGAACATGGGACTCTATTTTAAAGACCAATATTCAAGTTATTGTTGGAAAACGTTTTTGAGAACCCGAGTCTTGCCCCAGGGAACATGTATCAATGGAAAAAAGTAAAAAAAAAACGGTTGTTTTTTCAGGAGCAGGACTCCTGAAAAAATTACCATTTTTAAAACTTTCTTTTCCATTGATACATGTTCCCTTGGGCAAGACCCGGGTTCTCAAAGACGTTTTCACAGGCAAACTATAGAAACCCAGTAGGTACAATATTTAAAGGAATTTTTCATTTTTTTTTTAAGTTAAGCTTTAATAAAAATAAGTGTACAAGCCTGAAAAATAAAATGCAAATGCAAAAAACAACAGCAACGTATATATACCACAAATGATTGTCACTCACCAATCATTTGTGGTATATACGTTGCTGTTGTTTTTTGCATTTGTATTTTATTTTTTAGGCTGGTACACTTATTTTTATTGTCATGTTTTGCACTTAATATTTGTGTTTATACATCCATTTTCCCACGTCCATTGATCCAGTCGTGTACCCCTAGACTGTGTCTGCCCCCTTCCCACTTTCACCCGATCACAGCGCAGACACCACCCCCCTTCAACTAACACTGTAAATTAAGCTAAACTGACTAGCCTGCCTGCCTGCTCTATCTAGCTATCTAAAAAGACAATCTCTCTGTCTCTCTGACTGCTTTCATTAACAAGCCGGAACACACTACACAAGGCCGCCCGGAGGTGGCCTTATATAGTGTGGGGCGTGTGCTAAAGCCCTGAGCCTTAATTGGCCAAAGCCACCCAGGCTTTGGCCAATTATGGCTCTTTGTTTTTTGCGCGCTGTGATTGGCCAAGCATGCGGGGCATACAGCATGCTTGGCCAATCATCAGCGCGCAATGTCACAGTGAATTATGGGCCATTTTGCGTCACTCGAATTTGGCGTGAACAACCGCTTTTGTTTGAATTTCGTCAAACGTACGAACAGACAATGTTCGAGTCGAACATACGTTCATATCGAACGCGAAGCTCATCCCTATTTTTTTCCTAATTATTCAATCTATGTAGAGGGACAGGCCATTGTTGCTGCAAAAAGAGGCATGCATTCCATCCCTTTTTGGGAGTGTTTCATTCCAACAGGAATGAACATGCACCACATCCGATCTGACTCAGTGCATCACCTGGGTTTCTTTGGTAGTGTAGGATTGCAATCGGATCTAGCGCTTCTAAGAGAGTTTTTGAACAAGGAAAAAAAATTGGGGCAATTCACAAAATTGTGTTTTAGCACAGCTGTAAAACACAGATAAACAGTAGGACATATGAAAAACAATAATTTCCAATGTGTCTTATTCACACCATAACATTGTGTTGCGTTGTGTTGGATGGAAATGTACATGCAAGTCACTGTGAATTGGTCTTTTATCAAGTGTGTCAAGTCTGTTTCATGTAATTTTTAGAGGGGATTTACAATGTTGCTTTTCTGTAAGACAAATACAAATAAAAATTATCCAAATCATACTAATGAGAAATCAGTTATAAGCATAATAAGGATCTTTATAGATTAACTACTTGCCGACCGCCCTCCGTCATATTACTGCGGGACGGTGGCACTGCTACGCGAGAGCCCGTAGCTATACGTCCGCCCTTTAGCGGCCGCTAGGGGGCGCGTGCGCGCCGCCGGCACGCGCGCCCCCGAGTCCCGCACGCATGCCCGGCGGGTACGATCGCTGCCGGGCACACGCGATCGCTCGTTACAGAGCGGGGAACGGGAGCTTTGTGTGTAAACACAAAGCTCTCGTTCCTGTCAGCGGGGGAAACGCTGATTTTCTGTTCATACAATGTATGAACAGAAGATCAGTGATTTCCCCCAATGAGTCCACCCCCCCATACAGTTAGAACACACCCAGGAACACACTTAACCCCTTCCCTGCCCCCTAGTGTTAACCCCTTCACTGGCATTTTTATAGTAATACAATGCATTTTTATAGCATTGATCGCTATAAAAATGCCAATGGTCCGAAAAATGTGTCAATAGTGTCCGAAGTGCCCGCCATAATGTCGCAGTACTGAAAAAAATGCTGATCGCCGCCATTACTAGTAAAAAAAATATTAATAAAAATTCCATAAAATGACCCCCTATTTTGTAAATTTTTATACGCCTGTGTAATACAAAGCGATTTACGCTGTGTAAATTTTTATATTTCGATTTACATTGCTAGTCGAAAATCCTATAAACCTGCGTGCTAATTTACGCTTTATTACAACGCCTTGGTCCGAAAAATGAATCCACAAATTTGCTCTTCAATAGCACCTTTGTCATCTTCCGAAGCTTTTTGCCTAATATTAGACGCCCATAATTTCAACGTTTTCGATTTCTTTTATTATTTTTAACGTAAGTCGTCCGGGAATAGGAATGTTCGTAAACGCCGCTACTCAAACAAAAAACGACGTGATTTCGCGCAATGCACGGCGGGAAATTCGAACAGAGCGCGCAGTTCGATCGTCGCGGGGACGCGCTTAATTTAAATGCTTCACGCCCCCTACTCACGTATTTCGATTGCGCGGCGGAAAAAAAATACGATACAATAGCGTACGCGCAAAAAAACTACCTGAATTCGGCGTAGAGTCTGGTGATAGACGGCAGCGTAGCGTATTTCGATTACGCAGCGGAAGATTACATCTATGTGAATCTGCCCCTATAACTTTTGCGCAAACCAATCAATAAACGCTTATTGTGATTTTCGAAAAATATGTAGAAGAATACGTATTGGCCTAAACTGAGGAAAATTTGTTTTTTTTTATATATTTTTGGGGGATATTTATTATAGCAAAAAGTTAAAAAATATTGCATTTTTTTCAAAATAGTCGCTCTATTTTTGTTTATAGCGCAAAAAAAAAAAAACACAGAGATTATCAAATACCACCAAAAGAAAGCTCTATTTGTGGGAAAAAAAGGACGCCAACTTTGTTTGGGAGCCACGTCGCACGACCGCGCAATTGTCAGTTAAAGCGACGCAGTGCCGAAGCACAAAAAGTGCTCTGGTCATTGGACAGCAATATGGTCCGGGGCTAAAGTGGTTAATGAAAGAGTATTCTCCACACATGCACTTGGAAAGTTGCATCTACCACAGAATGTGGTCATTTTCAACCTCGTCAAATATAAAGTCAGTCTACTTTATCCTTTCATTTTTTTCCAATAACATTACTGTCTATATCTTCCAGTATAAGGGCGCGAGTTAACTCTATGTAGCAACGCTTGGACAAGAGAAGTATCAGAAGAGTATAAAGAGGGAAGTAAGCATATTCCCACTTTTAATAAAAGTGTTAAAAACTGCTTCAAATGAGAAGAAATAGTGGCAAGAAGTCACTTTGATCCCAACCATTCTGCAATTTTAGTAGCCTGAAAATACAATCATTAAAGGGATTGTAAAGGTAAAAAATGTTTCCGATAACTAGCTTCCTTTACCTTAGTGCAGTCCTCCTTCACTTATCTCATCCTTTGATTTTGCTTTTAAATGTCCTAATTTCTTCTGAGAAATCCTCATTTCCTGTTCTTCTGTCTGTAACTGGTGTGGAGAAAGCCTCTTGAGGGGGTGAGCAGGAGCGTCAGGATGCCCACTAACACACAGCTCCTTTCTCTATCTGCAAAGTAGAGAGTGTCCTGACTTCCCCCTCAAGAGGCTTTCTCCACACCAGGGAGAAAGTGTCACATTACTGTGTTTAGTTACAGACAGAAGAACAGGAAGTGAGGATTTCTCAGAAGAAATAAAGACATTTAAAAGCAAAATCGAAGGATGAGGTAAGTGAATGAGTAAATGGTAAAGGAAGCTATTTAGGGAAATATGTTTTACCTTTCAACCCCTTTAACCACTTAATACCCGCCCGCCGTCAAATGATACTCTATTGTTCTGACATCACGTCATATGACGTTGTGTCATTTTAAGCCGATAGGTGGTGCGCGCGGGCACCCGCGATTGCCGAGTAACTGAGCAGGGACGTAGAGCTCTGTGTGTTAACACAGAGCTCCACCTCCCTGTCAGGGAGAGAGGAGACCGATCTGTGTCCCTTGTGCATAGGGACACAATTGTTCACCTCCCCCAGTCACCCCCCTCCCCCTACAGTTAGAACACTGACTAGAACACACATTTAACCCCTTCCCTGCCCCCTAGTGGTTAAACCCTTCCCTGCCAGTTACATTAATACAGTTATCAATGCATATTTATAGCATTGTTCACTGTATAAATGTGCATGGTCCCAAAAATGTGTCTAAAGTATCCGATGTGTCCGCTATAATGTCGCAGTCCCGAAAAATAAAATCCTAGTAAAAATAAAATTAAAAATAAAATCATAATTATGTCCCCTATTTTGTAGGCAATATAACTTTTGCACAAACCAGTCACTATGCGGTTATTGCGATTTTATTTTTTTATTTTTTTTACCAAAAAAATGTAGAAGAATACGTATCGGCCTAAACTGAGATACATTTTTTTTTATGGGATATTTATTATAGCAAAAAGCAAAAAATATTGTGTCTTTTTTTTAAATTGACGCTCTTTTTTTTTTATAGAGCAAAAAAATAAAAACCGCACAGGCAATCAAATACCACCAAAAGAAAGCTCTATTTGTGGGGAAAAAAAGGACGTCAATTTTGTTTGGGAGCCACATCGCACGACCGCGCAATTGTCAGTTAAAGCGACGCAGTGCCGGAAGCTAAAATTTTGTCTGGGCAGGAAGGGGGTGTAGGTGCACAGTAGGCAAGTGGTTAAAGCCTAAGTTTCATCACAAATGAAAAAAAAATCGCGCTTTTCAAGAGCATTGTGGAGAAACAATGGTGTGTATGCAATGTCGTTCTTGAAAATGAAGTTTGAAAAACGTTGTTTTGTTTCGTCAGATAAAATGACGTTTTTTGCATCACAAAAAGTGATTGTGTGTACGCGGCATTAGTCCGTAGGGTTCAATATTGAGTTGGCTCACTCATTGCAGCTATAACAGCTGCAACTCTTCTGGGAAGACTTTCCACAATGTTTAGGAGTGTGTCTATGAGAATGTTTGACCATTCTTCCAGAAGCGCATTTTTGAAGTCAGATACTGACGTTGGACAAGAAGGCCTGGCTCTCAGTCTCTGCTCTAATTCATCCCAAAGGGGTTGTATCAGGTTGAGGTCAGGACCCTGTGCAGGCCAGTCAAATTCGTCCTCCCAAAACTTGCTCATCCATGTTAACTACTTCCCGACCGCCCACCGCCGTTATACGTCATGATTTTAAAGATGGATATCTCGGTAACGGCAGCAGCTGCTGCCACAACCGAGATATCCATCTCTTCTGTGAGCGGTCGGTCAAACGATTTGCCGCGAGATCGCCGTTATCGTGGCGGGCGAGGACCCCCCCTCCCACTGTGTTCCCGCGCCCTCCGCCGCTTACGGGAGCCGTCGGTAGCGGCGGAGGCGATCGGGTCCTCTCCCGTGCTCAGTGGGGATGCGAGTGAGGGAAAAATTTCCCTCATCCATCCCCATAGCTCTGCTGGGCGGAAGTGACGTCAAACGTCAGTCCAGCCCAGCGTCTTAAAGAGACTTTTTTTTTTAATGTCATTTGAAAAATGACATTTTACATTTTTTTTTTTTGCATTTAAGCCTAAATATGAGATCTGAGGTCTTTTTGACCCCAGATCTCATATTTAAGAGGACCTGTCATGCTTTTTTCTATTACAAGGGATGTTTACATTCCTTGTAATAGGAATAAAAGTGATAATTTTTTTTTTATTATTTTAGTGTTAAAAATTGGTAAAATAAATAAAAATAAATACGAAAACAAAAAACAAAATGTTTTAAATCGCCCCGTCCCGACGAGCTCGAGCGCAGAAGCGAACGCATACGCGAGTAGTGCCCGCATATGAAAACAGTGTTCAAACCACACAAGTGAGGTATCACCGCGATCGTTAGAGCGAGAGAAATAATTCTAGCCCTAGACCTCCTCTGTATCTCAAAAAATGCAACCTGTAGAATTTTTTAAACGTCGCTTATCGAGATTTTTAAGGGTAAAAGTTTGACGCCATGCCACAAGCAGGCGCAATTTTTAAGCGTGACATGTTGGGTATCATTTTACTCGGCGTAACATTATCTTTAACAATATGTAAAAAAAATTGTGCCAAATGTATTGTTGTCTTATTTTTTGATTTAAAAAAGTTAATTTTTTCCAAAAAAAGTGTGCTTGTAAGACCGCTGCGCAAATATGGTGTGACAAATAGTGTTGCAATGACTGCCATTTTATTCTCTAGGGCATAGGTGGCAAACACAAGGCCCGCGGGCCGAATCCGGCCCTCCAGGCCATTTCATGTGGCCCTCGCACCTCTCCTGCAGCTTCAGGAGAACTCCAGCCCTCCTCTGGTCCTACTCCAGACCCTTACTTTCTGCTTTCAAACAATGCATCCAGCTTCTTCCCAGCAGCAGCATAAGGAAAGGGGGGTGCACTGTGATGTATGGGAGAGTGGTGGACTCAAATTCTGATGGTGGGGAGGCTCTTGGCATCTAGCGTAAGTGGAGGGGATGCGCTGGACTCCTAATATTACAGATACAACCGGCCCTTTTGAGGGCAATCATAATACTGATGCGGCCCACAATGAAATTGAGTTTGACACCCCTGCTCTAGGGTGTTAGAAAAAAATATATATATAATGTTTGGGGGTTTTAAGTAATTTTATAGCAAAAAAAAAATGTTTTAGTCTCATAAACGCTGAGTCTGAAAAACAGGCTCGGGGCTAAAGTGGTTAATATGGACCTTACTTTGTGCACTGGTAAGCAGTCACGTTGGAACAGGAAGAGGCAATTCCCAAACTGTTCCCACAAAGTTGGGAGCATGAAATTGTCCAAAATTTCTTGTTATGCCGACGCCTGAAGAGTTCCCTTCACTGAAACTAAGGAGCCAAGCCCAACTTCTAAAAAACAACCCCACACCATGATCCCTCCACCACCACCAAATGATTTTGACCAGTGCACTAATTTTAATATCTTGGCACTGCTAGAAATAAAAAACATAATTTGTTTAAAATAGTTGGACAAAAAATAAAAAATAAGCTGCTCTCCCCCAGTAATAAAGCAGTACTTTTCTGCTAGTTTTCTGTAGTATTAGGTCTCTACTGTAGGAAAAAACAAGAGCCGGTAAAAACATTTCAGTTTGAAATATTGTTTACTGGTTTTTGGGGTACTACTCATTTCATTCTAGAATCTGCAAAACATTTCATGTGTGTCACAAACATTTAGAATTGTGATGTGTTATAACTTGGAAAAGTTGGGAAACCATGTCTGTAGTAGGTTTACATTTCTACTGTAACAGCAAATTGAAAATGAAATGTAATTCATATAATGCAATTCATATAATGAAATGAAAATTATGGAAATCTAATTGTATTATATTTATGTATATTATCAGGCTATGGGATTGGTCTTCCTCCAAACTCTCCTCTCACTTCAAATATATCAGAATTAATCAGCCAGTATAAATCAAGTGGATTAATGGATACACTTCATGACAAGTGGTACAAAGTGGTGCCTTGTGGAAAGCGAAGCTTTGCTGTCACTGAGGTATGTACAGTTAAATTTAAAGCTTTTTACTTGTGGTCAACAAAAGTTTTGAATATGGCCAATTTTAATAACTTAAAAGGAAAATATAAAGTTGCGCTTAATAAAATAAACACTAAAAAAAGTCCAAAGGTGCTCTTAAAAGTCTGATTCAGCAACACAAGCTGAATGAAGACACCAGATAATCAGATGAACGTACATCAAACTAAAGTGTTTGTGTGGAACAAATCCGAAAAATAATCCTCCACCTTGTGACGTCACCAATATTAAGGTTAAGATGTGCTCTTACCACAAGTGATGGACCCTCTATTATGGAAGGCCAAACAAGCATTTGGATATCTTAGCTGTATCCATAGGAGATATGGTGCAGGTGACGTGTGTCTCACAACCTGTTCCTCCTTCACTGATTTTAAATCATCCAGACAGTCCAGCGATAACCAAAAAATAAACTGTTAATTTTTTGGTTATCACTGGGTTGTCTGGATGGTTGTGAGACATGCATCATCTGCACCATATCTCCCATGAATACTGCTTAATTATACAAATGCCTCTTTGACCTTCCATAATAGAGGGTCCATCATTTGTGGTAAGAGCATATCTTGACCTTAATGTTGGTAACTTTACCGGGTGGAGGATTCTTTTGGATTTGTTCCATCTGATTGTCTGATTTCTTCATTTAGCTTGTATTGCTGACTTGGACTTTTAAGAGCACCTTTGGACTTTCTTTAGTGTTTATTTTATTAAACACAACTTTATATATTGCTTTCATATAATTTTCTTCTGTTAAATCTCACATTTTTGTTGCTGTTAATTTGCTATTATATACACCACCGCAGTATTGTTAATTATTTATATTTTTGACTAATTTTAATAGCTTGCTACCACTTATTGAAAACCATCCCAACTGAAGCATGCAAAATTCAATGATCTGCTAATAAAGGGATTGCCAATGTGTGGATTTTTTTCACTAGCCATAGCCACATGACCACATTTTCATTAGTGACCAATCTTTTGTTTTTTTACTTTCTTTTTATTAATCTTTTGTGTGAGAAAAAAAGACAGAGAAAAAACATATTCAATGATAAAATATGGTGGGATGAAATATCCCAAAATGGAGTAAAGTGATAAATGTACCATAATCATAGTCATATAACAGTGTTCCAAGAAATATCCATTAAGATGACCAACAGCATTCCAACAAGGGAATTAAGTATAATAAAGATATCAACCGTATCCTTATATCACAAATACATGATGACTAAGGGTTGGGACTTTAAATGAAGTAGGCAGGTGTAAGTAGTTTAAATTTATTGGAAGTCAATGATAAGTTGCATGAGAGTAATCATAAGTCAACAAAGAAAACCAATAAAATTCATTCAGTAGCTATACAGTACATACAGCAATGACAATTTACCACTTAATAATACAAATCACATAATACAAGTGATCACTAAAAGGTAAAACATATAGTTGCTGTTGGCATAAAAACACGGCATATACTAGCTCTATGCATTTCGTGGATTCATCATAATAATAGTATTATTATTATTATTATACTACAGCATTCAGTTCTCCACGTGCATGCTCCTGAAGAGTAGATTAATCCACAAAATGCCAACAATATGTTTTACCTTTTAGTGATCACTTGTATTATGTGATTTGTATTATTAAGTGGTAAATTGTAATTGCTGTATGTACTGTATAGCTACTGAATGAATTGTATTGGTTTTCTTTGTTGACTCATGATTACCCTCATGCAACTTATCATTGACTTCCAATAATTTTAAACTACTTACACCTGCCTGCTTCATTCAAAGTCCCAACCCTAAGACCTTGTACACACAAATGGATTTTAGTGATTCTGGTTCTTTCTCCCTGCTTAGTGCCCCCATAGCAAGCCACTTGTTTATAGGGGCACTCGTGTATGCTCACGCCCATGCCCCCCTCCATAAGACACACAGAGGGAGGCTCGGCCCTGTCCCCCCACTCCCTTCTAACTGGCTGTAATTGAGCCAATGAGTAGGCAGAGAGCTTTGACAGCAGCTGCTCTTTTAAACATCACTGGATAGGGATCAGGCTCAGGTAAGTATTGGGGGGGTCTGGGGGGAGAACTACATAGTGAAGGTTTTTTACCTTCATGCATAGAATGCATGAAGGTTAAAATGTATTCATAAAAATAATAGAATAATACAGCGCTACTAAACTAATACCGTAATTACAACACAAAAATTAAAAACCAAATGTAACAAGCTGCATCAGGTGTATGGTGCACAAACCAAAAATAAAGAAAGTGATAAACAATGATAGATGCGCTAAATTACAACTAATATTGTGAAACCATGCAGTGAAAAAACACTATAAGGGCTAACAAAAATGGGCAGCCAAACAGTGTCAATTGTGTCAATTAGTCAGTGAATCCCGCTGGGTTCACAAATGTGAGACAGAAATAACAAATGAAAAAGGGCACATGCACAGTAATTGAACCAAATAACCATGAATAACAGTCCCAATTCCAAAGATTCAAAGTGTCCAGAAATGTGCAAACCAAATCAGCAACTATGGATAACAGCGTCTATCCAAGTACATCTGAAATCCAGACTCATGGAGAGATCATAACTCGATGCAGTCCACGATACATGTAATGGAGAAAGAACATAACATAGCACAATACTGCTTGATATAGCACAACATAGCATAAACATAAAACATAACATAACATAACGTTGTAATCATTCTATCAAGCAGTATTGTGCTATGTTATGTTTTTTTCTCCATTACATGTATCGTGGACTGCATCGAGTTATGATCTCTCCATGAGTCTGGATTTCAGATGTACTTGGATAGACGCTGTTATCCATAGTTGCTGATTTGGTTTGCACATTTCTGGACACTTTGAATCTTTGGAATTGGGACTGTTATTCATGGTTATTTGGTTCAATTACTGTGCATGTGCCCTTTTTCATTTGTTATTTCTGTCTCACATTTGTGAACCCAGCGGGATTCACTGACTAATTGACACAATTGACACTGTTTGGCTGCCCATTTTTGTTAGCCCTTATAGTGTTTTTTCACTGCACAGTTTCACAATATTAGTTAAAATGTATTCAGCTTTTATAACCACTTTAATAATAATAGTATTTTAGGGTACACTTGTGAATTGGAAGTGTTAACTATCTCTTAACTGAAATATGGCTTCATAAAATGACAACATAGATGCTGTCATTTGTGGGTCTCTTGCTATAGCATAACAGCCGTGAGTCTTATGAGGAGGCCATAGCAAAACATTATGACCACCTATTATAACTTTTTGAGGCATGGTCTCCATTAGACCTTTATAGGTACGCTGTAGTACCTGTCACCAATCCATCAGTAGCAGATCCTTTAACTCCTGTAAATTGCAAGGTGGGGCTGCCATGGATCTGATTTGCTTTTCCAGCATATACCACAGATGCTTGGTTGCATTGAGATGTGGAGAATTTGGAGGTAATAAATACACCTCAAACTCCTTTATGTGTTCCTCTAACCATTCTTGAATTCATTAGACCAGACCATCTTCTTTCATTGCTCCTTTGCTCCAGTAATACCCTTCTTCAGCAATAGAAGAAGCTACAGAAGCTCTAAGATTCAACTACACGGGCCAGCCTTTGCTCCCCACATGCATCAGTGACCCTTGGCTGCCCATAACATTGTTTACCTTCCTTGGACTTCTTTTGGTAGGTCCTGACCACTGAAGGCTGGAAACATCCCACAATCACTGCAGTTTTAGAGTTGCTCTGACCCAGTTGTCTAGCCATTACAAATTGGCCCTTGTCAAAGTTTCTTAATTTTCTATGCCTGCCAATGTAACAAGATAATCAACGGTATTCAATTTAACTGTCAGTGGTCATAATGTTATGCTGATCAATATATATATATATACACCATTATATATGATTATTATATGATTATATGATTCAAAATTAGACAAGCCTTAATTATTAACAATATAGTAAATATAACTCCGTAACGTATGCAGTCACTGTTATGTAAGCAGTCACTGTTGCTGAAAGGTATAATAGTCAAAAAAGTGATACATTTCCTTCCCAACAAGGGCAAAGAGGTTTCCAGGGACCTTCTGCTAATTAGACACAGTCAGTATAGTATAATTCCCACTTGGGCATTTACAAGATTGCCATTTGCACACTAAGGTTTTTATTCCCTTAAGTGGTTTTACTATTTTTTCTTTTGTTTAACACCTAAAATTCTAGCAAGTTGCCTTGTGTTGTAATATGGTTTTACTTTTTAATATGCTTTTTTTTTTGTTGGAAAAGATTATAAAACAATATAGACAATATATGCTGCATAGGAAGTTACTATTGCATATAAAACTTACAGACTACCACTCAGTCCCCCACTTTGACCATTATTTAGTGACCAAACAATCCTGTTACAAAATATCTAGCTCTTACCTACTCCATGCTTGCACTTTAGCTGTTATAAAACTTTTAATATAAAAGATACAAAGCATTTCAGAAATCCCTTGTTGCTTTTGCTTAGTACCACTCTGAGGAGTTACATTTATGCCACTTACACACGGTCGTTTTTTGCGATGAAAAAAAACGACGTTTTTTAAAACGTCATTTAAATTGATTGTGTGTGGGCAAAACGTTGTTTTTTGTCTTCAAAAAAACGACCAAAAAAAAATTCCAACATGCTTGAATTTTTTGTGTCGTTTTTCAAAACGTCGTTTTTTGTTTCACAAAAAGTCACCGTGTGTAGCAAAAACGTCGTTCAAAACGACGTTTTTCAACCCGCGCATGCCCAGAGGCTAGTTATGAAGCGAGCTTCAATGGAAAAGAGTGGTGAACGTAACCTTGCATTTTGTGAAAAAACGATGGTGTGTATGCAAAATTGTCTTTGAAAAGTGACGTTTCAAAAACGTCGTTTTTACTTCACAGAAAACGTCGTTTTTTTTCATCGCAAAAAACGACCGTGTGTACCCGGCATTAGTCTTAGGCCTCGTACACACGATCAAATCTGTCTGCTGGAAACGGTCTGCTAGACCGTCCCAGCAGACAGATTCGATCGTGTGTACGGCCGAGCCGACGGATTTGGCCACCCGACAGATTTCAAAGCATGCTTTGAAATCTATCGGGTGGGAATCCGTCTGCCCGACATGTCTGCTGGTTAGTACACTTACCAGCAGACATGTCGTCCCGCACCGCCGCCGAATGGATTCGGCGCATGCGCGGAAGTGTTTTACTTCCTGGTGCGGTGACGTGGCGGCGTCAACGTCACCGCCACGTCACCGACACGTCAGCGCGCCGTCTGCTGGCGGGGATTTTGGTTTGCTCGTGTGTACACGCGAGCAAACCAAAATCCAAAGAGACAGATTTGTTCAAATCGGTCGGACAGACCGTTTTGAACAAATCTATTGCCTCGTGTGTACGAGGCCTTAGAGAGACACTCCTATTGATAATGTCCAGTGAAGTTAAAATCATATTAACTGATCAGGATCCTTAATGCTGTAGTTTTCTAGGGGAAAAGGCAATTCTCATCCTGGTTTTTCACATTATATAAATTGAAATCACAGTACCTCTTGTGAAGAGAAGATAGATATCATCTTCCTCCCTGTAGCACAACTTCCCAGCCAATTCATCCAGCACCATGGCAGCATGTCTCCCAAACTCTTGTCAGTGAACCCTGGTCATATTTAAAACAACCACAGATGCTCCAACTTTTAAAGCCTCCTTCTGGCTCAACCAGACACGCTTTCTGATGAAAAAGGGAACAAAACCATCTTCTTGAATAACAACAAATCATTTATTTTAATTAAAGAAAACTACTCACAAGCTTGGTTAAAAATTGAGCTCGTCACATTTCACCCTTGTTGTATCCTCACCAGAGGCTGTAAACTAGGTCTAGTGTTAAGGTGCTTAATCTCTAAATATTCCTTTTCTTTTCCAAAAATTAAAACCTAACTCCTGACCCTACTTTAATACTTTTCTTCCTGATTGTATATTATTGACCATCTTCCTTCAATGCCATATACTGTATGTACCCTTATCCTCCAGTTATCTCATAACATAATTCATTATTACAACTCCTTCACCTTTATCAACCTTTATTTCTGCAAGTCTTTCAAAGCGTGTTGATCTCTGTGTGTGAAATTTTGTCTCGTCAAAAGTAGATTGTCTAATTCCCCAATATCTTCTAATACTACCTTTTTAAAGTGTTTAAAATGTCTTAGTTCACTTCAGCTCTTTTGAAAAAAAAGTATTGTTTTATTTTTAATATAGTAAAGTCACCCTCTACTTTATTATCCTATTCAATTGTTCCATTCTTCTTGGTTCTTATAGCAGTATTTCTTTAAAGTAAAACTAAAATATTGTTTTTTTGCCATATGTGTCCTCATTGGAAGAATTCCCCTCTATTTCTGTCCCAGTGACCACTCAAAACTTGTTGAAAATATAAAGAGTTGGTGATGGGGAAGGGGGGGAAAAGAGAAGGTGGGGGGACCAGGATATAGAGATACACAAGGGATGCACTCACATAGGCCACATCCGTATATGTAGTAGAAAAAAGGGGGGAAACCAATAACTATGAAAAGATATTGATGGTCGGACTTTGAGGCCAAGGAAGTAGTTTTGTTTAAAAATTCAAAATTTTAATATCATCAGGTAAAAAATAAAACATAAATTACAATACAGTTACAAAAAAAGAGGTACAAATATATGGATTCACCACTGTATACAAAAAGGTCCTTAAAGTCGCCGACGCACGTTTCGCTGAGGGGTTTCTTCAGGGAGATTTGGTAAGGACTTTGTAGCGATAGTGTATAACAAAGCACACGTAGTTTTCTGCAGAGATACAGGGTTATAGATTACAAATATTATTCATTATAAACAGAACAAACAGAGGAGAGAAAAATCAAACACTGTGTCATATAATTACATAGCCGACGGTCATACATCGAGTGCATCCAAGGTCAATTCGACAAGTAGGTTATAGGCACGTGGATAAGGACGTATTTAGAGGGTCCTCCAATGTATATAAAAAATACAGGGGATCTAGATCAATAAAAGGATATATATTAATATACCAAGGGTCATTTATCAGAAGAAAGGAATAGGAAAGGACAAGGTGAAGAAGAAAAAACTTGTGTTGTAAAAAAGAGATACAATCTCTTTGGGAAGCTCTATTAGATTTCTATAAGGTTTAAAGGGACAGGGCCACATCAGCAGATCACTTAGGCCACGTACACACGATCAAATCTGTCTGCTGGAAACGGTCTGCTAGACCGTCCCAGCAGACAGATTCGATCGTGTGTACGGGCGAGCCGACGGATTTGGCCACCCGACAGATTTCAAAGCATGCTTTGAAATCTATCGGGTGGGAACCCGTCCGTCCGACATGTCTGCTGGTTAGTACACTTACCAGCAGACATGTCGTCTCGCACCGGCGCCGAATGGATTCGGCGCATGCGCGGAAGTGTTTTACTTCCTGGTGCGGTGACGTGGCGGCGTCAACGTCACCGCCACGTCACCGACACGTCAGCGCGCCGTCTGCTGGCGGGGATTTTGGTTTGCTCGTGTGTACACGCGAGCAAACCAAAATCCAAAGAGACAGATTTGTTCAAATCGGTCGGACAGACCGTTTTGAACAAATCTATTTACTCGTGTGTACGAGGCCTTAGAGATTCACCTTCACTAAAGATCAGGGCTGCTTACAAAAATTTCCTGTAGAACCGGGCATCGTATTGCAAACAGTCTCCACTCTATATTTGGGTAAGAAAACATGTATATATAATATATAATATACCTAGTTGTTGCGTATGTATATTTTACAATTATATGCAGTATTAGAGAGACAAAGAAAAGAAAAAAAAATAATAATAATAGATAGCCAATTACCAATTAAGTAATTGGTAATTGGCTATCTTTTATTATTATTATTTTGCCACCTCATCGGTGCCCATCAGAGGTATTCCCCCTATTAGTAAGAGGAATAGTATCCCATCATTGGTATCTGTGGAATATATAGTTCCCCATTGTTGGTGTCAGTGGGAGGAATAGTGCCTCATATCAGTGGGAGGAATTGTGTCCCAAGGGCCAGATAAAGGCTAGCAAAGGGCCACATCTGGCCCTCGGGCCGCAGTTTGGAGACCCCTGATCTAGAGCAATAACATTTTGTGCCTGTAATAATCAAAAGAACTTTAATGCCTTATGATATCAGTAATTGATTATTGTCAAACTGTATAATTAAAAACAATTCTTTAAGACAAAGATTTTACTTCTTTTGTTTGCTTTTTAATAACCTTTTCTTAGGCAGTTTTCCATTGACCAGAAGCTGTGCAACAAGACATGTATTTTGTCCACCAATAAACACATAAAATAAGCATAGGTACAGAAAATAAAAAAAGGGTTTGTAAAAAAAAAATTAAAAGCTCCCCACCATGAAAAATGATATACTTGATCAGAGTTTACCTTTGAGCAGGTACCACAGAGTTAAGTCTCCAGTGTTTAATGTGCACCATAAATCAGTGCTCTCACTTCTTCTACCAGTAGAGAACTTGATAAAATTTCACATAATTAGGTCAAAGAGAAATGGACTAGATAGAATTACAAAACCTGTGGTTCCACTGAGGTCTAGATATTATATTTTATCTTTTCTCCCAATGCGATTTTTTTTTTTTTTTTACATACTTGGGGTTTGATCTTTTTTCCTATTTGATGTAGGTAAGAAGATCTAAAATGGTTGTGCTATTTAAAAAAAATATATATATATAATTTGGGACATAGCTGTCTCTCATAATGAAAAGTAATATCCCATGAGAACTTGATAGACAAATGCAGTCTGTCTTCCAACTCAGTGTGCGAGGATTAGTCATGCAGTAACAAAGATGGATTAAATCTGAGGAAATTGTTTTGAAGGTACACTTCATCAGTTCACCAACTTGCTTAATTTGATATTTTAAAGTACATTTCCTTATAACAAGTTTAAAGACAGTAGAAGATCTGTTTTGCAAGGCTCAAATGTTATATAGCATGTGCTTTACATAATGATGAAATACTTTAATATCTCAAATCTATATTAGAATCCCCCTAACTATGATAAATAGAGACTTCTGCAAATGTAAGTATGATTTCCTTAAGGAAACAGGAAAATGAAAATGGATTACTAGGTATAAGAAGTAAGGGTGTATTTTATAAATAGCTGTACGTAGGATGTGTTTCAAACTATCACTGCTGTACAGTACAGTTGTATGATGAAGGATGGTGATTCATAAGTAATAGATTGTAGAAATGGTTTGTTTTCATTTATTTATGGCTGAGTAGAATATGTCTCGCACTAATCCCTCATGACATCATATTTTTCATTGTTTTTCTCTGGAGTAGGGCAATAAAATGTCACGCTAAGATATAAGTCATAACTACAGTCTCCTAAGTCCACTTTAGATGGGCATATACAGTAAGAAGGATCTGGAAAACATTTGTGCATTGCTACCTAACTGCCTTCAATTCCCATAGAGAAATGTAAAATCCTGCAATATTATATTGCACATATGTGTCTAGATGTATATTGACATGCACAACTATATACTTACTTCAAAAATCATTATGGTTATATATATATGTATTATTAGAGTTTTGTAAAAAGAAAAGAAAAATCTGCAGGTGGAGGCGGTAATAATAATAATAATAATAATAATAATAGTAATAATCATATTTTCACATAGCGTGCATCTATATTACATGGTTGTTAAAGCCTTAAATTATTTTCAAACATATATTAAAGTAGTTAGAAGAAGAAGTGTTTTGTGACAAAATGGGGTTGATTTACCAATGACAAATATTTACTTAGCAAAATACTTTTTCACTTTGTAAGGGTATTTTCCCTTAGTAAATGAATTGAAGCTCTGCTGACTTTCATCATTCAACCAAATGCAAGCAAAATAGCTATATTTTCTATGCTTGTGATTGGATATTCGTAGCAAAGTGAGTTTTCATCATAGCTCGCTGGATAATGTATTTTGCAAAGTTAACTGCTTGTTGACCAGCGCACGGCGATATACGTCGACAGCATGGCATGGACAGGCAGAAGGACGTATATATATGTCCCCTTTAAGAGGCGGCATTGTGGACCCGTAACCTCCTGCCATCTCCGTGACTCCGACCGCAGGTCCCGCCTCTAACCCTGATCGTGTCACGGTAAGGAAGAAGGGGGAAATGCTTATGTAAACAAGAATTTCCCCAGTCTTCCTAGTGTTAGTTATTGCCCACACACACTAGTCAGGTGCTAGCCCAGCTTGCATGCTGCGTAACGTGAAGAAATAATTCCGGACGGCTTCACTTTCAAAAATCCTTTTATTGAAGCTTCATATAACAAGTGGTGGACAGATGGAGCACGGGACAAAGAGGTAGACGTGTTTCATGCAAATGTCAGTGCTTAGTCATTACCATAAGGAAAAAATTAGTTTTAAAAAAATTGAGGCATTTATTATAGCAAAAAGTAAAAGATATTGTGTTATCTTTCAAGATTTTCACTCTTCTTTTGTTTATAGCACAAAAATTAAAACCACAGGGGTGATAAACTACCACCAAAAGAAAGCTCTATTTGTGGGGAAAAAAGGACGTCAATTTTGTTTGGGTACATCATCGCACGACCGCACAATTATGAGTTAAATCAACCCAGTGCCGTATCGCAAAAAATTGCCTGGTCATGAAGCAGACAAATCTTCCGAGGCTGATTGGTTAATTAGTTCTCAGAGTTCTGTGAATGGGAAACTACAAGTACCAATAGTCTCTGCTGCTGTCATATTTGAGTTCTCAATGAACAATCAGGGTTATGAATGAATGAATGAATGAAGAACTTGTATAGCGCAGCACATGCGAAGTAAATCGCCTCTGGGCGCTTGTTGTTCCTGTCTCCTTTAAGATCAAAAGAGATAAGCCTTAATCTTTCTCCTGAAGACTAAGTAGTTCTCCTCCAGTCGAATGCTGGCTGGTAAGGCGTTCCATAGTCTGGGACCTTGGACAGCGAATCTCCTGTCTCCTTTGGACTTGTATCTGGCTTTCGGTATCTGAAGCCGATTTTGATTGTTGGATCGTAGAATACGATTGGGATTGTAAATTTTTAATTTTTCGCATAGATAATGGGGAGCATTCCCATGGATACATCTATGCGTTAGACAGAGTGCTTTAAAGGTGATTCTGTCTTTAACTGGTAGCCAGTGAAGGGATCTCAACGAGGGTGAGATTGATTCCCAGGGTTTTTTCCCAGTCACAAGTCTGGCGGCCGTATTTTAAACGACTTGAAGACGAGCGATTTGGTACTTGGGGAGTCCGAGGTAAAGGGCATTTGCATAGTCCAATCTGGAGTTTACAATCGCTCCCACCACGACCGCTATGTCTTTCTTGGGAATAAAAGGCGTGAGTCTACGTAGTAGGCGCAGCAGATAGTGAGATCCGCTGACTACTGCCCCTATTTGTGCATCCATTGTCATGTAGGAGTCAAAGATGACCCCAAGACTTTTGACTTTGGCGCTAGGGGTGATGACTTTGACCAGAATGGGCGGGGGGATCCAGGTTGTTATCGATTGATTGCTACGCTTGGCGTGAAACAGAAGAAGTTCTGTTTTCGCTCCGTTGAGTTTGAGATAACTCTTTGTCATCCAGTCCTCTATCAAAGAGAGGCATGTCTCTAGATTGAGGTGGTGATCCTTTTTATTGCAAATGCGGAAGTACAGTTGCGTGTCGTCTGCGTAAGAGTGATATAGCAGTTTTTGGCTGCTGATGATTTCAAAAAGAGGACGCAGATAGATGTTGAATAACATCGGCGACAGGGGAGATCCCTGAGGGACCCTGCACGATAATGTGCGTTGTTCCGAAGTGAATGGTCCTAGCTTGACTATTTGCGATTGGTTTTCCAAAAAAGAGGAGAACCAAGATAGATCGCTTTCTGCGACTTTGGCTATTTTAGCCAGCCGAGTCAATAACAGCTTGTGATCAACTGTATCAAAGGCTGCGCTTAGGTCCAGCAGAACCAGAAGAGAAGAATCTCCTTCGTCTGCGGCCTCGAGAACGTCGTCCCATATCTTGAGCAATGCTGTTTCCGTCCGTGTCCGGGACGGAATCCTGATTGCAATGGGTCGAGTAAGTTGTGGGTATCTAGATGCTGTTGCAGCTGCTGTACCACTGCTTTCTCCATTACCTTGGAGAGAACATTTAGGCCTGTTATGGGGCGCCAGTTAAGTGGATCCTTAGGATCCAGGGTGGCTTTCTTTAAGATGGGTTGAATGAAGCCCTCCTTCAGCTGGGAGGGCATTTTGCCCTCCCTGAAGGATTGGTTAATAAGCTGCGTGACAGGAGGTGCCAGGATGTCGGCGCATTCCTTCAGCAGTTTGGTGGGGATAATATCATTTGGCGCAGTGCTGTTGCGCAGAGTGCCGATGATATTTTTAGTGGTCTGAATGGAGATGGGTTCCAGCGTGAACTCACCAAACTGTGGTGAATTGCTGCCGGTGCTGTGTAAATGACTACGGGGGGGGCTGGGAGAGCAATTGTTCTGCTGAATGCTTTGCCGGATTGCCTCAATTTTGTTAATGAAGCAATCCGATAACTCATCGCAAAATTCTTGTGTATCCAAGTTGGGGGCTTCAAGACATCTTGGATTCATGGTCTGAGTGACCAGCTTGAAGAGTTCGCGGGGACGATTTAGGGCACCATTGATAGCCTCAGAAAAATAGTTTTTCTTGGCTTCGAAGATTTGCTTGTAGTATTTCCTGGTTATTGCCTTGTAGATCGAGAGGTTCTCATCTGAAGAGCTTTTTTTCCAGGCTGCTTCTGCCCTTCTACGCTCTTGCTTCAGTAACGCCAGCTGGTTGTTGAACCAGCCGGAGTTATTTTTCCTGATCTGGGTCTTTCGTTTTGGCGCTATCAAGTCAGCTGACTGCAATAGTGCTGTGTTTATGGCCTCTAGTATTTCTTCCGCTGTTTGGTGTGGCTGAATTGTGTTTATTTTTCCCCCTAACGTGGTTTTGAAGAGTTCCGAATGGAGCTTCTTCTGACATCTGGTCCAGTGTGTTGTCACTGGATTTGATGTTTTTGTTAAGGGGGGGAATTCGGAAATAATGAATTTAATTGCATGGTGATCTGTCCATGGCAATGGTTAATTTTCCAAGATTTTTATTTCCAGATCTTGTCTGAAAATAAGATCGAGCGTGTGACCTGAAACATGTGTGGGCCCACATACTAGTTGCTGTAGCCCTAATCCTTCCAGGTGGTCAATACAGGCGTCGGCAACAGGATCCTGAGAGCAGTTTGCCCAGAGATTGAAGTCCCCGAGCAGCAAAAGGTGTTTGCTGTTAAGGGTACAAGTGGAGATAAACTCCGTCAATGATGTGAGTAGCTGCGATTTTGGCCCAGGTGGCCTATAGCAGAGAAGAATATGGACGGTCTCCTGGGAGTTTGCTTGCAGTTGCAGGGTAAGGGTTTCCATAAATGGAAGAGGATTTTGAAGGACTGGTTTGGTGATCGCAAGATGAATCCTGTGGATCACCGCCAGGCCTCCACCTCTTTGCCCTATTCTGTTTTCCGTTATAATACGGTAGTTTTCTGGCACCAGTTCTCCTAGAATGGTGTTACAGTCGGCTGTAAGCCAGCTTTCTGTAATAAAAAGGCAGTCTAAATCATATTGTAGAATGAAATCATGGATTTCTGATCGGTGTTTTACTGCCGATCTTGCGTTGATCAGAGCACATGATATGTGCTTGAGCTGGGGTAAATGGCTAAAGCTCTTGATAGTCGATCGTTGATCGGTTCTCAATAGTTGCTCTAATTTTAAGGCCTTTTTGGTGACGGCTGGTAAGACTGTGGCAAATCGCCTCAGACCCCAAATGGTTTCTGCAGAATATTGCAAAAGAGCCATAGTTGCAGTCGTTGGGGGGGCTGTGATGTTTAAATGGCGATGGAGGGGGGATTCATTGAATCCTTCTCTCCCGGCTTGGTCCAGAGGAAGGCAAAAAAAAACCTGGCCGTGCTGAGCCAATGTGCGGAGGCCAGGGAAAAAAAATTCCTTCCTGATCCCTGGGAGGCGATCGGAGAATAACCCTGGATCAAGCAGTATTGGTTGTGAAGGAGGAAAAAGAGGGGGGGTGAGAGGTGACTCTGCTTCTGGGGTGTACCAAGATGGCCACCGACCAAGACACAGGGCATATGCTGGGGGGCTGTCAGCTGGGTGGATGGATGGCTATAGTGAACTGGATGGTTCACTGGGGGGTGGATGGGATCCTCCAGGGGTAGGGGGGTATTTTGGGCTGTGTAGGGGTTTTTTCCTGGGCGTAGGAGCGGCGCACCGCTAGGCCGCGGCTGAAGCCGCGGTCTTTCCTAAGCCGCGGCGGCCGCGAATGTGAGCAGGCCGGCGCGGATGCCGGCGGAATCGGGAAGAAGCCGCAGAACTGAGCCAGGGAGGCGGCGGGGGTTGCTCCGACTGTGGATGCTAGTGTGGGTGGCGATGAGGGGTAGAAGGAGAGGGGGAGAGCCCCAAGATGTAGCGGCTTGTCCTAAAAAGGACGGCCGCCAACGGTTTGCAGGGGAGGTAGAGTGCCCTAAAAAAGACAGGGTCCTACCTGGGGAAGAAGGAGTCCAGGGGGAGGAAGGAGCTGGTCCTAGGGCTGCAGATTGTATCATGCAGCAAGGGGTTTGCAGGAGCCTGCCTGCCTAGCAGCCTAATCTGTGCTGTCACCTGGGAGAGAGCCGACTCGTGGGAGAGCGTCCTGCTCTCTCAAGATCTGACACTGACTGATCTTAGGGTTATGTAGTTCATTGTCTTTTCCTGTAATGAGGTACCAGCAGACAGATACACTGACAATACAAAACAGATTATAGGGCACACATGCAAAAATGACATTTATCCTGCAAGGCTAATTAAAAACACCTGTACATATTCATATAGTGCTAAACCCACTTACTGCGACAAAGGATGTATAGCATTTTTAGGGTGTGCCCCCAAGTATGTTTTTGTAGATACACTCAGTCTGCAGGGGTCTAGCATGGCACCAGTGATCTGAGTGCAAATCTTTCCAGGCTACTAGTAAAAAAGAAAATAATAAATGCACATTTTATTTACCCGCAAAAAGATGTGTGTTTATTTTTTTAATTTATTTTTTTAAACAGCGAACTTATCCTTTACCCTCCCCCCGCCAAAGAGTTAACAACTCCAACCAGTTCACATGCCATCAATGCCTAAGCTGGCACCATTGCTAGAGATCATTTTTGCAGAAACTGTCACTGATGCTGGGGGTTATTATTGCATAAACAGGCACTGATGCTGGGGTTTATTATTGCAGAAACAGGCACTGATGCTGGGGGTTATTATTGCAGAAACTGGCACTGATACCAGGGTTATTATTGCAGAAACAAGCACTGATGCTGGGGTTTATTATTGTGGAAACTGGCACTGAGGCTGGGGTTTATTATTGCAGAAACAGGCACTGATGCTGGTTGTTATTATTGCAAACAGGCACGGATGCTGGGGGTTATTATTGCAGAAACAGGCACTGATGCTGGGGGTTATTATTGCAAAAACTGCCACTATTGTTGGGGGTTATTATTGCAGAAACTGGCACTGACACTGGGGATAATTATTACTGCTACTGATATCAATGTTGTTGGTTGTTATTGCATAAACTGGCACTGATGTTTTTGTTAATAATATGAAAATTTCCATTTATGGTGGGGATATTTTTTCTTAAACTGCAACCGATGCTGGGTGGATATAACTTCAGAAACTGACACTAATGCTGTGGGTTATTATTGTGTAAACTGCCACTTAGGCTGGCAGTTATTATTAAGGGGTTTACTATTTTTGCTAGAAATATATATATACAGGGAGTGCAGAATTATTAGGCAAGTTGTATTTTTGAGGATTAATTTTATTATTGAACAACAACCATGTTCTCAATGAACCCAAAAAACTCATTAATATCAAAGCTGAATATTTTTGGAAGTAGTTTTTAGTTTGTTTTTAGTTTTAGCTATTTTAGGGGGATATCTGTGTGTGCAGGTGACTATTACTGTGCATAATTATTAGGCAACTTAACAAAAAAAATATATATACCCATTTCAATTATTTATTTTTACCAGTGAAACCAATATAACATCTCAACATTCACAAATATACATTTCTGACATTCAAAAACAAAACAAAAACAAATCAGTGACCAATATAGCCACCTTTCTTTGCAAGGACACTCAAAAGCCTGCCATCCATGGATTCTGTCAGTGTTTTGATCTGTTCACCATCAACATTGCGTGCAGCAGCAACCACAGCCTTCCAGACACTGTTCAGAGAGGTGTACTGTTTTCCCTCCTTGTAAATCTCACATTTGATGATGGACCACAGGTTCTCAATGGGGTTCAGATCAGGTGAACAAGGAGGCCAAGTCATTAGTTTTTCTTCTTTTATACCCTTTCTTGACAGTCACGCTGTGGAGTACTTGGCCGCGTGTGATGGAGCATTGTCCTGCATGAAAATCATGTTTTTCTTGAAGGATGCAGACTTCTTCCTGTACCACTGCTTGAAGAAGGTGTCTTCCAGAAACTGGCAGTAGGACTGGGAGTTGAGCTTGACTCCATCCTCAACCCGAAAAGGCCCCACAAGCTCATCTTTGATGATACCAGCCCAAACTAGTACTCCACCTCCACCTTGCTGGCATCTGAGTCGGACTGGAGCTCTCTGCCCTTTACCAATCCAGCCACGGGCCCATCCATCTGGCCCATCAAGACTCACTCTCATTTCATCAGTCCATAAAACCTTAGAAAAATCAGTCTTGAGATATTTCTTGGCCCAGACTTGACGTTTCAGCTTGTGTGTCTTGTTCAGTGGTGGTCGTCTTTCAGCCTTTCTTACCTTGGCCATGTCTCTGAGTATTGCACACCTTGTGCTTTTGGGCACTCCAGTGATGTTGCAGCTCTGAAATATGGCCAAACTGGTGGCAAGTGGCATCTTGGCAGCTGCACGCTTGACTTTTCTCAGTTCATGGGCAGTTATTTTGCACCTTGGTTTTTCCACACGCTTCTTGCGACCCTGTTGACTATTTTGAATAAAACGCTTGATTGTTCGATGATCACGCTTCAGAAGCTTTGCAATTTTAAGAGTGCTGCATCCCTCTGCAAGATATCTCACTATTTTTGACTTTTCTGAGCCTGTCAAGTCCTTCTTTTGACCCATTTTGCCAAAGGAAAGGAAGTTGACCAATAAATATGCACACCTGATATAGGGTGTTGATGTCATTAGACCACACCCCTTCTCATTACAGAGATGCACATCACCTAATATGCTTAATTGGTAGTAGGCTTTCGAGCCTATACAGCTTGAAGTAAGACAACATGCATAAAGAGGATGATGTGGTCAAAATACTAATTTGCCTAATAATTCTGCACTCCCTGTATATATATCTATATATATATATATAGATATAGATATATAGCAGAGACACTAGTGAATAAAATGGCCATTGTTGTAATATTTTATGTCACACTGTATTTTCAAAGCTGTCTGTCAAATGCAATTTTTTGGGAAATAATACACTTTCGTGAATTAAAAAAAAAAACTGTAAAGTTGGCCCATTGTTTTAGTATAATGTGAAAGATAATGTTACGCCAAGTAACTAGTTATCTAACATGTCACACTTTAAAATTGCTCGTGCAATGGTGACAAACTATGGTATTTCAAAATCTCTATAGGCAACAATTTAAAAAACTTTATCAGTTACCAGTTTAGGGTTACAGAGGAGGTCTAGTGCTAGAATTATTGCTCTCGGTCTAACGATCATGGCGATACCTCACGTGTGTGGTTTGAACACTGTTTACATTTGCGGGCACGACTTATGTATGCGTTCACGTCTGTCACATTTATTGCTGTCACAAGGAATGTAAAAATCCCTTGTGACAGTAATAGGCAGTGACAGGTACACTTTATGGAGAGATCTGGGGTCTATAAGACCACAAACCTCTCCTCTGCACTTAAAAGCATTCAAAACGCCAAGTTTGACTGTTTTGAATACAGACGATTTTAAAAAGGCTCCAGTTAACCGGAAGTGATGTCATGACATTGTTTCTGGGTTACTAGATCAGAGACCCAATCAAAGCTGGTCTCCGTCAGACATGCTGGCTGGTCGCTTGGGTCTCCCAGTGGGACGGGAGACCCGGGCGGATGAGCAGCGGGAAGGGGAAGACGTCTCCTCCCACTGTTTCCATTGCTAATTAGCCAGCTCTAAAAACAGTACTGAGGTTATGCCTGCAGCTGCTAATTATCCTGGTACAGCCCCTTGAAGCAGAAGGCTGCATATTTTTATATATTACATTGCATCAAGGGAATAAACAGGCACTGATTTAACATGTAGCACCCTTGTCCTAAACAGGGCTGCTAGTAAATTTAGTTGTGCTAGGTGGTAGCTAGTTTGGCTAATTTGTAGTCTATTGATTAAATGGTGTTAACTGTGTTTTCCCACTTTTGCCATTAGGTGGCACTGTCACCTTTGGCATCTGTGTGATGAATTACAGTGGATTCAGGTTATGGGTATAAATATTTCTCTCAGCCAATCAGCAGGAGTTTTCTTTGGCCGCCGAGGATGCTGGGAGAGTGTATTTATTTGGAGATGGTCTGGTGATCGGGGTTCTTTCCACCTGGTGTGTGGAGCAGAAGCAGAAGTGTAGGCCTGAAGCCTGAGGCCTTACGTGTAAAGGGGCTCAGCCTAAGGGGAGCCTGATCATTGTCAAGGAGGCAAGAGAGAAGAAGTTGCTTCTTATTGCCAAAGGCAAGTGAAAAGAAATAGAGTCCTGAAGGAGTACCAGAGGAGGCGCTTCATCAGCCAGGGACTGTGAAGTGGCTGGGAAAGCCTAAGAAGAGAACTCATCCAAGAAGTACAGCAGTTAGCTATGAGTAAAGCTTGAGGTATCCAGCAGGTAGCTGTGAGCTAAACTTGAAGATGTACAGTGAGTAGGTGTGCGTTAACCTTGAAGAAGTACAGTGGGTATCTGTGTGTGTTGAGATAGGGAGACAGCAGTTGCTATGAAATACAGATTGCTGCATTCAGCTTAAAGGCTCTTTTTCTGTATCCCTGTCTGCAATATTGTCTAAGGAGTGTGCCAATTTGCTATTGCATTTATCCAAGGGTGTCCTGTGACCTATCCCTCTCTCCAACAGCTCCTGTTGAGAGAAAAAGTATTTCTTTGTTCATTTTTAAAAGTGACTGGCACTCATCTTTCCACCTTCCACAACACCCACCATGCCTAGGAACCTTCACGCTGAGGAGGAATGTGGGCCATTCTGGCCTCTGGGGGTCCCCACCAGGCCCTTGCAGGTTTGGAAGGACGCTACAAAAAAAAATGTTTGTGCTTTTATTGTATTTATTTCCATAAAAGGGCCCACTGAAATCCTTAGCACTGGGCCCATGATGCTCTTAATCTGGCCCTGTATGTATGAGTTAGGGACCTTAGTTTGTAAGCTACCTGATTTCAGGGACTGGTGTGAATGTACAATATATATATTACTGTGCAAAAGTAATAGACAGGTATGAAACAATTATGTAAATTAAGAATGGTTTCAGAAATAGAAGTGTTCATAGTTTATTTTTATCAATTAACAAAATGGAAACTAAATGAACAGAAAATAAATCGAAATCAAGTCAATATTTGGTGTGACCACCATTTGCCTTAAAACAGCATTGATTCTTCTAGGTAAACTTGAACACAGCTTTTGAAGGAACTCTGCTTTGTTTGTTGGAATTTACTACAGATTTTCTGTAGATGTAGGCTGCCACAAATCCTTATGTCTCCTTATGTAATCCCAGACATACTTGATGATGCCAAATATTGAGTTGATTTGATTTTTCTATTGTTCACTCACTCTGCATTTTGCAAATTCATAAAAAAAAAAAAAAAAAATTAATGTTTTTTTTTTTTTTTTTTTCAAGCATTCTTACTTTACAGTATTTCTTTACATCTGCCTAAGGCCCCTTTTACACATGCGGACCGTATGTCCGTTCTTTCATCCATCCATTTTTGGATGAAAAACGGACATACATTAATCCCTATGAGATAGCGGGTGTCAGCGGATGAACATCTGCTGACACCCGATCTCATCGGTGTCCGCAATCCTCTAATACTGCAGACGGAGAAAAATACTTTTTTTCCATCCATCTGTAGAGCGTATCGGGTGAACACGGACATACGATCCGTGTTCATCTGATCCCCCCATAGGAGAAAGTGGAGATCTGACCGCCCTGTCATCTGCCGGCTCAGCGGGGATCAACTGAGTAATCCCTGCTGAGCAAGCGGATACACATGTACAGATCCTCATGGGATCAGTACATGTGAAAGGGGCCTAAAACCTTTGCACAGTACTGTATATGTAAACCGCTGTGTAAATTGACAATTATTGAATCTGAGAAACAGAAAGTGTGCCATCTTTTCTGTAAATCAAGTACACTTGAATACTCCTAAAGATTTTGCAGTAAAATATGTTTAACCACTTTACATCCATGCTATAACCAAAAGATGGCTACAGCCCAGGCTTACTTTGCCAGAAGGATGCCCTGTGGCACATGGACATTGCGCTCAATGATCGCTGAGTCCTTTGGATTATAGTTTGGGTAAAGGGCCAATCACAGCGGCCCTTTACCACCTCATCAGCTGTATCCAGTGACAGTTAATCACGGATGTAAACACAAGCTGGTTATCAGCTTTTCTTTCCTCACCCTAAGAGTGTGAGGAGATGAGAAGAAAGACAATAATCGGCCACTAATTATTAGTGTCCCCATTATCAGTGCAGTCCCAGCAGTGCCGACCAGTGCTGCCAATCAGGGCCCACCAGTGCCTCCTCATCAGTGTCACCTATCAGTGCCCATCAGTGCCGCCTACCAGTGTCTATCAGTGCCCATCAGTGCCACCTAGCAGTGTCCATCAGTGCCCTTTAGTGCTGCCTATCAGTACCCATCAGTGCCACCTTTCAGTGCCCATCACACTGTAAAGAAAGAGTCTGGTTCAGGGGTCCCAGAGAGCCTTCCCGCCACCCCAAAAGGAATACTTTCCAGTTTTTAACTACTGTCTGAGATCTAATTAAGTAGATTTTCCTTAACTTGTGTGGGGTCAAAGAGACAGGATATGAGTATCTATCTATTACAACAAGTGATATTGTTTGCGCTGTGGTAGTGATGCCTAACGGGTGATGAGAAATAGCTGAAAGGGTAAGTAAAGTGATAAACTAAGTGGGTGAGGTGAGTACAAAAATATATATAAATATATAAATATCAATTATATATAAAAACAATGTGAACAAAGTAACAGTAAATATCAGTGACCGTGTCACATATAGTGATATGTGGTTGACATAATAGAACGCATGGTCAATCTCAGTCCTGCGGACAAAAACAAATGTGGAAAAACAAATGTAGAAAAAGAAAGTCCAACTGTAACATGCAACTGAGTGCAGCGAGTGAAATCTGATGTGTAGTCAAAAGGAGATGTTCCAGCAGCCAAATGGGTGAAGATGCAATGGAGAATTCCAAATCGTGCAGCCCACACCTCTAGTGATCCTATCAGCTTACCTCAAGGCTATCTGATATAGCCAGACAGATAGGACATCAAACTCTTGACGAATGGAAGCCTCAAATCCGATGGTACATGGGAAGGGAAAGTACAAAAAGAAAAAACATAGAGTAGTCCTGTCACCACTGGGGGGATTTCTGCTTGAAATCAAGGATGTGCACTTACACAGAGTGGTAAAAGTGGGTGCCTATCTCCACGAGCAGCGAGCTCGTCAGGTGCTGCTCTGCTGCCACTGCTTATCCAGGTAATGGTCTGCCGATGCTCAGACGATGGTGTTGGGGCAGGAAAGAGAAATAGGAAGGCACATCGCATAATACCGCAACAAAAGGTTTATTAACCACTTAAGACCCGGACCAATACGTTGGTAAATCTCCCATGCGGGGCTACAGCAACAAAATCCTGACTGAGGCTTTATGCCTTATCCACTCTATCTAAAGTGAAGAATAGTCTAAATCATTACTGTTGCCACTTTACGTGACAGCACAAAAACAGGGATCAAATCTTCAAACACACAATATTAACGTATTAAAATTGCTTGAGATTAAAAAAAACAAAGAAGTAATCATACATTTACTACATGTTTTAAGAATATTTTAACTGCTGACTTTACTTATGTACTCATTCTACCCCTTTCTACTACAGATATATAATAGAAAAATAATGTGTTTAATAAGTAATGACATTTTTTTTTTACTTTATGTGTGTGCTTATATAAGTTTGTTAAATTAAAAGTTGATTTATATTTTAAAATGTAGACTTTTTGTCATCCAATTTACTTTGAAAGCCTTTGGCTCAAATAGTTTAATATTCAGGCAAGATAAATTCTGTCCAGCTGTGGAAAATAAAACAGCACTATCACTATTATGTTAATTGATTTTTCATGCATATTACTTTCCCAGACTCTGCAAATGGGCATCAAACACTTCTCAGGGCTGTTTGTCATGCTCTGTATAGGAATTGGTGTATCCATTCTTACCACTATTGGAGAACATATTGTATTCAGATTGGTTCTGCCGAGGATTAAAAAGAAATCCAAATTGAAGTACTGGCTTCATACTAGTCAGGTATGTATATGCTTGTTTGCTTTCATGAAGCATTGCTAAATTTGTTTAAATTCATTATAAGTGGAAACATTTGTTAAAATTCATTATAAGTGGGAAAAAAATATTACTTGCTTTTTGCAAGACTTGTATATGGTTTTGAAACATTCACCAAGACTAGTAAGGCCGCGTACACACGATCGGTCAAAACCGATGAAAATGGACTAAAGGTCAGTTTTCATCGGTCCAAACCGATCGTGTGTGGGCCCCATCGGTCAGTTATGCTTCGGTCAAAAAAAAGAGAACTTTCTTTAAAAGGTAACCGATGGACGCTTAACCGATAGGTCAAAAACGATTGTTAGTATGCAAAAGCATCGGTTAAAAAGCCGCAAATGCTCAGAATCAAGTCGACGCATGCTTGGAAGCATTGAACTTCGTTTTTTTCAGCATGTCATTGTGTTTTACCCTACGGCGTTCTGACACAATCGTTTTTTTAACCGATGGTGTGTAGGCACATCAAACCATCAGTCAGCTTCATCGGTTAACCGATGAAAATGGTCCTTCCGTTCTCATTGGATGGACTGATCGTGTGTACGCGGCCTAATAGTTTCAAAGTTAAAAATCTATCTATCTATCTATCTATCTATCTATCTATCTATCTATCTATCTATCTATCTATCTATCTATCTATCTGTCTGTCTGTCTGTCTGTCTGTCTGTCTGTCTGTCTGTCTGTCTGTCTGTCTGTCTGTCTATCTATCTATCTATCTATCTATCTATCAATCTATCAAATGCAGTGACTCTAATCTAGTTCTGCCTCATTCAGTACTGTTATTTTCCCAAGTACTGTATGTCTTATTTAAGACCCTTTTGCCTATTCGGTATGAAACTAATACTGTAATGCCACGTAGATGCTCAGATGTGAGCTGTTGGTCGGAAACTACGACCGTGTGTATGCTCCATCAGACTTTTGCTGTCAGAATTTTTGCCAACAAAAGATTGAGAGCAGTTCTCTATTTTTCAGACGGAAAAAGTTCCTATCGGAAATTCTGCTCGTCTGTATGCAATTCTGATGCGCAAAAAGCTATGAATGCTCAGAATCAAGCAGAAGAGCCAAACTGCCTATTGAACTTCATTGATTTTAGCTCGTCGTACGTCTTATATGTCACCGCGTTGTTGACGGTCATAATTTCTGACAGATTTGTGTGATTTGAGCCAACATTCTGTGACTGTTTCCGATCGTGTGTATGCAGAATAAGGGTCCATGCACACTAGGCACCTGAAAAAATGGCAGGATCTCTGGCAGAAAAAAAGTGACATAAAAAATGCTGATAATAGCTAATATTGCACACACATGTTTATGAGTGTTTATGTGTGCATATAAACATTTTTTTCCCAAAACATTCCTCTTTGCTCATTTTTAATTATAATCAATTTACACATTAAAATGTCTAAACTCTGTGTTTGTGTACATTTCTGTATGTCAAATTGTTTCCTCCCAAAAATGCGCTTGTGTTGGGTTTTAGTATCTGCCTGTAAACACTCCTCATCAAATATGGCTGTAAATGCCCAAATGTGCATGGGCTCATAATCTAACATAGATTTTCTTCTACAGGCTGAAAAAAAAATATGCCAAAGTCTGTTGAATGCCAAATGCCCACCCACAATTTTTTTTTTTTTTTTTTTAAGTCTAGTGCCTTATTGTGTAAGATACAATGTAGATTTCCCTTAGGACCCTTTCACACTGAACACAGTTGGATACAATTGACTGCAGTTGGAGGTAATCAAGGTAATCCTATGGGCATAGTTCACACGACTGCAGTGCAGTTTAGCGCAGTCCAAAAAAGTAGAGCATGCCAAGCCCAAAAACATATAGAAAAATGCACTGCAAATACAGTGCTAAAATCAATCAAAGCACGAGTCAAGCGCACATCAAGAGCGACTCAAACACACTTCAAAATGCATGTAAGCATGCAGTAAACATGTAGTCAAAAATGCACAATTATAGACAATTTCTCATGTGAATTGGCCCTTAGGACCCATAAAGCAAACCTTTGCATTTTTATTTTCGCCAGTTAAAGCTGCGAGAGGAGAAAATAATGGAAAGAAATTCATCCTTTTTGCATTTTTCTTTAAACAGTATATTCTGATCATATAAGAAGGATCTTCTAGAATAATCGTGTATAATATAGTATATATATATTATTATTATATATAATATAATAATCTTTTGTCGGACCTTCAGATCTATTTCCCACTGCAGGATGTAGCTGATAAAGATATGCTAATATATAATTTGTGTCCCTTAGTAAGTAAACAAAAAAATGATTCTGGCCTGGATTGACACATTTAAAGTTACCCTGTAAATGGCGATAACAAAATTACAAAATGTCAGTGGCTGTGAGGAAAATAGCTTTATCCTTACCTTTATAGCAGCTTGTCTGCTGTAATGTTGCTTTGTAGCAGAGCTCCCGCCACCAATTTTATTTCACACTTCCAGATGTGTGGACTAACATGTCCACAGGTGACTGCTGTAATTCCCTGAAGGACCCCTAGGTTGCTATTGTATCCTGCAGTCATTAATGGCCAGTGGCAGGAACTACAATGGTCAGTAGTAGAACCCCTATTTAACCAGCACAAAGGAGTTGTATAGAACCAGCACCAGGAGCTCTGATCGAAGGTTCAGAAATCCAGGCTACTGGCCAGGTAGGTATAATACTGCTTTTTTTCTTGGTGTAGGATCATTGTAATTTTGTTAATACACTGATATATACACTGATATATTTACCTTATGCCCTCTTGCACATGGGATGCCTAAAAATGCCTTGTTTTAAGGCATGCTGCTTTTTTTTTACTGATCTTAATCTAGCCCATAGATCAGTAAAAAAAAACTGCATTGCTGGTAAATATTTTTATGGGTACATGCGCAAATATGCACTGACTCAACCAAGACATCACTACATCTAAGCACCTGATTACACTTTTCTCTATAATCACACACTATTCCAGGACAGAGCCACCTGGCATACTAGCTAACTGCACCTACAAGTGTCTAAGGCGTCCACTTGTATTGCTTGAGTTTTTTTTCAAAATCGGTATGAAATTCAGCTTTCCTAATATGAGTAACAATTTAGGCAACGTGTTTTTTTATTTTTTTATTTAAATATTACAAGTGAATGATCTCTTAATGGACTGTGATTTTCCTTATACTTATTTTAGTTAGGATGAATAACAGATATAAGACACCTACAGAACCAACAGAGAAAAATCCAGAGCCAGCCTAAAGAAAGGGTCAAGTTGTCATGAAATGTTGTAGCACAAATATAAAAAGTATTTACATTCTAATGGAATGCAAGGTTTAATAAGCACACACTGTACAGTCAATATCAAACCTCAGTTACTAATTCATAGGGTGCTTGCAAATTGAACTGATGTATGACAGGAAAAAAATAATGTGAGAATGAGCTTTATAGCACATGCATGTAAGCATGTGCAAAAGTTTTTCTAAAAAGGGAAACAAGAGTCTCATTGCACTTTTAGTTCAAGCTCATCAAACCCTAAATCCAGAAATTATCACAGGAGAAGATGTGAGTGGGGATCGATGGATGGATTAAGGCTCAGATTGTGGTGCAGCAGGGCTCATCGGGTCTGGGGTACGTAATAACTTGTAGAAAACAAAAGTGGCTACAGCGCAAACATCAATACAAGCATATATCATTTATTAAAAGTATAAAAGCACTCTAACATATGGGTAAGCGAAGGGCTGCAAAACTGTGAAGATGGTGAAAATCAGCACAGCCGGCCGGCACAGCTGTCATGCACAGATTCCAGGACCACCAGAGGGGGTAGGCAGCATCTGCAGGCTTACTGGATCAAATGGGCAACCATTGTGGGTGAAAAGGGGGCCTTGTACAATGTGTTTCAGTGGCCCTGCCTCGTTTTTCAAATATCTTTCAAGTATGATATTCACCATCTTCACAATTTTGCAGCCCTTACCTATGTGTAAGTGTGTTTTTATGCTTTTAATAAATAATATATCCTCATATTAATGCTTGCACTATGACCACTTTTGTTTTCTACAGACAAAAAAAAAAGCAAAGGAAGGTTTCGTACACACACATTGGCATGTACAGTATATGGGCCAATACTATGTGTAAATATTTTTTCTAAAAGGCTATCCCCAGCCAACATTATTTTTACACAAAAGGCCACCTCTGCCCTCTATCAGCATGCAAAATGCATGGAGCAAGAAGGAGGCAGAGGAGGAATAAGGAGGTGGGTTGTTTTGCTAGCAAGTGAGGAGGAGGAAATGAGATGGAGGAGGAAACCCTTGATCATAGGCTACCCACTCTTCCATAATGCAAGGGGAAACTTGTCCACCACCAAGGGGACAGGCAGCAGCAACAATCATAGAGCCATACTGTCCACTATTTCCCAAATCTTCCTTCAACAGGGCAAACATTGGGGAAGCCACCTGGGAGCCTCTGCTCTATACATTTATTTAACACATTGTAATATTCACAAAATGTTTACGTTTTTCCTTGTAAGGCTTTCAAGCAAACACAGACAGAGATGACAATGCAAACTGGGTACTAACTAAGGCAAAAAGAAAATTACACTGTATAGGCCTCAAAATCACTTTGTTCCTACATAAAAAATGTTTCTTGTCTCAGACACGGGCCTCACAGAAGTGATGGGTACAAAGAATACCATTTTGTTAGTGTGAATAGAAGGCAAGAAAGTCTAATGGGTTTGAAAAGCAGTTTCTGAATTGTGAGGAGACACAAGAAAAAGGAACAAGCAAAGCTACATGGGGGAATTCCCTGTACAAAGGTCTTAAAGGGGCTGTAAAGGAAAATATTTTTTTCCCTAAATAGCTTCCTTTACCTTAGGCTGCATTCACACCTGAGAGTTTTGTCACCTGAAGCGCGACGCTCAAAGACGCTAGTGGGGAAAAATAACATTATTCTCTATGGAGATGGTTCACATCTCCACTGCAAAACGCCGAACGCCTGAAGCTCAAACAAGTCCCGGACGAATCGGGCAGCTTGGGCGTTTTACATTGGTGCCAATGACCTGTACAAAATCGCGGTAAAAAATGCCGCAATTTGTCGCAAATCGCGGGAAAAAATGCCGCAATTTGTCGCAAATCGCGGGAAAAAATGCCGCAAATCGCCTACACTTAGGTGTGAATGCAGCCTTAGTGCAGTCCTCCTTCACTTACCTCATCTTTCCATTTTGCTTTAAAATGTCCTTATTTCTTCTGAGAAATCCTCACTTCCTGTTCTTCTGTCTGTAACTACACACCGTAATGCAAGGCTTTCTTCCTGGTGTGCAGAAAGCCTCTTGAGGGGGAGGGGGCGAGCAGTGTAAAAAAAAAAAAATGAAGTAAAATAAAAATAAAATTACATATTTTTTTTTAAATGCCCCTGTCCCCGGTAGCTCGCGCGCAGAAGCTAACACGCATGCAAGTCCCGCCCACATATGTAAACGCCGTTCAAACCCAATATGTGAGGTATTGTCGCGTGCGTTAGAGTGTATGAAACAATTCTAGCACTAGACCTCCTCTGTAACTCGAAAATAGTAACCTGTAAAAAATGTTAAAGCATCGCCTATGGAGATTTTCAAGTACCGAAGTTTGGTGCCATTCCATGAGTGTACGCAATTTTAAAGCGTGACATGTTAGGTATCTATTTACTCAGCGTAACATCATCTTTCACATTATACAAAAAAATTACAACACCGTGCCCCTGTCTCTCACAATATCCTGCCTGTTAATCACCCATGTATATGATCTCCCAAAGGAGGATATGAGCTTCTGTGTTGATGCACATTACCCAAGCTAATTCCACAGTTTTTTTCAATAAAAATAAGCCTGTAAAACAACTCCACAGTTAGAAAATATGTCCTGTGAAAAAACACATACGACCAGTAATGCATGTGGATAAGAGCAGTCTATAAAAAGTCTTTGGGGCAACAGCAGCATTAAGATGTAACAAATGATGAAAAAAGTACCAATTCTTCCCCCCCCCCCCCCCCCTCCGTGCCATGACATTTTTCAAGGTACACAGCATGTTTTCCACATACAGGCAATTCAGTAAGGTTTTTACATTTACTTAAAGTGATTATAAAGGCACAAGTGTTTTTATCTTAATACATTCTATGCATCTAGATCCAACAATGTTGTAGGAGTATATTGGTTGTCCAGGACTCCCTCATTATTGTCTTAAACAGCAGGGCGGTGCCTTTAGCGCCTGCTGCTGTCAATCAAAGCCAGTGAGCCAATGAGGAGAGAAAGGGGTGAGGCTGGGCTGATTCTCAATGTCTGAATAAAACAGGGATCTGTAGTTCGGCTTGAGTGCCCCTATAGCAAACTGCTTGCTTTGGGGGCATTCAACAGGAGGGAGGGGCCAGGAGTGTCCAAAATGGACCTCGAGAAGAGGAGGATCTGGGCTGCTATGTAGAAATGCAATGCACAGGACAGGTAAGTATAACATGTTTGTTATTTTTGAAAAAAAAAAAAAACACCTGCATTGCATAGAAGCCCTACCTTCAATCCTATCATACCATTAACAGCTATGACTATTCTGATCTTTAGGAATAAATTCTGACCCACACTGCCACACAGACCGGAAGGTCCCTATTTAGAGCATTTAAAGAATGAGCTTAGCAATATTTAAAATTAATAGGGAGGATGGAGAAACCCAACTATGAGGATCTATCACATAGATTACAGTTATTCGCTCTGGAGAATAAGTAATAAAGAGGGGATATGATTGCAATGTACAAATAGATCAAAAGTGACTCTAATAAATGTAATAAACTGTTTACCCTAAGGTCCATTAAGAGAACACACATCCAAGGTTAAAAGAAAGGAAGTTTAAACTCAGATTTTAAAAAGAGGTCTTTACTGTTAGCACGGTAAAAATATGGACCCTAACCCCAGGTAGAGGTACTAGCTGAGTGTGTCAACAACTTCCAAAAAATGTTTAGATATCTTCCTTAGTAAGCAGCCTATACAAGGCTAGGGGATTTGCTAGATAATAAAAATGTATTGCAAATTAGTTAATTATCATCAAGAGGATAAATTACTTATGAGCATGAGAGTAAACTCTCCTAATAGTTTAGCCTAAGGCCGCATACACGCAATCGGTCTAAATCGATGAAAATGGACTGAAGTCCAGTTTCATCGGTCCAAACCGACCGTGTGTACGACCCATCGGTTTGTCGTCATTCGGACCAAAGCTTTAAAATCGGACTGATGGATGCCTGACCATCGGTCCAAACTGATCGTTAGTATGCAAAAGCATCGGATCAAAAACCCACGCATGCTCAGAATCAAGTCGACGCATGCTTGGAAGCATTGAACTTCGTTTTTTCAGCACGTCTTTGTGTTTTACGTCACCGCATTCTGACACGATTGGTTTTTGAACTGATGGTGTGTACGCACATCAGACCATCAGGCCACTTCAGCGGTGACCCGATGAAAACGGTCCGTCGGACCATTCTCATCGGGTTGGACCGATCGTGTGTACGCGGCCTTAAAGGTGTTATGGCAGCTGTAATGTATATTATCCATGGAATCTTTAAAAAAGTATACTCTGAATAATTAGATACTTAAAAGTAAACTTTAGCATATAAAGTGTACCTGCTTGGGGGGGGGGGGTGTAATTTCTTTCATTATAGATGTGTGAATGTGTAAAACTAAGGAAAATATGTATTCACTTCACAGGCAGACTGCCATTGTTCTCTATGGCTGGTCCCTGCTTGAGTTTACTGCATGTGGCACACTTTAATGGAAAAAGGCATTGCTGACTGAGAAAACAAATGTGAAATAAATCTATGTATTGCTGCAAACACAGACGATTTTAGATGCTAAACATATTTCATAAAAAAGATTATGTGGTCAAATGAAAATTACAATAATCTAAATGTAATGGGTATATCCACACTAGAAACTAAAATGTAATAAGCAGCTGTGCACTATAACCCAGAAAAAAGGCACAGATAATCTATGTAAAAAGAGTGCAGAGCTAAAAAATAAAAGTGCATTTGTGCAAATACAAACAAATATACTAATATGTAGACATGTGCACACTGAAATATATTGTTTCGGAATTTCATCTTCGTCCAAAAAATAAATGTATTTAGTTACTCCCGAAATTTGTTTTTATTTATTTTGTTTCATTAAAAAATGCATTTGTCCGAAAATCTGAATTAATTAAGGTCAAATCTGTCATTAAAGGCTTATGGTGTCCGTCGAATGTTCTAAAAAGCAGCTAAACTATATGCCGCCGTAATCGTATATTTCCGATCAAATGTTAAGCCTACAAGCTATAGTAGAATTCTAATGTTGTATGACTAGTAATAATTATATTTATAAATTATTATTACTAGTCAACCAACATTAGAATTCTTCTATAGCCTATGGGCCGAGCATTTGACTAGAAATGTACGCTCAAGGCAATCGTATGTTTTTAGCTGCTTCGTCGAATCTTCATGCCTCCATAATGTCGAATCTTTTCTCTCTATGTAGAATAATCTTGGACTAATGGAGTTGGGTTAGGCACATTCAACCACAGATTCGATAGGCACAGATCGCTATTGTCAGAGTCATGTTGAATCTTCCATCCATATTGAACTGTTGCCGCAACGAAAACGAAAATAAAGCATTTTTTTTATGTCAGATTTTGGATTTTGCACATTTTCATTATCGCTTGTTAAAATACCTGAAATTTCGACGAAAATTAATTCAGACGAAAACGAATGCACATGTCTACTAATATGCAGACAATCAATTGTGTATAATAACAATAATAACTGTGAATACAGTTTGAAGACACATATGAAAAATTACATCACACGTGAATAAAGTGGAATTGTGCAAACAAAAAGTTCATACAAAGCTGGATTTAATCAAAGAAAGTCCCATGTAAGAAAAGAGTGTTTGGAAATAGCAATCGTACACCTGATGGTGTGACAACTATCACCATAAAAAATGGAGAGAAAAAAAAATGGAGGCTTCCCAGAAAGCCAGCGACCCCTCTTACTGGTGACACAGCGCTTGGTTAGAGCTCTGATCCACTGAGAAAGAAATCTGGATGTTCCTCTCCTATGGCTGTGGATGGTATACAGAAATAGGGAGGGGGTGTAATCAGCACAAAATGATGAGGAAAAACTTTCAGAAATAAAAATTATGATGAAAATAACTCCAAAGTTAAAATTTCACATGAATGCCAGCTGAACACAAAAGAAACTTTCACAAAATTCCCAAAATACATACAACATAGAAATAGTGCAGCGCAAACGATAAATACAATACAATGTGTTAAAGGTGCTTCTCATGCACCATTAATCAAAAGGACCTGTGTATACAGGAACAACGTGAAAAGTGATAAAACACCAATAATAGATATTATGTGCATAAAATATATATAAAAATATATCTTGACAAATGTCCATATAATATTATGTACGATTAATCCAATATTCCAATTGATCTGATTAATCAGAATCCACCAGGTGCAAAGTGTTGAGAAGGTATAAAGTGATCCCACCACCATATGGGTATTCTACTATTACCTCCGAATTAGACCACTGTTTCACCAGATGGTCAAACTGCGCATAGAATCCACCAGATAGCCCAGGAGAGAGATGTGTATTGGGTCCTCACGCATCAGTCATGATATATATCAAAACGGAAAATGAGAAAAAACAAAACATCTAAGAGCTTCCGTAAAACCAAGGATTTATTGCAGTATATATCATACAGCTTACTCACATTTGGTGAGAAAATTAGAGGCATCAAGGAAAACCATAGGACCGGATAAAGATCACATCAGGATGAGGTTCAGACCATAAACGAGCGACTGTAAAGGTGATTCCTGTCCTCCGGGTTGAGCGGCATATTTAAACAGCGCGCGACTATTTGGATTCCTGCCCTGCTGAAGAAGTAATTTTTACGCAACGCGTCCGGGGACAGGAATCACCTTTACAGTCGCTCGTTTATGGTCTGAACCTCATCCTGATGTGATCTTTATCCGGTCCTATGGTTTTCCTTGATGCCTCTAATTTTCTCACCAAATGTGAGTAAGCTGTATGATATATACTGCGATTTTTTTACCAAAAATAGGTAGAAGAATACGTATCGGCCTAAACTGAGGAAAAAAAATATTTTTATATATATTTTTGGGGGGATATTTATTATAGCAAAAAGTAAAAAATAGAAAATAGAGGTGATAAAATACCACCAAAAGAAAGCTCTATTTGTGGGAAAAAAAGGACGCCAATTTTGTTTGGGAGCCACATCGTTCCCAAACAAATTGTCTGTTAAAGTGATGCAGTGGCGAATCGCAAAACCTGTCTGGTTCCTTTAGCTGACTAAAGGTCCGGGTCTTAAGGCTGCATTCACACCTAGGCAACCTGATCGCATCATTTTGTACCGCGATTTGCGGCGACAAAACGCTGCAATTTAACCCCCAGGTCCACATCTCCTATGCTGAACGCCGAAGCCGCCTGAAAAAAGGGTCCGGGACTTGTTTTGAGCTTCAGGCGTACGGCGTTTCGGCGTTCGGCGTGGAGATGTGAACCATCTCCATAGAGGGCAATGTAAAATCACCCCTCCAGCGTATTAGGGGCTGCTGCGGCATCGGGCTTCAGGTGTTAAAACGCCTAGGTGTGAATGCAGCCTTAGTGGTTATACTTCACCTTATTTACTAAAGGCAAATCCACTTTACACTACAAGTGAAAACTACAAATGCAAATGCACTTGAAATTGCACTGAAAGTACACTTGGAAGTACAGTCACTGTAGATCCGAGTGGAACATGCAAGGATAATAAAAAACAGCATTTTAGCCTGCACATGATTGGATGATAAAATCAGCAGAGCTTCCCATTTTTTTTAGATCTACCCAGGGCTTTTTTTCTCAGGGAATAGGTGCAGGAACTCCACCCTTCCGAGTCACATTTCATCTATGCCCCACACCCGTCTCTGAGCACCGTCCCTTGGTTCCACCCCCTACCCACCTCCCAGTACAGCGCCTTTCGGAGTATACAGAACCAAGTATTTTGTGCTACTCAGTAATTTATATGAAATTTGTTAATGAAAACAAAAAAGATAGTAAAACAGATCCCCGCAATGAGCAACAATAGAGCCCACCCCAGCATCAATAGACTCCACCCCAGCAACAATAGACTCCACCCCAGCAACAATAGACTCCACTCCAGCAACAATAGACTCCATCTCAGAAACAATAGACCCTCCGCAGCAACAATAGACCCCCTCCAAAAACAATAGATCCCCACACAGCAAAAGACTTGCCATGCAGCAACAATGGACCCCCCACACAACAAAAGACTTTCCCCCCAGCAACAATGGACCCACCAAAACAAAATACCATCCCAGCAACAATAGACCCCTAGTAGAAATAACTGACTTCTCAGCAATCAGAATCAATAGCAGCCAGCAATATTAGACCTCTCCCTCAACAGTAGATCCCACCCAGCAAAACATAACCCCCCAGAAAGATAAGACCATTCATCAGCAACAGTAGATTTACCCAGCAACAATAGACCCCCATCCCAAAACAGATCACCACCAGCGACAATAGATACCCCAACAGCCATCATCAATAGACCCTCAGCCACCCCTTTCCAGTACATACACTAAGTGCTGGAGGTGCCGGAACTGCGTTCCCCCACGTTCCCGCTGAAAAAAAGCCCTGGATCTACCCCTCATATTTACAGCGACTGCACTTCCAAGTCACTTTCGGTGCAATTTCAAGTGCACTTTGCACTTGTAGTTTGCACTTGTAGTGCAAAGTGGATTTGCCTTTTGTAAATAATTTTCATTGTGTACTTACTTTACTGGTGGTATGTCCTCCTATAATATGTAGTTTTCAGGTGTAAATGAGAACTATTTTAATGCGGCAAGATTGAGTGATATTGTTACTTTATATGCTATATGTATATTCCTAAAATTGTTATACATCTGCAGAATATATCATGGTTTAACGAGTACTCTTCTTTTAAAACAGCGTCTCCACAGAGCTTTAAATACATCATTTAATGAGGACGAGTTTCAACAGAAATTAAAGAGGTTAGAAAAGAGGTAAGTAAAGCCTTTTTACTTTAATCTCTATAAGACTTGGGTCTGTGTAGAAACATTTCTAAAGTTCAAGCTAGTTTCCACATGAGCACATGCATTTCTGTATTAGTATATTCGTGTTTTACCTCCTGTATGACCAGAGCTATTTCACACCTTGCCGTTACATAATAAGGAAAATAGTCTTGGGGCTCATCCAAACAGGACATGCAAAGTTAAAGCGGAGCTCCACCCAAAAATGGAGCTTCTGCTTTTCGGAACCCTCCCCCTCTCCAGTGTCACATTTGGCACCTTTTAGAGGGGAGGGGATGCATATACCTGTCTAAAACTGGTATTTGCACCCACTACCGGGAATACGGTACTGCGGCAGACACGCCTCTGCCCACAGCCCCTGCTGTCTTCTGGGAAACACACTATTCCCAGGAGAGAGCGGGGACCAATCATGGCGCGGCACAGTAGGGAACCGGACAGTGAAGCCGCAATGCTTCACTTCCTGATTCCCTGACCAAGGATGGAGGTGGGTGCAGCCGAGAGACAAACGATTGCTCGTCCTCGGCTGACGTCATCATGGGTGCGCTGGACATGTGAGAGTCCATTTATTAAAAATCAGCAGCTGCAGTATTTGTAGCTGCTGGCTTTTAAAATAAAAATTTTGGCGGAACCCTCGTGTAACGGTCACCGCCGTTTACGACCTTCCATCCAACCACGACAAGCTTATCTGACACACTGCGACAATCCTGCATACACGATCCATTCCATTTCCCATAATAACCGAGACACAAGCTCTGGTACTGGTTTCAAAATGAATGACTACTTTAATGGTTTATTCTCAGCTTTTTATACAGTACAAGATGTTACAGCTAATCACAGGACAATGCAATCTCCACCCCCCTATTCACACTGGGGCTAATTATCTAATCAGTAGCTAGACATTGGGGCCCCGCATCATCAATAGACTTCAATTCCTTTTGAATAATACACAATCACAGATAATCTTCACACACATACAAGGAACCTCAATCACATTATCTAGACAGACGTACTGTCTCTAAAGGGTCTTGACACCTGGGCAGCAATACATTCCTAAACATAATTGACGTGCTAATTCAGTACATCTGAATGGAGACTGCTAACTTGAAGTACAATACACAGTCTTTTAAAGCAGAAGTAAACCCATCGATCTAACAGTTTCAAAAAACAGTTACATTTCCGGCATGCCGGGATTGCCAACTGTCACATTGGTTGTGCTCTCAACCAAACTGTCAAACCATCCAATGGCTGGTGTCATAACTGATCACATGTGCAGCACCACGGCAGTTGAAGATTAAACATAGGCCAAGATGGCAGCTTCCTTGCCTGAAAATGATAGGTGGGTTTACTTCCACTTTAAGTGTAAACACAGGGCTTTGAAACAGTTTTATCACACAATAAAAGGGTCTCTCAAGAGCCGATGCAATTAACACCTTTCCACAGAATGTGTCCACACATTGAAGAGCCAACCTCACTTAACATTTCAATACCCGGAGCTAAGCATTGAATAAGCTTGTAATGTCCCTCTCCTGTGTAACAGATGTCAAAATGGACCCCTTGTAATATTCCACAAGGGCACAGGGTGGACTTCGACCCAGGAGTTATTAGTGCAGTTGGCCCAGGAGTATCTCTCATCCTTCCAACTTCTCTGGTTGTCACGGTTCATTTCGTTACACTCCGCTTTAATAGATATAACCCAGAGAACCCCTTTTTATCCTACGACGGTTTATATCAGTCACAAAGGATACATATGTGATAAAAACATAATATTTTATTTAGTTACCAATTAAAAGATTTGAGTGATACCCCAACAGGGTAACTGAATATATAAAATATACAAATAATAAAATAGACATATACAGTGAACCCACATAGACAACGTCATATCATACCACTGTATGGACCATGTTCATCTAGTCTGTATCACTAAAAAATGGTAATTGTTTTCTAAATAAAATGCTAACAGCCGGATTCACGTAGGAGTTACGCCGACGTATCTACAGATACGCCGTCGTAAGTACAAATGTGCGCCATCCTATCTCTGCGCCAACTCCCCAAGCTAGATACGTCGGAAAAATAGGCTTCAGCCGCCCGGTGTAAGTTGCCTACACCGGCGTATCGTGGGCGCATAGTTACACTGGACGCATTCGGCGTACCCATTTGAAATATGCAAATGAGTAAGATAGGCCGATTCACGAATGTACTTGCGCCCAGCGCATGTTTTAAGCAATTTGCATAAGGAATACGTCCGGCGTAAAGTTATTCCTCATATAGGAGGCGCAACCCATTCAAAGGTATGGACCAGGGAACGAACGCCATCGATTTTTATGTTGTTTACGTAGTACGCGAATACTGCTGTGCGTAGGTTACGTTCACATCGTAGGCACTGTATTGACGTATCTTAGGCAGTTATCTCGACGTAACTGTGAGCATGCGCACTGGGATGCGTCCAAGATACGAAGCATGCACAGTTCGTTTTTTGAAGCTCAGCCCATTATTTGCATGGGGTCAAGCTTCATTTAAATATATCACGCCCACTTCCAGCCCACTTCCACCTACTTTGACTTATGTCGGCTTACGCCGACAACTATACGCTATGCTGGCGCAACGTTGAGGGCATTTTCTTTGTGAATACCATGCTTGCCTCTCAACGTTGTGTCGGCGTAGCGTAAAGAAGATACGCTACGCCGGCAGAAAGATGCGCCGAGGTACGTGAATCTAGCTGTATGTTTTTATCTCATATGCCTCCTCTTTGTGGCTTATATAGTCAATTACTGTAGGATACTTGGGGTTCAGTTATTTCTATTACCTTTGCACCTTCACATTACAAAAAGTGACATTAAAGTTCTTGCTTATTATTCATCCAAATAGAGCAACTTTTGAAAACAAAGTTTCATTCGCTTTTTCCTAATAGATTTTAGGGATGATTGGCATACCAAATATGCATGCATTCGTTATCTTTGTAAACTGTGCCCTGATCATAACCCTAGTCCTATTTCTATCTGCAGTATATACAGTATACATTAGACTTGTCTCTCTCCCTTTGCTATCACTTTGATGTCTCTAGCACTGAGAGGATATTAATGACTGCCAGGTTACAAATAAGCAGTCTGCCTTTGCTGCTGTGGTGGTGTGGGTGGTGAGGGTTAGGTGGCACAGCTGGCGCCACAGACCTACAACACCTGCAGAGAATGCTAATGCATTCCTCGTGTAATCTGCGGGGATGCACACTCATTTTGGTAGTCCAAACAAATTCTGAGAGCAGCCCCTAACATACACAACCCTATTCAGCTTTTATCTTTTATTATCGCTTTTCTCTTATCTTTTTCTGCTGACTTTTTTTAAATATTTGTATGTACTTCATCGAAAACATTTTTGCACTTCATCAACATGTGTAATTGTGTGTTTAAAAAAAATATATATATTTAATTTGTGTATGAGTTCTCTATATACTTTTTTTTTTATTATTATTACATTTTAGTTCCTTAGTACAGAGCACAAATAGAATACAATGTGCACATGTGATGAGTTTTAAATCTCTATTCACTGAAGATAATCTGATTACTATCACAACATTATTAAAAATTTGTCTCTGTTGTTCTGTGATAATTTTTTATATCACAACATCTCTCTATCCCTCTCATTTTATTTTTCATGAACCAACAAGATGGCAATTCTATAGCTAGGGAACAGCAGCTGTCTTTTCTAAACCCTGCATCGGTCCAGCCATTTCACATGATATAATGCTTGTATATTTATTGTTACTTAATAGTGCCTTCAAAGCTCTTTTACTTTAAACACTGTACATCAAAGTTAAAATTGCCACAGTTAGAAACACCTCTCTAGGGAACACTTAACCCCTTGATCGCCCCTAGTGTTAACTCCTTTCATGCCAGTGACATTTATATTGTAATCAGTGGCTACTTTTAGCTTTGATCGCTGTATAACTGTCAATGGTACAAAAAAAGTGTCAAAAGTGACCAATCTTTCCAAAAATCTATTCTCTATTTTATAGATGCTATGGCCCAGATTCACATACAATTAGATTCGCGTAGAGTATCAGAAATACTCTACGCCGCCGTATTTTACCTGGCTTTACGTGGAATCTCGGTAGATTTTGTCCAGTAAACTACGGCGGCGTAGTGTATTTCTCCCGGCGCAAGCCATCTACGCGAGTAGGGGGTGTGAAGCATTTAAAATAGGCGCGTTCCCGCGGCGATCGAACTGCGCATGCTCCGTTCAGAAATTTCCCGCCGTGCATTGCGCGAAATCACGTCGTTACGTCATTTTTTTTTGAGTAGCGTCGTTTACGGACATTCTTATTCCCGAACGAGTTACGTAAAAAAAAAATATATATATTTAATTCGATGCGGGAACGACAGCCATACTTAACATGGGCTATGCACCGTTAGACCAGCAAATAGCTGGTCTAACAGTACGTAGCAAAAAAATGACGTAAGCGATTGCGAAGGCCACTCGTATCTTCGTGGATCGCCGTAAAAAGTCATTTGCATATCCCGACGCTGAAAACGACGCGGACTCCTCCCAGCAGCCGCAAAAAGTTTGCAGCGTAGATCCGAAGGCTTACTAAGACGTAAGCCTCTCGGATCGAAGCCCGAAGCCGCCGTATCATGGTTTGAGGATTCAAACTAGTGATACGGCGCACGAAATTTGAAATTACTCCTGTCTAACACCAGTTAGACAGGCGTAATCGCTCTCTGAATCTGGGCCTATGACTTTTGCACAAACCAATGAATATATGCTTATTGCGATTTTTTACCAAAAATATGTAGAAGAGTACATATTGGCATAAGCTGATGAAGAATTTTTTTTTTTTTTTTAATTTAGGGAAAATTTATTAGAGTAAAATATATATATATTTTTTTTCAAAATTGTCTATCTTTTTTTTTTTTTTATCCCCTTCCTGCTGAGCGTATGCACATATGTGTCCTCTGCTTTCGGGGGTTATACCGGGATGATTCCCGCAGCTGCAGGTATCATCCCGGTATTGTTTTTTAGAGTGGGCTTTCCAGGGATAACAACTGATGCGGCTAAAAGCCACTTGGTTGTTATCTCAGAGGAGAGGGAGGCGACACCCCCCCTCCCGCCGCCATCACACCACTCTGACTGGGCCTCCCATCCCACCGGGAGACCGATTAATGATCCAGCATGTCCGGTGTCTAGCCACAGACTGGAACCAAGCAGTAAACGACTTTGTTCCAGTCTCCTGAATGTAAACACGGAAGCAACATCACAACGTCACTTCCGGTTTACTCAGCTGCCAGTGGTGCCGGATTTAAACAAATATATATACAGTATTCAGAATTGCAGTTTTCAGTGATCTGAATACTTTGAAGTGCAAAGGAGGGAACTGGAGGTCTTTTAGACCCCTGATCCCTCCATAAAGAGTACCTGCCATCACCTATTACTGTCACAGGGGATGTTTACATTCCTTGTGACAGCAATACAAGTGACCATTTTTTTTTAAACGTAATTTAATAATATAATAATAAATAAAATAAATAAGAAAAAAAATGTTTAAAGTGCCCCCGTCCCCACAAGCTCGTGCAGCAAAGAAACCATACGGAAGTCGTGCCGGCATATGTAAACGGTGTTCAAATCACACATTTGAGGTATTGCCACGATTGTCAGAGTGAGACCAATAATTCTAGCAATTTAAATAAAATATATATAAAAATATATATTAATATTAATGCAAAAACTGAGTTGTATTGGCTATAACTAAGGATGAGCTCCAGCGTGTTTGCATAGTACATGTGCAGCGCCCGCCAGGAAGTCTGCACGGCGCTGCGCTAATCAGAGCTAATCAGAGCCAAGGAGACATTGTCCCAATGCTCGGCTGCAGAGATCAGGAAATGTCTCCCTGGCTGTGATTAGCGCAGACTTCCTGGCGGGCTCTGCACGTGTACTATGTGAACACGCTGGAGCTCATTCTTAGCTATAACACCTTGGGTGTTATTTACGAAAGGCAAATACACTTTGCACTACAAGTGCAAACTACACCTGAAATTGCACCGAATATTCGAGTTATTCTGCATGCTGCATCAGAGCCAATCAGAATAACTCGAATATTCGGCAAAAGGAATATTGCGCGATATACCTTTTGCCGAATATTCAAGTTATTCTGATTGGCTCTGATGCAAAAGAAGGGCGGAGAAGATAATCGCGCAATAGGAATATTGCGCGATTACCTTCTCCGCCCTTCTTTTGCCCCCTTATTCTCCTTTCTTTTAAGTAGAGTTAGTGTAGAGTTAGTGTTTACTGCATATTAGTTTAGTAATAGAGGAAATTATCTCCGTTTATGAGAATTTCGCAATCATTTTCGCATTAGCGAAATTTTGCGAATTTTTTTTTTGGATATAATATCACGAATATTCGATATTAGCGAATATTCGAGAATATTCTTCTATATATTCGCGCAATATCGCAAAATCGAATATGGCGTATTCCGCTCAACACTACTCAGGACTAAGAAAACTGTGACACTCAGCTCTTTCCTCTATAACAACACTGGTTATTCTTGAAAATAGTGTTGACATATGTGTTTTTATTTTTAACAAAGCCTCTAAATACCTTTTTTCAGCTATATTCAGCGGGAGGGGCCAATGATGTCGGGGAGATCTCGGCCCCTCCCGCTGTAGCTCTGGATCAGAGTAGCAGAGCAGCTAGGAGTCATGTGAACGTCCTGAATATACTTTTGCTATAAAAAAAGGTATTTAGAGGCTTTTCCTAAAAAAAAAAACACTTACATAAAATAGAGGGGTTGTCAGTGAATATTTTTTAAATTAAACAACCACTTTAATTCTTGGACATGTGCAGTTTGTTTCATTCCAAATTAAAATTTGACGAAATCTTTGTTTTTTGGAAATTCGGATGTATTCAAATTTCCGAATTAGGCTGGGTTCACACTACGATTTTCCCGTGCGTCAGCCGCATACGATTTATATGAAAAAACGTATGCGGCTGAAACGGATTGAACCGTACGTAAACGTATGCGTTTATAAAACGTATACAGTTTCAAAAAGTGCGTACGGTTCCATCCGGTTTTGATTAAAAAAACGCATACGTTTTTGGAATTACTGTCATTTAATAAAAAAAGATGTTCTTGTTTTGAAAATGCACATGCGCAGACGAAAAACGCATACGGTTTATACGTATGGAACCGCACATATGTGCGTTTTCCATTGACTTTAATGTTAAAAAAAAACGTATGCGTTTGCCATACGGTTTCAAAAACGGACTCAAAACCGTGGTCGAACACGGTTTTGTGTACTGTTAAAAAACGTTTTGCCAGCAAATGCATCTGAGTGCATACGATTTGCAATGCATTGTCTATGTATGCGTTTTCCCGTACGGGCCCGTACGTTTTCAAAACTGAAATCGTATGCGGCTGACGGATGGGAAAATCATAGTGTGAACCCAGCCTTACAATAGTACTGGATTTCAACTAATCCAAAATAATGATAAAAAAAATGGACAGAGTTCAAACCGATTCAAATCGTTTTCAAATCGACTTAAAATAGTTTTCAAATTTGATTAAAAAAAAATTGAATCCAAATAGTTTTCAAATTTGAATAGTTTTCAAATTCAATTTTGAATCGTTTTCAAATTCAATTTTGAATCGTTTTCAAATTCAATTTTAAATAGTTTTAGTTTTCGTTTTCGTTTTCAAACTGTTTAAAAATTTCCAAGGGAATAAAATAGAATAGAACATAAAGGAATAGAATAGAAAAAAAATAGAATGGAATAGAAAAAAATATAACTGAATATTAAAGAATATAATATAATAGAGTAAAAGAGAACAAAATAGAAAATAAAAGAACAGAATAGAATAGACATACATACAATAGAATAGAGTAGAATAGGATAAAAAGAATTGAATAAAATAAAAAGAATATAACCAGCTTCTGAAATTCGAATTTAAAATAGAATAAATTCAAATCTGAGTACATAAGAAAATAAAATAATAAAAAGGAATAGAATAGATTATAAGAAAATATAAAGTAATAGAATTAGAAAAATAATAGAATAGAATAGCATAGAAATAGTGTAACCATTTCCCCCAAATTTAAATAGAATCAATTTTAATAGAGTATAAAAAAGAATAGATTAGACTAGAATAGAAAATAACAGACTAGTATAGAAAAATCAGTTATTTTCTATACTGATCTATTCTTTTCTATTCTATTTCAATTCAAATTTCTATATTATTGTATTTTTTTAATCATATTCTTTTCTATTCAAATTTTAGACAATGGTTGCATTCTTTCTATTTTATGCTATTCTTTTTTTTTTATTCTATTTTATTTGTTTCTATTCTATTCTATTCCATTCAACATGTTTCTATTCTATTCCATTATATTCTGTACTTGTATTTACTATTCTATTGTGTTCTGTTTTACTCTATTATATTATATTTTTTTATTTTACTGTAATATTTTTTTCTATCCCATTCCTTTATTTTCTATTATATTTTTTTCTCTTTAGAAATTGGAAAACTATTCAAATTCAAAAACTATTCGAATTTGAAAACTATTTGTATTTGACTTTTTTTTTATTTTAATACTATTCAAAATAAATTCTAAAACTATTTGAATCGATTCCAATTCCAAAAATTATAATCGATTTGAATCATATAAATGAAACAAATTCCAAAAATAAATTAAATGGGTCAAAACAAATTTAACTAAACAAATTTATGTAAATAATGTATCCAAACAATCTGCACATGTCTATTAATTATTTTCTTTGCAGGCAGAGAGGTATTTTTGTTCATTTTTTAATCCAGTGAAAGAGTAGCTTTTATCAATGCTTTCTTTTCCTCGGCCTGTAATTGGACAGTGAAGGAGCAGCAGCAGTCTGTCTATTAGCAGGTTTCTTGTTTACATTTGAGCTTGCAGCAAGCCTGATTGGCTCATAGTATTGACCCTCCCTCTTTTAATCTAAGATGCACTATATAAGTGATTACAAATTCTAATATCAAGATACTTTTTTATTTTTTTATTTATTTTTTAATGACAGAATGAATACAATGGGCCAGATTCACAGAGCCCTTACTCCTGTCTAACTGGTGTTAGACTGGAGTAATTTCAAATTACGCGCGTTTTTTAGCTAGTCGAAAACCTCAAACCATGAATAGACGGCTGCGGGCTTCAATTCGACTGGATTACGTGTTCGTACGCCTTCAGATCTACGCTGCAATAAAATTGCAATAAAATTGCGGCCACTGGGTGGACTTCCCGTCGTTTTCCGCGTCGGGGTATGCAAATGAGCTTTTGCCGGCGATCCCTGAAATTACGATCTTCATTCGCAATCTCTTACGGCACCTTTAGTCATCTTTTTTTTGCGTAACACTATACCAGCTTTTTGTTGCTCTAATATTAGACAGCCCATGTTAAGTATGGCTGTCATTTCTACGTTTTCCGACGTCTTTTATTATTTTTAACGTAAGTCGTCCGGGAATAGGAATGTTCGTAAACGACGCTACTCAAACAACGAATGACGTAACAACGTGATTTCGCGCAATGCACGGCGGGAAATTTCTGAACGGAGCATGCGCAGTTCGATCGCCGCGGGGACGCGCTTAATTTAAATGCTTCACGCCCCCTAATCGCGTATTTCGATTACGCGGTGAGAAATAGACTACGCCGCCGTAGCGTACGGGCAAAAATCTACCAGAATTTGGTGTAGAGCCTGGTAAAAGTATTTCGATTACGCAGCGCAATATTAAGTGTATCTGAATCTGGCCCAATGTGTGCAGTTCAACTATAGTTGCAAAAAAAAAGCTTAATACATTTGGCACATATTTGTATCAAGTATTCCAAAGGCAATATTTTTTTATTAAACCAGCGTTCATCAACCTGTCCTATTACTCTCTTAAATGTTCACTTTATTGTTTTAAACTTGGGTTAGGTTGATAAATAGACTTTTCTTTATTGTAAAGATATGGCTGATGCCATTACAGTATCACGAAGGATACACAGTGAAAGAAAACAGATCTAACAGATGATTTATTGGTACACACTAGGCAGCGTCAATATATCATGTTATTATGAAACATGATGAACGGTTTTACCTGTGCTTCATACGCTCTAAGGCATACGCAAGATACTTAATTTAATTGATGTCTAGGGAAAAAAATTATATTTGTCAAAATTTAAATGGAATTCTGACAAACATTTAGACTACTTAATGGCTTTTCATGCAGGTTTGAACCACTACAGCATAGAAATAGACTTCCGATAATAAATGTGGTATATTTGGTATAACGCTGTTGTGTTTTTTAATGAAAATAAAGGAAAGCGCTCAGAATGTTCAATGAGCAGAAAAATCTCTAAGCTTATTTATTGTTTTTCACTCTGGCTTGGAACTGCAATAGGATGCTAAGTAAGCTATTTTAGGTGCATTTGCCTTTTAAGTTTAAAGGGAAAGTGTAAAACATTTTCAGTCAACACATATTCTGAGTTATTGCTTACCGTATTTATCGACATATAACACGCACAGGTGTATAACACGCACCCTAACTTTAAGAGGGGAGTTTCAGGAAAAAAAACTTTCCACAGCCCCTGCATATAACACGCAGGCAAGGTTTATCCTCTATTTTCAGGGTAAAAAAGTGAGTGTTATACGCCAATAAGTACAGTAATTATTGTCTTTACAAAGTATACAACAAAAGTCTTAAATCTGGGCAATTCAGTTGATCGTTTGATGTAATGAAACATAATTCAATGGAAACATTTAGTGAAATCTCCAAACAGATTGGCAGATGCAGAAATATAGCCTTTTAAATTGATATGAAACTCTAAACTTCTCCTATAAAAGCATTGGGGCAGATTCACAAAACAATTACGCCTGTCTAACTGGGGTTAGACAGGAGTAATTTCAAATTTCGCGCGGCGTATCACTAGTTTGAATCCTCAAACCATGATACGCCGGCTTCGGGCTTCGATCCGAGAGGCTTACGTCTTCGTAAGCCTTCGGATCTACGCTGCCATCTATTTGCGGCCGCTGGGAGGAGTTCGCGTCGTTTTGATGCGTCGGGATATGCAAATGTGTTTTTACAGGGATTCACGAACATACGAGCGGGGCGTCGCAATCGTTTTCGTCTATTTTTTTATACGTAATGTTAGAGCAGCTTTTTGCTGCTCTAACTTTACGTAGCCCATGTTAAGTATGGCCGTCGTTCCCGCTTCGAATATATTTAACATTTTTTTTTGTTTACGTAACTCGTCGGGACGTGGATCGCCCGTAAAGTACGCTACATAAACAACGAATGACGTCACCCCAATCAAACAAACACCAATTCTCTTTTTGAGTTTTAAAACCCATAGCAGCCACCTTATTAAATAAAAAAAATACAACTTTATTACCAAGATATAACTTTATTCTTTATTTTACATATCTGAACATTAATACCCAATCCTCATACAGTAATACAAGTATTAAAGTCTAGGATCTTAGAAGGCATAATGGTATCACACCGACTGGCTGTATCCACCATCAAAATAGACTTAAAGGCGCTCATCCGCAACTACACTAGCTTGAGGACTATTACTAATAACCTCCCTGGCAGTATTCCCGAGTCTGGCTCGGGGTGAAATTTCAGTACTAATAGCGGTAACCCGCAGTATCCAGGCAGAGTTACTTACCTTGTCCTCTGGATCCTGTGATGCCTCCCCACTGTGTGATCAAGCTGTGTCCTCCTTGCTTGATTCACACAGTGCCCGAATGCCGCTGAGCTTCGTTCCCTGCAACGTTACGACGCACTGGGGCGGAGATCGGCGCTAAATTCAAAAAAGTAAAAGCACAGTACACATACAGTATACTGTAATCTTACAGATTACAGTACTGTATAAAATAATTATACACCCCCTTTGTCCCTAGTGGTCTGTCCAGTGCCCTGCATGCACTTTTATATTATAGATACATTTTTTTCTGCCTGGAAATGTAGATTGTCCATAGCAACCAAAAAGTGTCCCTTTATGTCAAAAGTGGTTTTAGACCACCTAGAAAACAGCGATAATAAATTAGAATCACTTGCAGAATTGAGCGATAGTGTAATGTGGGGAAATTCGTCATCAAACACTGAAAGTAATGACAGCGACAATTCGGCATTATATTATTATTTGTTATAATTATTTATAGTTATTTATTATATTATAATTTATGATTGTGTGTTTCAAACTTTATCATACCCGGGATGTCTACTAGACTCTTGTTTGGACAGATTTAAGTGAGTTATTCCTAAGAATTACAGGCCTACAATATAAAACGCCAAATTTCCATTCAACACTAAAAAATGTAAATAATAATACCACCAGGGAGGTTAAGATACCCACGATACAGCCAGGTGACTCATTAAACCATTACTGGCTTAAATTTACCAGAGTAAGTACACCCATACCTAAGATGGGCCCCCACCCCTCCTTCTCCAAATTTTACTATGACTGCCTTCCAAGACCCTGAGAGTCATGCAAACTGCTACAACATTCCAGATAACAAAAACAATCCCCCTACACATAATACCCTACACAACAACCCTGTTTAACCACTCCCCTGTCCACCACAAGGACCTTGGCTTTAACCCTGAAAGAGAAGGAAACAAAACAACTGATCAAAGAAAGGGAGGGCAGGAGTGTGTACTCTAACTGTGGAGGGAGGGGACTGACTATAGGAGATGACAGATCGTGGTTCCGAGCTACTAAGAATTTACAATCTCTCTCTCCGAACTAGGATGTGTGTGTTCACACAGACACGCCCCTTGTTCTGCCTCTCGTGCCTGTGCAGTGGGCACGTGTGCTATTCCGCTTAAAGGAGCCAACGTACAGCTAAGACGGCTCACAGGATTGTGGGATTGTGCCAACCTGTCGAAGTATAATGATGGCGGCTGGTCGGCAATGGGTTGAAGTTGTAGTTGCAAGTAAAACAATATGCAACATTCAAATGTAATATGTGCCTTATTTAAAATAAATACATTTTTTTTAATTACTTTTAAGATTTGGACATAATAAAAAATATATGCATATAAAAAAAAAAAAACATACTGTATATGTTCCATAAAGCTGGCAATACATGGATCAAATTTCGACCGGTTCAGCAGGGACATTTTTATCTATTTATGAGCAGGGCGGTTGTACAGAAGTTAATCTACCAATTGACTTCTGCACACCCACCTTGCCAGATTTTTTGCAACTTGATCAGCTTGGCCTGTAGCTGATTAGTGTATTTTGATGGTAGGGAAGTCTCCCTGTTTTCAGAGTACGATAAATGAGGAGTTTTCCCCCATCCACCTCAAATGTGTGGTTTGGGGAATCAAGTCAGTTTCACCCACTGACTTTAAAAAATAAAACTGATTCATGCATGGGCTGTACGTTGCATAATTCTCAGTGTATTTACAAATAACACAAGGGTTTTAATTATCCAGTTATTGCAGTAGTTGAAATCATTTATTTTGCTGTTTGTTGCATCCAAAGATCAATTGTTTTCTATAATGACAGTAATTGTAATAAAACTGAAATTTTATGATTAGCAAACCTTTTTATTTTTGTATCGCAAATTATTTGTGTTACTGTCATAGAACTAAACAACAGCATACTGTTCTAAAATGACATTTATTTTGGTTCCCTCTATTGCCTAATTTAGCTTACACAGTTATCTTGAAAATATAGGTTAATTACAGAGCAAACAACAGTTTAGAACTGGAAGAGCCATACCGTATGTGATGCATGATTACTTTTCAATTAAATGCACCATTTACTCTGCACACTTGGTGTCCTTATTTCAATTTTGTATAAAGATTAAGTAATGGCTACTGAATAAACAGAAAAAAGAGATGTCATGAGTTAATGAGATTTCCATGATGTTGAAAATGTATATCTAACTTTTTCCTACAAACTGTGATGTCTTCAGTGTCTTATAAACTGCCTAACTTTTGTGTTATGTCATGGATTTAACAAGCTGCAATTACCGTACCTACCAAGCTTGTCTTCATTCCTACTTTAAGAAGGAATGAGTTTTTAAGTCATAGCTCATCAACTAGTTCAAACTTAAAGGGAAATTTGCAATGAGGAAAAAAAAATGAAAGGATATCATTGTTGTATTTTTTATGAAAATGTCAGTTGCATGGTCGTCTTTGAATTTAGTACTCTCTGGTTGTTATTAACTAAAAAATAAAGACTGTTTACTTTGCCATGTGAATATTCACTATATAGTTTGATAAGCAATCCAAAGGTGTGTTGCTTTGAATACCCAGCCGTGTATAAAGGAATTAAAAATAAAATAGATTTTTGTTTGCAAACGATTGAATGACTTGAACGCAAAGTCACCTTATTTACCAAGCTAAGTAAGCCTTTACTTTGCTAAGTGAGCAGTTGAGGACAGGTTAGCTAGCTGGTTGTGGAGGTTTCCTAGTATTTATTGTTTTCTCTACTACAAATAGTATGAAAATAAGTGTAAATTGCCCAAACGAGGACACAAACAATGATATAAATATTCTGCGAAATTTGTCTGAAGTTAGGATTTAGAACAAAAATAATAATGCATTCAATGGTTGAAGTGAATATATAGTATAACATACATAATGTTATGTATATAGTGATAAAAAAAAATTGTTGAGACTCATTTAAAAAAAAAAAAATCTAATGCTGTATTAACCACTTAAGACCCGGACCAATACGCTGGTAAATGACCCAAGGTGTTTTTGCGATTCGGCACTGCATCGCTTTAACAGACAATTGCGCGGTCGTGCGACGTGGCTCCCAAACAAAATTTGCGTCCTTTTCTTCCCACATATAGAGCTTTCTTTTGGTGGTATTTGATCACCTCTGCTATTTTTATTTTTTTGAGCTATATACAAAAATAGAGCGACATTTTTGAAAAAAAAAACACTATTTTTTTATTTTTGTTAAAAAAAAATCAAATAAACTAAATTTTAGTCAACCATTTAGGCCAAAATGTATTTAGCCACATGTCTTTAGTAAAAAAAAAATTGCAATAAAAAAAAAATAGCTACCTAGCGGGGAACAGCGACACTAATACAGCGATCAGAAAAATGATCGCTTAGTGACGCTGGCAATAGGGAGTGAAAGGGTTAACTAGGGCGGTGATCAGGGGGTTAAAACTTTATTAGGGGGATGGGGGGGCTATCCTGAACCTAACACTAACTGACTTTTACACTGCCTGTCACACTGACACTAAATGCAGTGATTAGATCACTGCATTCAGTGACACTGTGACAGGGGGGTGGGGGGGCAGATCGCAAGGGGTTAAGTGTGCCTATGTGTGTGTGTGTCAGTGTAGTGTTAGTGCACACTTACTGTGAGGTGTTTCTCTCGTCGCAGCGGTGGGAAATACCGCTGCGATGAGAGATTACATCACTTCCCCCTTCCTGTGTAAACACAGGAGGAGGAAGTGACAGGGCGGGGGAGCGCAGCGATTGGCTGGGAGCGATCGCGGGGGGCGGGCAAAGACGGACATTCGCCCGGTCGTCCCGGATCGCTCCCGGAGACACGGGGACCGCCGCACGCCGCGGAGGGGGTCCCGATCGGACCCCCGACCCGCTACTGGGCGAGGACGTATATATACGCCCTTGTGCCCAGCCGTGCCCTTCTGTGGACGTAAATGTGCGTGCGGCGGTCCTTAAGTGGTTAAATAATAGAAACTACCTAACAATGCCAAGTTTGAGAAACTTCTTTGTCATAAGGACCTCAATCTTGCATACAAGTTCACATTTTCTCATCTGTTGCAATAAGTTGTAATTTATTTTTTATATAGAGTACACACATAACTGAATCTAAAAGGATATTAAAGTGGTTGAAAAAATCTTTCGGACCGCTTTAACCTACAGGTAAGGCTAGATTAAGGCTTACCTGTAGGTGAAAGAAATATCTCCTACACGGTTTAGGAGATATTTGCAAAAAAGACATACACCAATGTCTACGGCACATGCGCCGTAGAAAACCATGCAAGTGCATTGTGGAAACCTTTAGAAACGGCGAGCGTGCCATGACTGGCAGCTTCCACACACATGCGTGGGAGTGACATCATTGTGGCTCCGGCCAGTCACAGCGCCGGAGCCACGAGACCACTGTGGGAGCTTCGATCTCAGGTAAGTAATTCATAATGAGCTAGTATGCTATGCATACTAGCTCAATTATGACTTTGTCTTGCAGGGTGTTTTTTTTTTTTTTGCAGCGGGTTTACCTCCTCTTTAACCTCCTTAGCGGTAATACCGAGTCAGGCTCGGGTGAATTTTTTATACCAAAAGCGGTATCCCCGAGCCAGACTCGGGATCGCATTGCAGGATACAGGGGGAAGTTACTTACCTTGTCCCTGGATCCTGCGATGTGTCCCCGCTGTGTGTGTGGGCTCCTCCGATGTGTCTCCCCACTCGATTCACAGTCCTGCCAAGTTCCCTGTAACGTTACGAAATTCAAAAAGTGAAAAACACAATACACATACAGTATACTGTAATCTTACAGATTACAGTACTAGATGAAATAAATATACACACCCCCTTTGTCCCTAGCGGTCTGCCCAGTGTTCTGCATGCAGTTTTATATAATAAAAACTGTTCTTTCTGCCTCCAAACTAGAGATTGTCTAGAGATTGTCCATAGCAACCAAAAAGTGTCCCTTTACATCAAAAGTGCTTTTAGACCAGCTAGAAAACAACGATAATAAATTAGAATCACTTGCAGAATTGAGGAATAGTGATTTGTGGGGAAATTCGTCATCAAACAATAAAAATAATGACAGCGACAATTCTGCAACTGAGCAAATTTCAGTGTTTTTTGATTTGATTACATTATTGAATAAATTTAGGCCCTTAGGTCTGGTATGGATTGTAAGGAGAACCCCTACGCCAAAAAAAATGGCATGGGGTTCCCCCACAATCCATACCAGACCTGTATCCAAGCACGCCACCTGGCCGGTCAGGAAAGGAGTGGGAACAAGCGAGCTTTCCCCCCCTCCTGAGCCGTACCAGGCCACATGCCCTCAACATGGGGGGGTGGTTGCTCTGGGGCAGGGGGACACCCTGCGGCCCCCTCATCCCAAAGTACCCTGTCCCCATGTTGATAAGGACAGGGCCTCTTCCCGACAACCATTGGTTGTCGGGGTCTGCGGGCAGGGGGCTTATCGGAATCTGGGAGCCTCCTTTAATAAGGGGACCCCCAGATACCGGCTCCCCACCCTAGGTGAATGAGTATGGGGTACATCGTACCCCTACCGATTCATCTGGAGGAAAAGTGTCAATAAAATAAACTAACAAAACAGGGTTTTAAAATAATGTATTAGTTAGCTCCAGGGGTCTTCTCTGCTCTCCAGGGGTCTTCTCCGCTCTCCGGGGGGTCTTCTAAGCTCTCCGGGGGGTCTTCTTCCATCTTCTCCACTCTTGTCTCAGCACTCCCTGGTTCTTCTCCCCTTCGCTCTCCGGTGCCTTCTTCGGGGCTGGCTGCCGCTATCTTTTTTGAAGCTCTCTTACTAACGGCGGCCAGCCCGTTCTTCTTTACTGCCTTCTGCCTTCTTCTTTTCTTCCGATGTTGACTCGAAGCTCCCTCCCACTGTAATTCTGGGTGTGTGGTGCGTGGCGATTTATATAGGCCTCTTATAACGTCACAGTCCCAGCATGCTCCGGGACCCACCCTGGTATGCCCCTGGGGGGAACCCATGCCGTTTTTTTATTTAAAATTTGGAGTGGAGTTCCCCCTCATGATTCATACCAATGCTGCAGCTAGAATTGGAGGGGATTCCAAGACGGATCCCCGTCGCTTCTATGACGGCTTTTTACCATTGCGGCAAGCCGGCTCAGCGCTGGCTTCCGCAACGGGGCTCGTAGGTGGTCAATCTCGCCGAGAAAGGGAGCGAGATTAACACAATATCGCGGTCACCTACTGTAATTGAATGAAAATCGGACATTGTGTTTACGTACGTCGAAAGCACCATACTAATGATCCGAAAATCGGCAGATCGTTCGTCTGACTAAATTTTACTTTCGATTTTCTTATTTTGTGTATGGGCCTTTACTGATAAGAGAGCAACATAGGCAGAGTGCTTAGAAATTATCATCTTGCCAGATTTCTGGAAGAACAAATAGAACAAAACACTTTCATGGGTATATTTAAAAAAAAAATAATCTAAAAAAATATTGTTATGGTTTACATACACATTAATGTTAAAATGAATTTGTATTTATTGAAATTGTTCCTATTATATTTCAGATGTAATACCGGGAACAGTCAGCAACGCGTGTGGAATACTGGCAACCAAAGCTGTAACCGGCGAAAATATATACTCAAAGAAGCACACAACGAATTAACTTTCCGGCATCAGCAAGATTTGCCTCTACCCCAGTTAAGGAGAGAGACTCCAAAATTGCTCTCCACCACTAATGGGAAAGCAGAATCCCTTAACATACCTAGAAACTCAGTGGTTCAAGAACTGTCAGAGCTGGAAAAACAAATAGAGGTTATAAAACAAGAACTGCACATAGCTATGAGCAGAAAGAATGAACTGGAAGAGTACCAGAGGAAAAACAGGACTGCTAAGTCTTAAAAGCAGCTTCCAAGTCTTAACATTAAGAAACTTTATGACCGATATAAGTCATGTCAAAGACAGACTCTTTTTGGTCACTACACAGGAAATCTACATGAATCATTTCTCTACTTCTGATGAGATTTGTTTGTCTTTTTTTGTAAGATATAACATGTATTTCTCTAGTGCGTGAACTTTCATCCAGTATTAAAATGTGACCTTGGACTCTTTTCAATTGAGAACCACTTCTTCTCTTCTGTCCCCTCTATGGTATTAAATGAAGGTTTTCACTTCTAAGCCCCTTAGTGTGCATTAATAAAACTAAAATGGTTTTGAATTATTTCCACCGAGTCCTTTGCTAGTATTTTTAACTTTTATGAAGGAAATCTGCATTTAATGTGTGTCTGTGAAATTGAAATTTCAGCAGTTTGAGGCTAGTGGAGAACGAGGGTGAAAAATTAATTACTCGCCTGCTCTGTAATGGACTTCTGAAGGAAGCACAGCAACCTATTTGATGATATTGAAAACTGATTACATTTTTGAAGAGGTCAATGAAAGACAATAATAAAGATTTTATGTTTATTGGACTTGGGAGTATTTCAGAAAAGTTTCCAAGTACAAACTTAATGATCAATGTTTGCACTTTGGCATATGTGTTGAGAAAATAAAGTTTATGGTAAAACTGTTAGAAACAGGAAAAATGTGAAGAAAAAATACACTCAGATCTTTGCTTTAATTTATTTCTTGACACTCATTCCAGACTGACAAATGTATACCTAATGGCACTTAGTTGGTGGATGTTAAAAAGTTTGCTGTACCTTTCACAAGTTAAATGTTTATTGATTTTGATATGTACTGTTAGTCCATGCACACAGGGCTGAATAACAATGAAGAGCCACCAGTGAAATATTTCAGAACTGCTGTAATGTAACTCAGTACATTTATCATGCAGACAAGGTAAAGGGAATCTCTCATGAGGAAAAACACCTGTGAGATTAGGCTCTGATGGAAGTAGTCGCTTCCTCTATCAGTCATACAGTAGTTCAATAACATTAAAGATAAAGCTAAACCTCACTGTTTTGATATCTGTATCCAATACATATTCGAGCATTGGAGGTTTCCATTTACACCTAATGACATTGAAGCTTTGCTTTGTGACAGAGTCGTTTTAAAGGTTCAGTTCACACAGAACTGTCAGTTTTGTTGTGGGTTCCTAATAGGGTGACCACATTTCCAAACTGCCATTCAGGGACACCCTGCCCCCCTTCACCTTCCCCCAAAAAAAGATGAGGGGGGGCGGAGGGAAATGTAGTCTGGGGGTTGATGGGGAATTTGACAGTGGGTTATTTGTCAGCTGAATGTGCCACTTGCCATCAGATGGAGTGCCGCTTGCCACACATAGCCTACCGCCAGATGCAGTACTGCGGTCACTCCCTCTGCATGAGCCCTGTGCATTACAGGAGAGGAGTGGAGTCGCTATCTGGAGAGTGAAGATCACACCAGTCCCTGCTGCTTACTGCTGGGTGCCGGAGAAGGAGGAGGTGCAGAGGTGGGTGGGGATAGCAGCACTGCACTAGGTGCAGGCCTCTCTCCAGGTCTCACTGTCTGAGAGTAAATTGTCACTGGTTGCAAGACGCCAGGCAGCGCCAGCCCTAGCAACCAGTTCTGCAAATGTAGTTACTAGTCAGTAGGGGGTGACTGTGTTCTCCATTTCATTCCGGGACACTGTATTGTCTCAGAATGAAGGTGTCCGGGACACTGGGACAGACATGTCAATTGCGGGTCAATCCAGGAAACGTGGGCACCCTAGTTCCTAATCCAATAACTTATTTTATCGCTTTGGAAATCAATCATATAAATTCACCTGGTGTTGTTTCTGATACTGCTTTCTGCTATGTAGTCTAATTAAAATGATGGAAGAAGTTTGGAGAATGGAGCCTTCAACCTGACAGTTTATACCACCACTATATTAAATATTCATTTTAGAAGACTGACCTTTAAATGTAGGGGTGTACGTGTGATTCTACACAGTGAGGAAATTAATTTATTATTTATGAGCATATAGTTGATCTAGATACTTCCTAGTGACATCAGTGTTGCATAAGACAAAGGCCACAAGTAGTACAACATTGTAGTTCCTGCATTATGTAACAATGATATTATAAGTTTTTTTGTTAATTGGTAATTTTATTCCTTGTTCAATCCATCATAAAAAAAACACTTTAACAAGGAATAGAAAAACTGGTATACCAATAACAGTGTACAATAACCCACTAAAATCACATGATTGTGATGTTCAAAAGAAAATGCATGCCATTTTTCTTGCTACCCCATCTATAGCTGTGTACAGTTGTAAGTTTTTTTTTAATACTCCTGCTAGCTCTCCAGTTAGCAACTGTGCAAAAACACTTTGTGAAACACACACTTCTGTGTGTTGTAAAATGCCATACTTTGCATTCTGAAAAATAGTCTCAAGTGTGGTCTCCAGTGTGCCAGGATGGGTTGGCAACCCATCCAAAATGAATGAGCCGGGTTAACGAAAGAGCAATATAACACATGTGAAATTGAGTGCATTGATCCATCAAATAGATGTAATCACAGCCTAAAATGTCACTTTACCTTCAAAACATTGGCTGTAATCAGTATCCTTGGCTATAACAACAGTATTCTTCCTTTTCTGATTGGCTGAAATAATTTTCTTCTATTGACCAAGGTCAGGAAATATTAAAACAAATCTACAGCAAATAGGAAAATGAAGTGATAGTGAAGGAAAGGAAAGTTGAATTTACAGAATTTCCTTTAGGATTCCTAGAGAGTTGTATTATTAGAGAGCATACAAAACAACAACCTCTATATGCAGGCACAGTTATGTAGGATAGCTAAAGGAATAGGACGGAAAAATTTAAAACCTTAAACATTTAAAACTCACAGTTAGTGATGCACGTGTCTAGACATGTGATGTGCATTGGAGGTTGCATTATCTGGTATGTATTACTGAAGGTAAAGGAGTGCTTTGACACATGTCTAGTGCCACAATCCCAGGGACAGCACAGTGGCTTAGTAAAAGCATTTCTGCCTTGCAGCACTGGGGTTCAGTTCAAGTTCCAGTCAAGACACTGTCTGCATGAAGTTTATATGTTCTTCCTGTACTTGTGAGGGTTTCCTTCAGGTTCTTTAGTTTCCTCCTACATGCTGGTAGGTTATTGGCTCGTGTCTAAAATTGGCCCTACTGTGATAATTTAATGAGCATGCCCAAGGTGGCTGCCTCACCATGTGTTACAACAGCAGATAAAAGACCACATGGAGAAAAATGCTGATATACGTCGGCATTTTGAAGAATGATATCTTTGTTATGGCAGCAGCTAGCTGTCATAAACCAGGTATCTTGTTCTTCAGCGGGTGGTCCGCTTTCCGATAATAGAGGTCTCTGCAGCAGATTTGCCGCAAGATCACTTTTATCGGGCCCCCGCTCTTCTGTGCCCTTCGCCACTTTCGGGAGCTCTTGGCAGTGGCGGAGGCGATCGGGTCCACTCTTGTGCGTTTTAGGGAGATGAGTGAGGGGAAGATGGCCCCCACCCATCTCCATACCATCGCAGGGTGGAAGCGGCGTCAAAAAGCCACTTCCACCCATAGCTCTTAACCTCCCTGGCGGTATGATTCTTTCAGATTTTAGGTGCTTAAAGCGGTACCATTATTTGCAAGGGAATTTGGCGTTTTATACTGTAGGCTTGTAATTCTTAGGAATAACTCACTGAAATCTATCCAAACAAGAGTCTAATAGGCATCCTGGGTATGATTTTTTTTTTTTTTTTATTAAAAATTATAATATAATAAATAATTATAAAAAATTATAACAAATAATAATATAATTATAGTGAAAATTATTCAATAATGTAATCAAATCAAAATCACTGAAATTTGCTCAGTTGCAGAATTTTTGCTGTCATAATTTTTTTTTTTTATGACGAATTTCCCCACAAATCGCTATCGCTAAATTCTGCAAGTGATTCTGATTTATTATCGCTGTTTTTTAGCTGCTCTAAAACAATTTTTGCCATAAAGGGACACTTTTGGTTGCTATGGGCAATCTCCAGTTTGCAGGGAGAAAGAACAGTTTTTATTATATAAAATGACATGTAGTGTACAGGGCAGACCACTATAAGATTACAGTGTACTGTATGTATAGTGTTTGTTTACATTTTTGAATTTGGCGCCGTTCCCCCCCCCTACGTCGCGACGCTCGCAGGGAAGGGAATCGGCGGTACACACAGCATCAGGCGGAAATCCGGCCGCCGTGTACTGCGGAGATTCATCGCTGGATCGCAGAGAAAAGGTAAGTAAACTTTTTTCTGCATCCAGCGAGGCAAGTCCGTGTGTGGCACGGGGTTACCGATCTTAGCTTAAAAATCTCACCCCGTGCCACACACGGGAAGACCGCCAGGGAGGTTAAAGGGCCCATACATCTTCAAATGACAAAAAAAAAATAAAAATTTTTTATTGTATTTTAGTGTAAATGTGATATCTGAGGTCTTTTTGACCCCAGGTCTCATATTTAAGAGGTCCTGTCATGCTTTTTTTTTTCGATTGCAAGGGATGTTTACATTCCTTGTAATAGGAAAAAAAAGTGACACAATTATTATTTTTTATTTAAAGAACAGTATAAAAATAAAAGGTAAAATAAATAATAATGTATATAATTTTTTTAAATGAGCCCTGTCCTGCCGAGTTCGCGCGCAGAAGCGAACACATACGCGAGCAGTGCCTGCATATGAAAACGGTATTCAAACCACACATGTGAGGTATTAACGCGATCAGCAGAGTGAGAGCAATAATTCTAGACCACCTGTGTAACTCAAAACATGCAACCGGTAGAATTTTTAAAGTGTTGCCTAAGGAGATTTTTAATGGATAATAGTTTGTCGCCATTCCACAAGCAGGCGCAATTTTGAAGCGTGACATGTTGGGTATCATTTTGCTCAGTGTAAAATTATCTTTCACAATATAAAATCAAATTGGGCTAATTTTACTGTTGGATTATCTTCTAATTCAATAAGTGTATTTTTCTTAAAAGTGCGCTTGTAAGACCGCTACGCAAATACGGTGTGAAGAAATGCAACGGCCGCCATTTTATTCTTTAGGGTGTTAGAAAAAAAAAAAAGTTTAGAGGTTCTAAGTCATTTTCTAGCAAAAAAATATGTTTTTAACTTGTAAACAACAAATCTCAGAAAGAGGCTCGGTCCTTAAGTGGTTAAATTTAATTACATTTTTTTTGCAGAAAGCACAGCAGGTTCCCCTGCCCATGTTGAGTGACAGTTGTTAAATGGGCCACAGTTTTGTGGAAATGCCACATCATCAGTTCATATAGGTCCTCTTTTTCAAAAAAAAAGTGTGCTTACCTAGACTAGAGGGAAATAAGTATTTAATCCCCTGCATATTTTGTAAGTTTGTCCACTTACAAAGAAATAAAGGGGCAGATTCACATAGAAATGGATTATCGTAGTGTATCAGAAATACACTACGCCGCCGTTTTTTACCTGGCTCTACGTGGAATTCAGGTAGATTTTGTCCAGTAAACGACGGCGGCGTAGTGTATTTCTCCCGTCGCAATCCATATAGACGAGTAGAGGGCGTGAATCATTTAAATTAAGCGCGTTCCCGCGGCGATCGATCTGCGCATGCTCCGTTCGCAAATTTCCCGCCGTGCATTGCGCGAAATCACGTCGTGACGTCATTCGTTGTTTAGGTAGCGTCGTTTACGGGCGATCCTAGTCCCGAACGAGTTACGTAAACAAAAAAAAAATTAAATAAATTCGAAGCGGGAACGACGGCCATACTTAACATGGGCTACGTAACGTTAGAGCAGCAAAAAGCTGCTCTAACATTACGTACACAAAAATAGACGAAAGTGATTGCGACGACCACTCGTATCTTCGGGAATCGCCGTAAAAAAACATTTGCATATCCCGACGCATTAAAACGACGCAAACTCCTCCCAGCGGCCGCAAATAGATGGCAGCGTAGATCCGAAGGCTTACGAAGACGTAAGCCTCTCGGATCGAAGCCCGAAGCCGCCGTATCATGGTTTGAGGATTCAAACTAGTGATACGGCGCGCAAAATTTGAAATTACTCCTGTCTAACACCAGTTAGGCGCCGTACACACGGCCGAGGTTCTCGCTGAAAATCAGCGAGAACCTCGCTGGAATGCACATTCCAGCGAGGACCTCGGCCGTGTGTACGGTCTCAGCGAGCTTCCCGTCGGGAAGCCCGTCGAGCCGAAATAGAGAGCACGCTCTCTATTTCCTCGACGGCCCGCCTGGAAGAATGGCTGGTTGCCATTCCCGACGGGCGGGTCGCCGAATTCGACGGCCGGGAGAGAACCTCGACGGGCGGAACGATGTGTTCTGCCCGTCGAGGTTCTCTGCCGTGTGTACGGCGCCTCAGACAGGCGTAATCGCTCTGTGAATCTGGCCCAAAGGGTCTATAATTTTTATCATAGGTATATTATAAATGACAGGATTAAGACAGGATATCAACCAAATATCCAGAAAAAAAACACATAAAACAAATGCTATAAATTAAATTGCAGTTCAGTGAGTATTCGATGTGCAAATCACCAAGCAAAATATGACTAAGTACTTGGTTGAGAAACCCTTGTTGGCAAGCACAGAGGTAAAATGTTTCTTGTAGTTGGTTACCAGGTTTGCACACATCTCAGGAGGGATTTTGATTCACTCTTTTTTACAGATCTTCTCTAAATCCTTAAAATGTATTGGCTGTTGATTGGCAACTCAAAGTTTCAGCAACTTCATTTATAGAATTTGTTTTATGTGGGTTTTTGTTCTGGATTTTTGGTTGATATCCTGTCTCTATTATATAAAATACACTTATTTATAGACCCTTAAAGGGGTGTTCCACCCAAAAAAACGACCTTAGCTTACTCCACTCCTCACCCCCACACATGCCACATTTGGCATGTAATTTTTTTGGGGGGGGAGTGGGGGCTTCAGTAGGAGTGGGACTTCCTGTCCCACTTCCTGCTTCCGCCGAGGGGCTGGTTAGGCGATTAAGCCTTAATCGCCTACACCAGCCCCTCCCTGTAGGCGATCACATGGGACACTGACAGGTCCCATGCGATCGCCTCTCCAATCAGCGGCGAGCCGCGCCGCGCACGCATGCGCAGTACGGCTCGCGCATGCGCAGTGGGTGCCCGGCCGTGAAGCCGAAGGCTGTCACGGCTGGGTGCCCACAGTCAGGATGGAGACGCCGGCCGGGCAGGGGGGGAGAGGAGCGGAGCCCCGGTCGGCGCGTCGCTGGAACGCAGGAGCAGGTAAGTGAGTGTTTATTAAAAGCCAGCAGCTACACTTTTTGTAGCTGCTGACTTTTAATAAACACAACTTAGGGCTGGAACACCCCTTTAATTTCTTTGTAAGTGGGCAAATTAACAAAATCTGCAGGGGATCAAATACTTATTTCCCCCAACTGTATATACAATTCACAGCTAGGAACCCCTACTTACCTACTTTGGAGAGGAACACAGGTTGGAGTGGGACCCACTTTGCAATGTGCAACAAGGATCTGAAAAAGAAAGGAGATAAAATAATCCTTTTTCCAATTTATTGAGCAGGGCAAGTAGGTAATCCACATTAAGCATTCAATTGTCACAAATCAGTTCACTTTGCTGCAATCTGGGTTTGCTTTTTCTTGCTTTATACCCCAATAATTTTCTGCTACATGTAATTGAATGCCTAATGCCACGTACACACGATCATTTTTTGTGATGAAAAAAAACCAAAGTTTTCTGTGAAGTAAAAAACAACGTTTTTGAAACGTCACTTTTCAAAGACGATGTTGCATACACACCATCGTTTTTTCACAAAAAGCGAGGTTACGTTCACCACTCTTTTCCATTGAAGCTCGCTTCATAACTAGCTTCTGGCCATGCGCGGGTTGAAAAATGTCGTTTTAAACGACGTTTTTGCTACACACGGTGACTTTTTGTGAAACAAAAAAACAACGTTTTGAAAAACGACACAAAAAAATTCATGCATGTTGAAAATTTTTTTTGGTCGTTTTTTTTTTTAAGACAAAAAAACGACGTTTTAAATGACGTTTTAAAAAACAATGTTTTTTTTCATTGCAAAAAACGACCGTGTGTACGCGGCATTACTTTTTGACATGGAAATGAAAGTTGAAATAATGTTTGTAGAGAAAAAATGCTTATTGGTAACTTTAAAAAAAAAAAAAGAAGAAATAATATACTATTGAATAAAAATGATATATGTTTGGTTAGCAATTAATGTCCTTGAAACAATGTAAATATTTGTAAATACCTTGCAAATTAGGATTAAATACTGCAGTGTATATAAATGTCTTGTATCAAAGTTATTGCAGAAATCATTCAATTCTAAAATCTCTCAAGCTGCAGTCAGAAGACTCTGGTTTGTGAGAATTGGGATTCAATAATAGTTTCCCTAAGTAAATATTAAATTCTGAGTAGGGTTGAGCGAACCTGAACTGTAAAGTTCGGGTTCGTACCGAACTTTCGTTTTTTTTGGACCCTGACCCGAAAAATTTGCTGAAAGTTCGGGTTCGGGTTTGGAGTTTGGCAATGTAATGGTGTGCTGCACGGCAGCCAATCACCATTTGTATTACTCGTGTGACCTAGAAGCCATCACAGCCATGCCTACTAATGGCATGGCTGTGATTGGCCAGTGCAGCATGTGACCCAGCATGTGACCCAGCCTTTATATAAGCTAGAGGCACACAGCGCAGCTCGTCACTCCTCACTCTGCTTTAGTTAGGTTAGGGAAAGACTGCTGCTGCTGCTCAGGGAGAAATTTAGATAGGAGTCAGACTGTCCTGCTTCAGAATCAACAGAAATATGTTTCTCTGAGATACTCTGCAATATAGTTTAGGGAAAGGTTCCTGCTTGTGCTTCTAGGGAGATAAATATATAGGAGTCTGCCCTATTTCTAAAATCTAATTGCACCAGCACTGCATATGTTACTGCAAGATACTTTTCTTCTATTGTCCTATTCACAAAACATCCATTTAGGGCAAACAAGTTAATGTTGCAGTGTTTCCTCCAGTGTTTGCCGTGTTTCCTCCATATCTGTAAGTGTGAGATAAATACTTTAGCTACTGTTCTTCTGTTGTTCTATTCAAAAAACACCCATTTAGGGCAAACAAAATGGGAGGACTAGTGTCCCATCATTGGTGTCAGTGGGAGGAATAGTGTCCAATCATTGGTGTCAGTGGGAGGAATATTGTCCCATCATTGGTGTCAGTGGGAGGATTATTGTCCCATCATTGGCATTAGTGGGAGGAATAGTGTCCCATCATTGGTATCAGTGGGAGGAATAGTTCCCCATCATTGGTGTCAGTGGGAGGAATAGTCTCCCATCATTGGTGTCAGTGGGAGGAATAGTGTCCCATCATTGGTATCAGTGGGAGGAATAGTGTCCCATCATTGGTATCATTAGGAGGAATAGTGCCCCATCATTGGTGTCAGTGGGAGGAATAGTGTCCCATCATTGGTGTCAGTGGGAGGAATAGTGCCCCATCATTGGTATCATTGGGAGTAATAGTGCCCCATCATTGGTGTCAGTGGGAGGAATAGTGTCCCACCATTGGTATCAGTGGGAGGAATAGTGTCCCATCATTGGGAGGAATAGTGCCCCATCATTGGTAACAGTGGGAGGAATAGTGTCCCATCATTGGTGTCAGTGGGAGGAATAGTGTCCCATCATTGGGAGGAATAGTGCCCCATCATTGGTAACAGTGGGAGGAATAGTGTCCCAACATTGGTGTCAGTGGGAGAAATAGTGTCCCATCATTGGTGTCAGTGGGAGAAATAGTGCCCCATCATTGGTATCAGTGGGAGGAATAGTGTCCCATCATTGTTGTCAGTGGGAGAAATAGTGCCCCATCATTGGTATCAGTGGGAGGAATAGTGTCCCATCATTAGTGTCAGTGGGAGAAATAGTGTCCCATCATTGGTGTCAGTGGGAGGAATAGTGTCCCATCATTGGTGTCAGTGGGAGGAATAGCGCTTCATATCTGTAGGAGGAATTCCCAAGGGCCGGATAAAGGCATGCAAAGGACCGCACTGCTTTAGGGGAAGGTTCCTGCTTGTCAAGATTATTATTTTTTTTATCTTATTTTAAGTTATCCACATTTGATTGCAGAGTACTTGCCATGCTCTTACCGACGTTTTTCTGCCATTTGCAGCCCTTTCCCTTTAGTTTTTTAGAGACATTTTAGTAGTCTAAAGTCCGGGTCCCTATTGACTTCAATGGGGTTCGGGGTCAAGTTCGGGTCCTGAACCCAGACTTTTTTCCAAAGTTCGGCCGAACCCGCCGAACCTGAACATCCAGGTGTCTGCTCAACTCTAATCCTGAGTTTATTTAGTAAATACGCCTTCTATTGGGAGGTGTGCTGGCTAAGAGCTAATGGACAGGTCAAAACAGAATTTTAGGCTACTTTAACCGCTTGCCGACCTGCCGCCGTCATTTTACTGCGGCAGGTCAGCTCTCCTGGGCGAGAGCCCGTAGCTATATGTCTGCTTTTAAGCGGCCACTGCGCGTGCCTGGCGGGCACGATCTCCGCCAGGCACACGCACTCGTTCGTTACAGAGCGGGGACCGGGAGCTATGTGTGTAAACACAAAGCTCCCGGTCCTGTCAGCAGGGAAACGCTGATCTTCTGTTCATACAGAATCAGTGATTTCCCCTAGTGAGTCCACCCCCCATACAGTTAGAACACACCCAGGAGCACACTTAACCCCTTCCCTGCCCCCTAGTGTTAACCCCTTCATTGCCAATGGCATTTTTATAGTAATTCAATGCTTTTTTTTTAGTATTGATCGCTAAAAAAATGCCAATGGTCCCAAAAATGTGTCAAAAGTGTCTGAAGTGCCCGTCATAATGTCGCAGTACTGAAAAAAAATGCTAATCGCCACCATTACTAGTAAGAAAAAATATTAATAAAAATGCCATAAAACTACCCCCTATTTTGTAAACGCTATAACGTTTGCACAAACCAATCAATAAACGCTTATTGCGATATTTTTTTACGAAAAATATGTAGAAGAATACGTATCGGCCTAAACTGAGGATAAAAATGTTTTTTTATATATTTTTGGGGATGTTTATTATAGCAAAAAGTAAAAAATATTGCATTTTTTTCAAAATTGTCGCTCTATTTTTGTTTATAGCGCAAAAAATAAAAACCGCAGAGGTGATCAAATACCACCAAAGAAAGCTCTATTTGTGGGAAAAATAGGACGCCAATTTTGTTTGGGAGCCACGTCGCACGACCGCGCAATTGTCAGTTAAATCGACGCAGTGTTGAATCACAAAAAGTGCTCCGGTCATTGGGCAGCAATATGGTCCGGGGGTTAAGTGGTTAATAAGCAACCTTTTGATCAAAATATGTATTATTATTATTATTAAGATTATTATTATTATTATTATTATTATTATTATTATTATTATTATATCTGAATAGTACCCCATTAAGTAGGCCAGAGAGAATGAAGCAGCCCTCTGTATCAAAAATGTCCCCACTTTCATTAATTGACATAACAAAGAGAAGCTGCTAACAGGAGATCACAAGAATTATCTCAACAATAGGCTGATGCTCATTTATTAATCAATCACAGTTAAAAATCACACCAGTTAAAAAATGTGCATTTATTATTATTATTATTATTATTTTCTGTAACTAGTAAAGCATTGCACCATAGTGCTCCACAGCGTCATGGTAGTTCATTGACAGCTGCACAGGCTGAGTCACGCTTTAACAAAAATTGTGACAGCTAGCGGGGGGGTTCCCCCTCTAGCTGTCAGATAGAGGCGGTGCAATGATTGGTTGTTATGGGTGTAACATATTACCAAAGGTAAACTTATTACTGAATTTCTGGGCCCTTTCAAATGGACCAGATTCATTTTTCTCAGCAGGGGATCAGTTCGCTGATCCTCCTGCTAAGCTAAGCAGAGAAGTCAGTGTCCACTCCACTTATGCAGAGTGGACATGGACACAGTCCGCTCTGCTCTATGAGCAGTCAGATGTAAACGGATCATCTGTATATTTGCACTTGACTGCCCTACAATCTGGCCAGATGGAGGGGTAACAATCCCTTTCCAGTTTGTTTTTGCCGGATTGGATCAGATTGGAGGGTTCGTTCGGGTCAGCCCGAAAAATGAAAAGGCAGACTCGATCAGACCACTAACGTGAAATGGGCCTAAGCCAAATGTTGTGTTTTAACCTCACCATAAAGTTTACAATCTGACAAGATACATTTTGTGCAATCAACTTAAGATTTACCATATTAATGTAATACAAAAACCTGTAGTATCGAAACTATCCAATCAATGTATATCCAGTCGGACAAGTTCTGGTACTACATAGTTTTAGGTAGATCTAATGGAGATTGCACAACCAGATTGTAATTTGTGTGGTGAGTTTAAATAAGTATAGAGAATATTTCATTGTGAGACCTTATGTTATGCCTGAGTATTGATTGACACGTGCACAGCATTAGTGATGATGTATATGTAAATGTTTTCCAATACATTGGAAACGTTTAGAAAACAGTATAGCATATTTAAAGCGGTTGTATACCCACACAATTTTTTTTATTTTTAAAACCTATAAAGCCCTGCACAACACGATTGGGCTTTTGCCCAGCCAAACTCACATCGGAATTCTGACAGAATTCCATTGGAGTAAAAATTATGTTCTCTTTCTAAACTGATGGAATTCATCCGAATTACTCCGATGGGGCATACACATGGTCAGAATTTCCGATGGAAAAAGTCAGACAGACTTTCAGATCGTGTTTACGGGGCTTAAGACAAAAGCATACTAGCTCATTTTTAAAATACTTACGGTACCTTAGCATCTGATCCCGGTCACTGCCGAGGGAGCTGACATTTCCCCCTCGGTGTGTCTTCTGAGTTCGTGGATCCAGCTCTGCAAGTGGCTGGAGTCGCAATGACTTCACTCACACACATGTGCGTTGGAGACTTCTTTCCGGGAAGGTGTGGCAGTGTCTGCCGGACCTTCAGCTGGAAGTTCACAGCACAAGCACAGCTGACAGTGCGTTGGAGACTTCTTTCCGGGAAGGTGTGGCAGTGTCCGCCGGACCTTCAGCTGGAAGTTCACAGCGCAAGCACCGCTGACAGTGGCTGCATGCAAAGTAACTATCTCCTAAACCATGCAGGTTCAGGAGATATTCATTTTTGCCTACAGGTAAGCCTTATAGTAGGTAAAAATGAAAAAAAAGGGTATACAACCACTTTAATGTATCTTAAAGATGCTATACTAAAGATTTCCTATCAAGCTAACTCTGTAGGAGAGTACAGTAGTGATATGAAGACCAGCAAGAGGAACTAATAAAAGCTTCAGGGGACCCATAAGACTGACATGTTCGGAAGTGTAGATTTTTCAGAAGAATCACTTGAAGATGTCTCAGGATCGGGGTGGTGTTTGGAAGTGCAGGCAGAAAGAAAGGTTAGTACTTACTGTCATGGGACCTTGGAAGGCACAAGTATTTCTAATTGAAATCTGTTACACAGGGGGGGGGGTCTCTGCCCCGTCTTAAGGCTAACTCACTCTCCAGACTGTTCCATTGTTCTGTGGCTGGCTATTGTGTACATTGATTACCCCCTGGGGCTTCTGTCTCAATACACATAGGGCCAGATTCAGGTAGATGGGCGCTTCTTTACTTTGGAGTAACGTTTCTCATTTACGTTACTCCGCCGACACTTTCGGCGCAAGTACTGTAATTCACATAGCACTTGCTCCTAAACTTGCGCCGGAGTAACGAAAATGCGCTGGCGTAACCCGACGCAAGTGGAAGTGGGTGTGATCATATGTAAATGATGGGCGGAGCTCAGCGCAGAGGCTTACGTTCAGCGCATCATCCACGGAGCATGCGCAGTAAGTGAGGCTTCACTCGCCCCCTTGTGCGCATGCTCACAACTTCCGTCGGCACCACTTCACGGGAAACGTCAGCGCTATGCGTTCCGTTGGGCGTTTAAATGCGCCCGTAGATGCGCCATTCCGGCACTAAAGTATATCCTGTTTCCCCTCCCCGCAGTGAAGTTACTTTTGTTCTGAGATGGCTGCTCCCGTTCCCCCGCAAACACACAGGAGAAAGCTGAACTCTAAAGGCCAGGAGCTGTCAGCCGTCATCTCGGCTATGGAGACCTATGATGTCTTCCTCCATGGCTGTAAAAGTTGACAGACAAGCATGGACAGAGGTGTTGTCCTGCAAGTGGGGGTGCTCAGCTAGCTCTTATCGTCGGTAACGCTGCTGTAGCTGCTCTCCTGTGGCCGTCTGGAGTAAAGGTAAAGCAGCTATTTGTAGAAATAACTTTGCGCCGGACGGACGAGATACGCGCAGCGCATGTAGCCAGCGTATGGTGCTAATCTGTTCGCGAATCGGGAAATCTCCCTCATTTGCATATTTGCAGGGGAAATCAATAGGCGCGACTGTTGCGCCAAGCGAAATTATGCGCTGACGAGACTCTGGCGTCGGAAAGTTAAGCCGATCGGAAATGGCCCGTTTTCTGTTGCATCTAGTTTGGTGGGTACAGCCACATAGAAACAACGGCGCATATGCACAGTTACGCGGCGCATATCGAAATACTCCAGCGCAACTCTACCTGAATCTGGCCCATAGTCTTTCTATTCAAGCTATGGGACCAATCCCTGTTGACTATTCCAAGTCCTCATTTGCATGGTTAAGGAGGACCTGAGTGGGGACTGCGTATACTTTACAATTGACTAATAGGAAAGCGGTTGTTGGGGGCGGGATGTTCCAAATTCTGTATAAAAGTGTGCTGTGTACTTGCAAATAAAGAGTCATGTTTGAACATACATACAGCCTGCCTGGTGTGTATTCTTAATGGATCCGAACGGCACATAGCTGTAGTTCGGATCCCGTTACCTTGGAGGATGGAACCATCAGATGTTGCAATCTGCAATCTGATCCAATAGAAGCAGAGGAGTGTCGGGAGAGCAGAACCGAGCGGACAAGGGCCTCGTCACACTTACAGTCTTCTTTTCCTGGGAATGCTTAATTTGAATTCACTAGTATAGCGACAGGTTCATTTTAACTAACAGTAACCTCTAATCTGGTTTAATTTAAAGTAGAACCTCAGCCTACAATTTTAAGTATTTTAGAGTAAATAAGGGTTAGAACCTCTTACACTCTTTGATAAGTTTTCCTCAATTCCTGTCCTAGTGACTAAGGCCACTTGGACAGGAAGTAAGGGGAAGTTAAAGTGGATGTAAACCCACAATGTCACAATGTAGAGTATACGATTTCCTATCATCTGTGCCCAGTCTTGCCACACAGAGTTAATCCAGCGCTGAGTAATCCTCTTTTAAAGTTCAGTGCAAATTAACAGAATTCCAGATAAAAACTTGCCAAATTGTAAAGTCAGTTTCTCTGTTTTTGCTTTCAGTGACAGGTTATTTACATATCTAGCTTGGGCATGTTTATCATATGTTATGTTATGTTTATCATAACATGAGGTGATTCAAAGTTCATTGTATATTACCAGGATGTGTTATGTGGGGGAGGGGTGGATTTCTCACTTTTTATACCTCATGTTATGATAAACATAACATAACATATGATAAACATTTCCAAGCTAGATATGTAAATAACCTGTCACTCAAAGCAAGAAGAGAGAAAACTGACTTTTTATTTAGACAGGTTTTTATCTGGAAGGCTGTTCATTTTCACTGAACATTAAAAGAGGATTACTCAGATCTGGATTAACTCTGTGTGGCAAGACTGGGCACATATGATAGGAAATCTTATACTCTACATTGTGACATCAAAAAAAAATTTGGGGGGTTTACATCCACTTTAAAGATACAAGAAGTAAAACACACTTCCATTCCCCAAAAAGTTCTTGCAGGCATGGGTGTCCGCAGAACTTTTTTCAAGGAGGGTGGCATCATTTTAAGGTCACCCATGACAATGTCATGAAGGGGAAGGGCTTAGTTATTGTAACGGTCACCACCGTTTACGACCTTCCATCCACCCAAGACAAGACAGCTTAGCTGACACTCTGACAATCCTGCATACATGATCCATTTCCCCAGAATCAAGACGAGACTCAGCTCTGTACTTGTTCCAAAATGTATGAACGCTTTAATGGTTTCTTCTCAGTTATCATATAAATAGCAGGCATACAAAAGTTTAAGAAACCTAATGCAAAAGCTTAATACAATGATCAAGCTGCCATTGTCTAATTAGCAATTTCTAATCTGTTTTTAACCCCTACCCTGCCCAGCCCCTAAGTCCGCCCTTAAACACGCCCTTGTAAATTATTTTGTGAAAATTACACAGTTAAATGTTTTATGCAGAATTTAATTATACAAATATTAACAACAACTTTATCAATATTAACATAACGTATATTGGTTCCAATCAGTGCAGCCTATTAGTTCCCATCGGTGCAGCCCCATCAGTGCCCATCAGTGCAGCCGAACCAGTGCACATCAGTACAATCCCATCAGTGCAGCCGATCAGTGCTCATCAGTAAAGTCCCATCAGTGCAGCCTATCAGTGCCTATCAGTGCAGCCTCACCAGAGCCCATCAATGCAGCACCATCAGTGCAGTGCCATCAGTTTGGCCTCAACAGTGGCCATCAGTGCTGCCTCATCAGTAGCCAGCAGTGCAGAATATCAGTGTCCATTGGTGCAGCCTATCATTGCCCATCAGTGCAGGCTATCAGTGCCCATCAGTGCAGCCTACTATTGCCCATCAGTGCAGCCTACGATTGCCCATCAGTGCAGCGTATCATTGCCCATAAGTGTAGTGTATAATTGCCCGTCAGTGCAGCATATCATTACCCATCAGAGCAGTGTATTGGTGCCTATCTGTGCAGTGTATCATTGACCATCAGTGGAGCATACCATTACCCATTAGTGCAGGATATCAGTGCCCATCAGTGCAGCGTCTCGTTTCCCATCAGTACAGTCTATCATTGCTCATCAGTGCAGAGTAAATTACTTATTTGTGCAACATACCATTGCCCATCAGTGCAGCATATCAGTGTCCATCAATGCAGCCTATGATTGCCCATATGTGCAGCCTCATCAGTGCCCAGCAATGCATTAGAGAGAAATCAGGAGGATCTGCCGGCCAGATGACACAGAGCAGCGATCTACCACTGTGATATGGCTTGTATATTAATAGCCGCCGCTGTCAAGCAAAATCCAGCCTCCTAGACTGGATACTCTAATAGACAGCACACTGGTCCAATGCCGATCCAGGAGGTGGGATTTTGTTTGACAGCGGCCAGCTATTCATATACAAGCCATGTCTCAGTGGGAGATCCCCGCTCTGTGTCATCCAGCTGCCCGATCCTCATGACAGTTAACTTTCTGATTGCTTCTGGCTCCTGGCTGATTACTCCAGGAGGGGGGGGGGAGACGTGCCCCCTCCATGTGGACACCCATGTTTACAGGTTATCATTTTAGAGTAAGCCATTAATGATGTGTCAAAAGTGTCCGATGTGTCCGCCATAACGTCACAGTCATGAGAAAAATCGCTGATCGCCAACATTACTAGTAAAAAATATATATTAATAAAAATGCCATAGAACTACCCCCTATTTTGTAAACGCTATAACTTTTGCGCAAACCAATCAATAAACACTTATTGCGATTTTTTTTTTACCAAAAATATGTAGAAGGAAACGTATGGGCCTAAACTGAGGAAAAATATATATTTTTTATATATTTTTGGGGGATATTTATTATAGCAAAAAGTAAAAAATAAAAACTGCAGAAGTGATCAAATACCACCAAAAGAAAGCTGTATTTGTGGGGGGAAAGGGATGCCAATTTTGTTTGTGAGCCATGTCGCACAACCGCGCAATTGTCAGTTAAAGCAACGCAGTGCCGAATCGCAAAAAGGGGCAAGGTCCTTTACCTGCATAATGGTCTGGGTCTTAAGTGGTTAAACTTGTACAAAATGGAGGATTGGATTGAGACAATTAGGACTTTTATGGGGGGGGCACAGGGCGCCCCCTGCCCCAAAGCACCTACCCCCCCATGTTGAGGGCATGCGGCCTGGAATGGTTAAGTAGGGGGGGCGCTCGCTCATCCCCACCCCTTTCCTGACTGGCCAGGCTGCTGCTCAGATACAGGTCTGGTATGGATTTTGGGGGGAACCCCACGCCGTTTTTTCAGGGTAAGGGGTGTCTCCTTAAAATCCATAGCAGACCCAAGGGCCTGGTATGCTCCTGTAGGGGGAACCCATGCTGGTTTTTTATTTGAAATTTTGCATGGAGTTCCCTCTCAAGATTCATACCAGACACAGTGCTTGATATTGGCAGGGATCCAAGTCGGATCCCCGTTCAATATCGTGCCACGGCTAAACGCAACCTCAGCTAAAAGCACTGTACAAATGCAGCTAATCGCTGTGCCTGGAGTCCTGAATTCTAGAAAAACATAAACATGCTTTTAACTGCGGTAAAACAGTCCTCTGAAAGGGGCCTTATAAAGTGTCATGTAATGAATAGGACATGTCAGTTACTTATCTTTTATAGATAAAAATGTTTGCTTTTCAAGATAATAGTTTTATTTCCATGTACTAATAAGCTGTCCACTGTTTTGCACTAACCCTTATCCTTTTTTAAGTCTTTGAAGAAGGTAAAGTATTCCCTATTCCATGTTAAGAAAAGCAGTAACAAGTTTAAAGAACTGTAAGCTGAACAGTTGGAGATTCTTTAGCTATTTTTCTAAACTAAAATTCCTATGCAATTAGGGCAATTCAGCCTGCCTCTTCTTTGCCGGCAATAGTTTTTAGCATATTTTAGTTTCATTTTTCTAAAAGTAATGCATTTTATAAACCGAAGTCCCTTATTTGTATAAAATCTTTGTTTTTCAGATAATTATTAAATTCAAATCCTTTAGGAGAGAGGAGGGTGGCCCTCCCCTGACTCGTTTGTTTGTGTGTATATGATTAGAACTGGCTATTAAAGCTATTGAAGTATACCAGTAAACTGCACTCTAGACAACTTGGAGTAGTAGCCTTGCACTTGTCACCTATTGGTTGAATGAATGAATGAATGAAAAACTTATATAGCGCGGCACATGCGAACCAAATCGCCTCTGGTTGCAGGTGGTAAATGTAAAATATTCATATGTGATAATTTAATTACTACATTCAATCTTTACATTTTTATTTTAAACTATGTACATAATTACCAATTCAGCCCCAGGAAGATTTGGCTGCCAAATGACCAGGCCATTTTTTGTGATACGGCACTACGTCGCTTTAAATGACAACTGCGAGGTCGTGCAATGTTGTACCCAAACAAAATTGATTTCCTTTTTTTTCCCACAAATTGAGCTTTCTTTTTGATCACCTCTGCAGTTTCTATTTTTTGCGCTATAAACAAAAAAAAGTGTCAATTGTGAAAAAAACACAATTTGTACTTTTTGCTATAATAAATATCAGATTTAAAAAAAAAAAAACATTTCCTCAGTTTAGGCTGATACGTATTATTCTACATATTATAGCATCTACAAAATAGGGGATAGAATTATGGCATTTTTATTATTATTATTATTATTTTTTACTAGTAATGGCAGTGATCTGGAATTTTTTTCATTTTTATCAATTTTTATGGTGGACAAATTAGACATTTTTTAAAAAAAATATTGGGACCATTGACAATTATACAGCGTCAGTGCTATAAAAATGCTGTAAATAACCAAACTTTTAAATCTACAAAATTATAAATTGACCTTGTGTCTATTATTATTATTTTTTGTTAATCAAAATGGAAAGATCAAATAAATACACCAAAGAGCATATATCTTTCTCCAAGCCTTACTATGACTATATACATAAAACCCATTAGGTCTGTTAAAGTAAATGGTGCAGTGAAATGAATGGTCTGCTGTTAATATGCAAGTTCCCTCACCCTGGACATTTTTTGTATTAAATCAAACCCTTGCTTATTCATATATTTATTTTATTTTATTTTAAAAAGAGGCGGTCCAGACTTGTCTAATATAAATGATCCTATTCCTTAACCACTTAAGACCCGGACCAAAATGTAGGTAAAGGACCTTGCCCCTTTTTGCGATTCGGCACTGCGTCGTTTTAACTGACAATTGCGCGGCGGTCGTGCAACGTGGCTCCCAAACAAAATTGGCTTCCTTTTTTCCCCACAAATAGAGCTTTCTTTTGGTGGTATTTGATCACCTCTGCGGTTTTTATTAAACAAAAATAGAGCGACAATTTAAAAAAAAATTCAATATTTTTTTTTTTTTTTTTTACTACTAATAGCGGCGATCAGCGAGTTAAAATTGCATTGTTTACTGTGGAAATGACAGTTGCAGTTTGGGAGTTAACCACAGGGGGCGCTGTGAAGTTGAGTGTTCCCTGTGTGTGTGTTTACAACTGTAGGAGGGTGTGGCTGTAGGTGTGACGTCATCGATCGCGTCCCCCTATTACAGGGATGACGCGATCAATGCTGCGGCCACAATGAAGCACGGGGAAGCCGTGTTTACACACGGCTCTCCCCGTTCTTCAGCTCCAGGGACGGATCGCCGCACTGCAGCGGCGATCGGCTGGGTACTAAAATCAACGTATATATACGTTGATGTGCCCAGCCGTGCCATTCTGCCGACGTAAATGTGCAGTAGGCGGTCCTTAAGTGGTTAAAGGTTGCATTCCTCATCTTCCAGCTGGTCCTCTGGTTGCTGCCAAACTCATTTGCCCCCTTTAGCTAGCCATCTGCTAAGCAGAAATCCATCTAGGCAGGATTTGACCCAAGTTGTGTGGGTCTACAGACCCACACAGCCAATGGCAAACTTGCTCCCTCATCCTTCCCCCTCTCAGAAAATTGAATGACAGCTGTAATAGCCTGTAATGCCCTGTAAACCCGATCGGTCAATTAGATGAGAACGATCTGATGGATTTTTCCATCAGTTAACCGATGAAGCTGACTGATGGTCAGTCGTGCCTACACACCATTGGTTAAAAAACGATTGTGTCAGAACGCGGTGACGTAAAACACAACGACGTGCTGAAAAAAAATAAGTTCAATGCTTTCTGAGCATGCGTGGATTTTTAACCGATCTCTATCGGTTAGGTATCCATCGGTTCATTTTAAAACAAGTTTGAATTTTTTTAACCGATGGATAAATAACCGATGGGGCACACACACACGATCGGTTTGGTCTGATGAAAACGGTCCATCAGACCGTTCTCGTCGTATTGACCGATCGTGTGTACACTGCATTACTCTTCCTACCCTCAGTAAGACCCTATAAAGCAGAAGTTTTGTGAGAAGTAATGCACTGGTACCTGGAGCCAGCAGCAGTGAAAAGCAATAAAGTGAGGCTTACAAATGTACGAGGGCATTTTTTACCTCATTGCACTCATAACAAATGTCTAGCATTTAGTATTACTTTAAGAAAAGTTTTCTGAGATAAGTCAGACATTTGAGGTATCTCTGAGGCATATCAATCATTTTATTTTAGAAAAACTTCAATCTGAAATCCAGCCAGAGATATCAAAGCAGTTTAAAAAATGTCTTCATATTTTCAACAAAAAAAAGTTATTCTTTGTCAGTCCAATGCTGCAGCCACTGCCAAATCACTCCAAGAATTCTGCATAATTAGTGCTCAGTGTCCCTTATTTCTTGTTTGTAAGATCAGTGTCCATTGTGCCTACTCCAATGTGCCTACTTACGCCCCAAGAAACCAGTAGTGTAAAACATCCCTGTTGTAGTTCTTTCTGTACTAGCGACAACATAATTACATTATCGCTATCGTATAGTGGGATGACCCGTACTCCGTCTGTCCCCTACACTAAGACTGAAAAATTTGATCAAAAGACCGGGAGACTTCTGCTTTGTCCCACCCACAGTGAAATAATACTATGATTTACAGACCAGGAGACTCCTGGTCTGTCACGCCCATTCACACCTGCCAGAATCCTGCCCACCTTCATGACTGTTTAATTTCCCATCTATGGTGGGAATTGTAGTTTTATATAGTGGCATCACACAGTAAAAGAAAGTGATGTCAGTTCATCTTCGATCACTCGTCATGGTGCCAGTGTATACACAGTAGTTCCTTTTTCCTCATCTGAAGAAGACATCGCCGACTTTATAAAGTCGATTTAACAAAAACGACATAAGTGTCAATTAAATAGCATGCTAATTTTGTACTGTGCCAAAGGACAAAAGCAATAGTAAGATTTTGAGTTGAGATATCTCATAATTCTGAGATAAAAAAAAGTTGATAATAAACAATCCAAGTAAAGTGCTCAGTGCAAATAAATATATCCAAACGTGATAAAAAAAAGATAACACCCAGGAAAGTAGTGCTCTTCCTCTTTTCCCAGTAGAAGCACACTGCACTCACTGGAAATGTATGACCACTTTTCTCAAAGAAGGTCCAAAACTTACTTGTGGTCTCCCCAGGGGTGCTCCCTTATACAGCTGTTCTGTATACAACTGGTTCTCAGTCTGATGGTATCCTGTACACATGGACAACTGGATTCCACCATTAACTTAACCACTTCCTGCCCACACTATAGCCAAAAGACGGCTACAGAGTGGGCTTAATTTTCTGGGAGGGCGTATATGGACATCCTTGCATGCCCGCATTCCCCCTGCGGCATGCTCTGTGATCACTAATATCTTCGGACTTGTAATCAGCATGCTCTGATGATCACAGATCGGGGTAACGGGCCATGTGATTAATGACAGCTGATCACGAAAGTAAACACAACAGTGTGAGGAGACAAAAGGAAAGCCAATAGCCGGCTTGTGTTAAAGGGACATTAATACTGATAGTCAAAGCACTGATTATGCGTGTCATAATAATCAGTGCAGTCCCTACAGTGCCCACCAGTGCTGCCAATCAATGAACACCAGTGCTGTCAATCAGTGCCCACCAATGATGTCTATCAGTGCCTCCTCATCAGTACTACTTATCAGTGCCGCCTATCAGTACCACCTATCAGCACCTATCAGTGCAGCTTTATCAGTGCCTCCCCATCAGTGCTCACCAGTGACACCGCATCAGTGCCCATCAGTGCCACCTATCGGTGCCCATTAGTGCAGCCTCATGAGCGTACATCAGTAACGGAGAAAAATGTCCTGTTTGCAAAATGTTGTTTGTTCAGCAAAAAAAAAAAAATCCACTGTTAATTAAATAGCACCAAAAGAAAGTTCTACTTGTGTGAACAAAATGATAAAAATATTATATGGATACAGTGTTGCATTACCATGCAATTGTCATTCAAATTGTGACAGCGCTGACAGTTGGCCTGGGCAGGTAGGCAAGTGGTTAACAATGCTCCTGCGCCTTTAGAGCCCATTCACACAGGGGCAACACGACTTCCAGCACTTGGACTTGGCAACTTGGACACGACATGAGTATGAATCATCAGGCAACTTATGAGACAACTTCAAGTTGCCTCCAGGACAGTACAAGGTAACTTCAAGTCGCCTCCAGGACAGGAGGCTTTCCAGTGGCCAATCAAACAATAATCAGCTCTGAGAAATGTATGTTCTCTTACTGTATTGTTGCTTCAGTTAAGACAGTGATCTGACTTCTGAGGCGACTTCCATTGAAATCAATGGGTACAAGTTGCCTACAAGTCACCTAGAAGTCTGATTGAAGTACAGTAGTACAGAAACCTTTTTTGAAGTTGGAGCAACTTCAGTAGTGTGCATTAAGTCTTCATTCACTTACATTAATTTCCTCATGCAGCGCGACTAGGGGCGACTTGGGGTGGCTTTAAGTCGGATCCAAAGTCGTCCCTGTGTGAATGGGCTCTTAGGAAACTCTGTTTAGACCTCATTTGCAAAGAGAAAAGATAAAAGAACCTCTCATAGTGTAGTAATATCCAGTTTTATTTAAAAATATTTAAAAAAGCACTTCAATGTAAAAAAAATGTTTTACATTGAGGTAAAAGCACATCAATGTAAAAATACTTAGACATGTATGAGCATGAAAATAGAAACTGAGAGTGAGAGGTTTTGTTAGAAAGGTGGGTGTGATTTGGAGACGCCCCACCGCCATTTTAAGAGGTCTGGGAAACCTCAGCTGCAGCAGAGCTTGTGTGAGGTAAAAAACCTAAAGAAATAGGCTTTGCCACACTGCCATCCTCCGCAAATTAGATAGCAGCCTGAGTGGTGGCCCGGGGGCAGTAACCTGAGCAGTAAACAGGAGTGGTTACTGAGGCCATTTTTAAGGCCCCTTGTTAATATGTGAAGTGTCTCCACGATGGCGGTATGGGGAGGGTGCCTCACTCACCACCGAATGTCTCTCAACCACAACAGAATATATTGATCTTTCTCAGCGCATTTAAGACAGCCGCAAACAGCACACAATATGGATATTCAATATATACGGTCCCCCCCTAATTTAGCTGACTGAATATTCCTATTGGGGTCTAGCAAGGCAATTGTTCATTGCAAAATAAATCTCCTGGCTTAAGGTCATTATGTAATTTTCAAAAGCTCCATAAGCCCTGCTCCTGTTATTATAACGACGCCTGTGGGTGTAGTTAAATATTGCTGTTCCAGTTTATGAAGGGAAAACAACACAAACAAGTCAAAACTAACAACAAGGACTCTTTCACTGTGAAAAATCTCCACAAAATGTCTGTCACACCTCAGACACACATGCTGAGCATTACAGAGGCATCCATGTCTGACAGGCAAATTTCATCTCAAATGCCTGTCACCTCTATAACTCATCCTCTGGGATCTAACCCAACTCCTGCCCTATATTCCTCTGTACTGAAAGAAAGAACAGTCACTGAGTTGACTGGTCATGTAATTTCTACTGCAATCTCCTCACAACCTCCTCCTGGACATGAGCATGCGAATGCTGAACGGGCTCTTGATGTTACTTCCAAAGTCACTGATATGTTTAACAGAATAGCTGAAATGTTAGACAAGGGTCTGACACAGACTGCCGAGAGAATCACTAGAGACATCAGAGCAGATTTCCAAAGCCTTGGTAACAGGATAGAATCTATTGAACATAAATTGGATGCTAATGTTTCAAGGATTGACCAGAATACTGAACATCTACAATTCATGCAAGAACAACTGGAAGCTGCTCAAGATAGGATAGATGATTTGGAAAACAGATCTCGGAGAGATAATTTCAGGGTACGGGGGATACCTGAATCCATAGTTAATGTTCACTCTGCTATACAAGACATCATTAGAGATCTGATTCCATCCATTCCTGCACATAAGTTGGAATTAGACAGAGCGCACAGATCCTTAGGCCCATTACGCAAGGACGGTTTACCTAGAGACGTGGTGGTCAAACCACATTACTATTCAACCAAAGAGGAAATAATGCAAAAGTCCCGTCAACAAGAACATTTGCAGTACCAAGGAGCAAGGATCCAAATATTTTCTGACATTTCCCCCCACACAATTTAGAAGAGGAGAGCGATGAAACCATTATTGTCTGCCCTCATGAAAAAGGAAGTCAAGTATAATTGGGCCTTTCCCTTTGCTCTAAAATTCACTTATAATGGCAGACATTATGCTGTACGCAACTTTCAGGAGGGGGAAAGACTACTATTAGACCTAAGAATTATTGCAACCGCACCAGACATGGATACTACACCTCCACAGCCTTTCTCAGCTAAAAGACAGACACCTACTAGCCCTACTTCGGGTGAATGGAATAGAGTCAAACACAGGAAAGTTGGGAGAAACTCCGCAACCTGACTTGGATCAGTAATTCCAGTTGATCTTTCCCGGAGGAGACACTAATTAAAGATTTAAAAAAGGAAAGGGAAAGGAAAAGCCCCCTTTTTCCTTTGTTTTTTTTTTTCTCCCCTTCCTTATAAGCTTATATGTATGTACAGGATAATATATATAGGTGTATGCAAATAATATATGTTTACGTAAATAATAATTTTTTACAATTTTTTTTTTTTTTTCCCCCTCCTTCCTTATGAGCTTACATGTATGTATAGGATAATATATATAGGTGTATGCATATAATATATGTTTATGTAAATAATACTTTTTTTCTTTTTTTTCTTTTTTCCTCTTTTTCTTTCTCTTCATCCTTCTTCCTCTGGGAAATCTCGTTACGCCACATGTCTTAATGCATAAACTATACGAGATCAATTTCTTCCTAAAAACAATTTGTATAGGATAACGTATTGACCGTTAGTAATAGGTGGTGGTGAGGCATTGAGCCTCTACTCACTTTCCAGACAGACTTTTTGTCGTCCTGGGAAGCGGGTGTTTGGTCCCTTAACATTGGACCACTTTGGAATTTCTTCTTTGAATGGGGGAAGGGGGCTTAGCCCCCCCCCCCCCCATTTCGGGTCATGGTTTGACCTTATGTTATGCCACATTTTGCTTTATTGTTTACTGTTTTATTTTTATCTTTTGATTCTTCCCTTTTTCTCCCTGTCTTCCTACTCTGTTTTCTCCTCTCTGTGGGCCTACCTGTCAGGATATGGTTTTTCTAGGTTACAGACTCATTTCATGCTATACATTCTGGAGGATGTAAGGTTTAAGACTCATGGCTGGACCAAATAACTCTTCCACACCCCTTTGTGTTGTAACACACAACACTCAGGGACTGAACTCTCCTATTAAGAGACGAAAGGCTCTTCAAGTCTATAAGTCTCTGCATGTGGATGTCGTTTTTTTACAAGAGACACACTTCCCAAGGCGGTACACCCCCTCTTTTTTACATGCTCATTTTCCAGTGTTCTTTTTATCTAAGGCGGAAAATAAGACAAAAGGGGTGGCTATTTTATTTTCTAAATTTTGTAAATTCACTTTGATTAAGGAATACGCGGACCCGGAAGGAAGATTTATTTTGGCTAAAGGAATCCTAGATGAGAAAATGTACACTTTTGTCTCATACTATGCTCCTAATAGGGGACAACAGAATTTTTTTCACAGATGCTGGATACTCTCCGACCCTTTATGGAGGGTATCATAGTTATGGGGGGGATTCCAACTTGGCTTTTGATTCGGGTTTAGATAAATCTAAACCAAATAAGACTAAAATAATTAGGCCAACTAAAGCCAGTACACAAGTGGCACGTATGCTACACCAATCTAGGCTGATCGATATTTGGAGAGAATTGAACCCAAACACTAAAGACTATACACATTTCTCTAATCCCCACCTATCATATTCACGAATAGACCATATATTGATTTTGAATCATCATGTCCCGGCAGCGGTAGAGTCATCTATTGTGGATGTCCCATGGTCAGACCACTCTATGGTTCTGGTATCTCTAAGACGGGAGAATACAGCCCATAGGGTGTCTCATTGGACTCTTAATCAATCTATTTTAAAAAATCCAGCCCTTGTGACAGAAATTGAACAGGCTATAAAGGAATATTTTGAATTTAATGATACACAAGAGGTTTCCCCGGAAACTCTATGGGCGGCCCATAAGGTAACAGTTAGGGGAAAAATAATTCAAATTGCGTCCAGACTTAAAAGACAAAAGAGGATGGAGGTGAGAGAGCTAGAAGAGAAATATCTAGACTTGCGCAGAAAACATAAGTCAGATCCTTCTGGATTTCCCACTTCTTCACTTGATGCCGCCAGATCGGCCCTGAATCTAGCACTAACAGCACGGGCAGGAGAAGATATGAAATGGTCGGGTGCCAGATTTTACCAGTTAAAGGATAAAATAGGTCCGATGTTAGCAAATAAATTGTCACCTAGATTTAAATCAAAGACGCTCCCCAAGATTAGACAAGCAGATGGATCCCTTACTTTAAACCCTCAGCGGATGATGGAAACCTTTCACGATTTCTATTCTAAACTTTACGCTTTTGACGATAAATCTACTTCAGATAAAATAGAGAAATTCTTAGATAAAATAAGTCTTCCTACTTTGAAAAAGGAACATATGGAGATATTGGAGGCTCCCATATCAACTGAGGAAGTTTCATCAGTAATTCAAAACCTTAAGATGGACAAGGCACCGGACCCGATGGTTTTTCCTCCCCATATTATAAAACATTCTCAGTTATCCTTTCGCCCTACTTAGCTCGCTTTTATAATTCCTTGACAGATGGTATTTCTATAAATAAACAACTTAATATGGCTTATATCTCAGTGATTCCGAAACCTGATAAAGACCTTAGTCTAGTTGAAAATTACAGGCCAATATCTCTTATTAATAACGACCTTAAAATATTAACCAAAATTATGGCCAATAGAATGTCCCCTTTCATGAACCAATATATTAAGGGGGATCAGGTAGGATTTATTCCAGGGAGGCAGGGACCAGACCAGATAAGAAGGGCAGTTGATCTGATCTCCATACTGCAATCTGGGTGGACTGGGGATCATGGACAAAAAGGTATGCTCCTTTCCCTAGATCTCCAGAAAGCCTTTGATTCAGTGTCCTGGCCATATATGTTTAAGGTACTGAAGCGATGGGGTTTTGGCTCTAAATTCATGGGAATCTTATCTGCACTCTATTCATGTCCGGAAGCTAAGCTCCGTGTACAGGGTCTATTTTCAGAACCTATTAGGATCCGGAGGGGCACACGACAAGGTTGCCCCTTGTCTCCTATGCTATTCGCGGTCATGATCGAATCTTTGGCGATAGCTATTCGTGATGACCCGGATATCAAGGGAATTAAATGCTCTCAAAAGGAACATAAATGTGCATTATTTGCAGATGATCTATTGCTTTTCATAACCTCACCTCCATCCTCTCTTCCTGAAATATTTTCCCTATTGACTGACTTCGCTAGAGTGTCGGGTCTCAAAGTAAATTGGGCTAAATCTAGAGCGCTTAATGTATCACTCCCTGAACCCACAGTTTCAATGTTAAAAAACAAATATGAATTCAAATGGGACATTTCATCCATCAAATATTTAGGAATCAATCTGACTCTGAATTTTGAGAATCTCTATTCTGCCAACTATCCTCCTATGTTTAAAAAACTCGAGAAAGATTTAAATGAATGGGGCTCCCAGAAAATAGGATGGATTGGTAGGATTAATTCGGTCAAGATGACTCTTCTCCCCAGACTTTTATATCTTTTTCGCTCATTGCCCATTCCGATAGTTAAAAGTCATCTAAAATCATTTCAGGGCAAAAGTACCAGGTTCGTTTGGAACAAAAAGGGTCCACGTGTTCCTTCTCGAAGCCTCTTCAATCTAACTGAACAAGGGGGTTTGGGAGTCCCGAATTTGTGGTGGTATTACCAGTCTGCTAGGTTGGCCCAACTATCTGAAGTCTATCTTAAAAATGACCGTCCCGACTGGATTAATTATAGAAGAACAAGCATCTTCTGCGTCTACTATAGAAAATTTGATGTGGCGCACTCCCAAACGTAGACCCGCTATTATGTCCCTGACCCTTTCTCAAGCTTTAGTACTTTGGGATTCGCTTAGGAAAAATCCTTCTTTGGTCTCGAAAGGTCAACCCTTAGCTGAGGTTTTCCTGGACCCGATCTTTGCATCTAGAATCGATGTGGATTCCTTCAAATGGTGGCATGATAAGGGGGTGTACCGCATTGGACATTTCTTCTCAAGACTGGGCCCTTTACCCGAACAATTCTTTGTGGATAATTTTATGTTGAATCTGTTTTATTGAGCTGCAAACAATTGTAAAACATTGACAAAACATAGGTCAGAAATAATATCTGTCTATTGAGTGTACAAGGTCACAGTAGAATCGGGAGGACACCAAAACAACCTGTATCACATATGTATAGTCAGGTAAATAACCTTAATGAACCCAGAAATGAGTGATATAAGCACAGTAATGTTAAAACAAGTAACCAGTAAATCACGATCAAAACAGAAAACAAAGGCTCAACTCAAATGGCCTGAACGCATGGCATATCTACTGGTAAGAATATTAGACTGATAAAAGTACTGGTAGAGAGAGAAAAAAAGAAAGAGAAAGAGGGAAACAGCAAAAAAAAAAAAAAGGGGGGGGGGAGGGGGGGGAGAGGGCGCCTGGGAAGCAGAAGGAGCCGTGTTCGCTATAAAAGATCCAAAATCAGCAGAGAACCAAAAGTGTAACCACACGGTCCACGTAATAGTGTGGTCTTCACTCTTATCGGTATCCCACGCTAGCATTCTTTCAATATGTTCAATCCTGTCCATTTCACATGCCCAATCAGCCAGAGAGGGGGTCACTGGTTGCCGCCACGCTCTGGCGATAACTGAACGTGCAGCAGTCAGCACGTGGCAGATTAAGCTCTTCTTGATTTGTTTGTATGACCCCGGTATCATAGACAGGACTGTTAAGCGGGGTTCATTGGGGTATTTGTCACCTACTAGTTTGTCATAGAGGTTGAGAACCTTGTCCCAAAAGGGGGTGACACGTGGGCACATACCCCAGATGTGTGTCATGTTCCCTGTATCTTGCAAACACCTCCAGCATACATCTGAGACAGTAGGATCAAACTTATGAAGAATAGAGGGGCAGCGGTACCACCTAGAGAAAATACGGTAGTTTCGTTCTTGGGCATGGGATGAAATAGATAATTTAAAAGAGAGCGCCAATGTCTTGCCCCACTCCATATCATCTGGAGATAGGTTCAACTCCCTTTCCCATTTCGAGAGGAATGACGGTGAGTTTGGATAGGAGACCTGGATCAGCAATTGATATATCAGGGAAAGCGAATGCTCTGGTCTGTCTGACTGGGAGAGCAATGACTCAAAAGCAGTCTGTGGTCTAGTCATATCGTCGATGTTTGGTATTTTGTGCAGAAAGTGTGTTGAGTGTGTTCAAGCCAAGCAATAGAAGGGTTGTGGCAGGAAGAGAGCATGTCTGGAAGGGGAATCGGTTGTCCAGCGCGAAGCGTATGTCTCAACAGAGGAGCTTCTGATTTTTGCCACATAAGAAATTTAGATTTAGCACAAGTCGGAGGGAAAGAGTTTATATCGAATAATGGGGTCAAGGGGCTGGGTCTCGAGGACAATAAACCTTTGTGGATATAATTGTCCCAAATGCGCAAGGTAGTGGAAGTCACAAGAGGCAGTAAGTCCGCAGGGGGTCTATGTGTCGGGTGTGTCCACGGAAGGGATGTGAGGTCGGGAGATATTCGGTCATTTTCTAGTGATGTCCACAGTTTTGTGGAGGAACCGTGATACCAGTCTATTAGCCTGATCAAAGAGGCAGCGTGAAAGTACAGTCGCAAGTCCGGGAGGGCAACACCCCCTTTACCTTTAGGCAAAGTTAAAACGCTAAAGCCAATCCTGGGTTTCCTATGTCGCCATATAAAGTCCCGAATGGCCCTGTTAATCGATTGGAAGAAGCCACGAGGAGGGGAGGTAGGAATTGCCTGAAATATATATAAAACCTTGGGAAGAATGTCCATTTTGACGGCATTCATTCGGCCAAACCAAGAGATGTTCGGTTTATCGTAAGATTCGAGGCAAGTCCGCAATGTTCTCATCAGGGGCAGGTAGTTTACATCTGTCAGGGTGGGTGGTAGAGAGGTAGGGATTTGGATACCAAGATATTTGACAGCTTTATGTTGCCATTTAAATTCAAATGCCGATTGAACCCGGGTTACTGTAGGTTTGGGTAGGGAGATGTTAAGGGCCCAGTTTTGTTCAATAATTCACCTTAAATGTTGCTGGTCAGTCCCAAAACTCTGTGAATGCCTCGATAATGGCTGGTATAGATGTATGGGGTTTAGTTACATATAGTAAGAGGTCATCCGCATACAGGGACAATTTATATTGACGGTGGCCAATGGATATACCCTGAATATTGGAGTCGTGACGGATGGCCATGGCTAGATGCTCCATCGTTAGGATGTATAACAATGGCGATAAGGGGCATCCCTGGCTGGCAGGTTCCGTTACGAATCCATATCGGGTCAGATAGTAGGCCGTTAGACCGGATCCTTGCCGTAGGATTGGTATAGAGGGCCAGGATCTTGCAGAGCATGTTGGGTCCAAGGCCCACTTGTGGAGCGTTCTCTCTAAGAATTGCCAATGAACCCTGTCGAACGCTTTTTCGGCGTCGACCGAGATCAAGCAAGCTGGGATTTTACATTTTTGGGCATATTCCATCAGGGAGATAGTCTTGAGTATGTTATCTCTGGCCTCTCTTTTTGGGGTGAACCCCACCTGGTCAAGGTGTATTAGGCCTGGTATTGCTGGCAGCAGTCGGTTGGCCAGAAGTTTGGAATATAAGCGGATGTCAATGTTGGTGAGAGAAATGGGGCGAAAGCTACCGCACATCGTTGGATCTTTCCCGGGTTTCGGTAGAACTATAATATGGGCTTCCAGAGCTTGTCTCGGAAAGGGTGAATCCCTGGAGATGTCATTATACACCTTCATAAGAAGTGGTGTAAGGGAGTCTTGGAAGAATTTATAGAACCTGGTTGAGTATCCGTCCGGACCTGGACTTTTGTTAGATTTCAGGGATGATATTGCCAGCGCAAGTTCTTCCTCAACAAATGGTTGTTCAAGATCGTGCGCTAGATCTGTGGGAATAGTCGGAAGTGCAGTGGCAGCAATGTAATTGTCTATTTTAGCTTGAAAGTCTCCAGAAGACATGTGTGGAGGGTGTGAGGGGAGGTTGTATAGCGAGTCGTAGAATGAACGAAACAATGCGCTAATTTCCTTAGGATGATGGGTGAGTTGGCCGTCAGGTCCCTTGAGTTTAGGAATGGAAGCAATGCTATTTCTAGCATGGAGGGCTCTAGCTAACAGTCTACCCGGTTTATTAGCTTCGACATAAAATAATTTACGTGATCTGTCCCTCATGGAAAGGGCCTTCTGTTCAAACAAGTTCAACAATTTGAGCCTTGCGGCGGATAAGGCAAGTTGGGTGGTCGGAGATTGAGTAATTTTATGGGAACGTTCCAGGTTAGCAATCTGGAGAGACAGATCTTGAATCTGAGCTAGACGTAGACTTTTAAGTCTAGAGCCATGTTTAATAAAGACCCCGCGTAAGACGCATTTCAGTGCCTCCCATTGAATGGGAGCGGAAGTATCGTCATTACTATGGTCAGATATAAAGTTTGATATGGTGGTCTGGATATCAGCAGAACAGACGTCATCCTGCAATAGTGAGTCATTAAGTCTCCAAGTCCAGTCATGACCAAGCAAATCAGGTAGGGAGAGGGACAAGAACACCGGCGCGTGATCAGACCATAGTATATTCCCGATCCTAGCTTGGGGATGGTATGTCAATGCATATTGGCTGACAAGAAAAAAATCAATGCGGGAATAGGAGTTATGAGCTGCAGAGAAGAAGGAATAATCCCTATCTGTAGGGTGGAGGATGCGCCAGACATCCAACAAGTTGTGTTGGAGTAGGAATCTCTTCAATTTATTGATTCGGTTATAGGAGATAGAGCTTCTACCCGATGAGGTATCCAATGTCGGGTTCAAAACACTGTTAAAATCTCCGGCAGCGAGGATCACCCCCTCGGCAAAGTCCATGAGCTTGAGGAGGTATTGAATAGTACTAGTTATCTGGTCGTGGTTTGCGATATACATGTTAGCTAGGGTGTACGTTTTACCGCTGAGAGATATTTTCAAGAAAAGGTATCTACCGTCAGGGTCTGAACAGGAGTCTAACAGAGTATAATTTACTGATTTGTGGAGGGCAATCGCCACCCCTCTAGATTTAGATTGGGAGTACGTGCTATGTACCCAAGTTGGGTAGTATTTATTTCGCAATTTTGGAATGTGATTTGTACGGAAATGGGTTTCTTGGAAGAAAATTACGTAAATTTTGGATTTGTGAAAGTCATATAGTATCTGTGATCGTTTAGTCGGTTCATTCAAGCCACGGGCATTGAACGAACACAGGTGAAGGGCAGTAGCATTCCGAGGGTCCCCCATGGCAGCGAGATGAAATAGGGAAAAAAAAAAAGAAAGAATCAGGAAGAGGGGTAGAAGGGAGGAGGAGGGTGGGGGATAGAAGACAACCAAAACAACAGAACCACTCAGATGCTAATACAGAGTCTAGCACCAATCAAATACCCCAATCAGGGGTGGCCACGTAGGCCGTTAGGATTCAATCTGTCCCGAGAAATCTGGACAGGCAGAAACACTAAATTCTATGTGGGGAGGAAAAGTACACAAGCATTAATTTGCCTGAGCTCCACCCCACAATGCCTTAAAACAGGTTATTAGAACATAATGATAAAGGAAGAGAACTCGCCAGGAACAACTTAGCTAAGTCATTTCAGAACCCTTTCACAGTTAAGGAAATAAGAACAGTAGATAAGCACCTCTTTTCTATAACCTCTGTCCGACTGGACCCACAAGAGGAGAATCCTGGCTGGATAAAAACCTCAATACAAAACGAAAAAAAAAAAAAAAACATGGAGTGATACGCTCAAGAGCAGTATAGATAATATGTTCCATGAGGGGGATTACCCATCAATCGGCTCAGGAAACAGTAGTTTAGTAATACAGAAAGAATCCTCCCCCCCAGCTGGGGGGAATTAGAAATACTCTTGTGGTCCCAACCAGGGGTCCTCTCGGAGTCCAAGCCAGACAGAAAACATTGCTAAGCGAACAATGCCTACTATAACACATCTCATTGATTCTAGGTGTATATGAGGGAGTAACAGGAGACACATATGCGTTACGCTAAAACTGCGTAGCAGTCATTTGCAAAAAAAAAAAACAATTAAATAAACAGTTACACAGTAAAGGAAGGAACAACACCTGTTATTGGCAATATTCAGAACATGTAATAAAGCCCCGTCCAAGGATGTAATAATGGCCATCACAGTTTATGGAACGTATAGGTGGTGAAGCAGTCCAGGGCTAAGGCCGCTGCTTTCAACCTCGTAACCAATACTGAGTGGAAACGTAACCCCTATCTCTGAACGATGTATGACAGCATGGGACGTTGAGGGTTCCCTATGAGGCCAAGCAGTGAGGTTGTGACTAAGCCTGTCTGTTCTTTAACTATGGTAGAGCCCGTATATATCCCACTGAAGCTGTAATCCATCGTACAGTCTGTCGTACCGTGTTGGGCAACGCATCGTAGATTCTATGGTAAAGGCAGTGTCTCCACCCTTTGAAGAACAGAGCAGCAAGGCGGTATGTTCTTTTATCGAGGTGGTTTCTAAATGCAGGTAGAGAAGGCAATAAGGGCGAATCACATGAGTCAGTTTGTCACAGCATATTAGACAGGTCACATCTCCCTAGAATGTGGGCCAGGAGGTGGTGACCTTGGAGTGTTCCTGTTGGAAGGCCCCGCACGTCTGCGTTGCAGGATCGATTTATCGTCGGGAACAGCATCCATTGCTAACCAGTCAGGTACGTCAATGGGATCGGTGTCCAGAAATCGGAAAACATCCGGGAGTTGTCTGTGGTCATTCACAAAGATGCTGTCGTTGCGTAGGTGGACAGTAAGGCCAAAAGGGTAGTTCCATACATAGGTGCCACCGCAATCCCTAATTTTATCCAATAAAGGTTTCATTTGACGTCTCATGTACAAAGTTCTGCGGGACAGATCAGGAAGGAGGTGGATCGTAGCCCCATCTAAGTGATATGGGCCCCTGTTCCAGGCACGGCGCATTATTTCCTCTTTCATGAGAAAAAAATGCACTCTGCAGAGCACATCTCTGGGTTGGGTGCGTTCCCCCCCACCAGGGGTGTTCACTCTGTGTATCCTATCCAGTTCAATGGGTGCAGAGGTAGACCTGCCCAGGATGTCATTAAATATGCCACTAGCAGTGACCCGTAAGTCTGCCGCTCTAATGGACTCCGGGATGCCACGTAGTTTTATATTATTTCGCCTATGGCGATTTTCCAAATCGTCATGTTGCAGTCGCAAATGGGTCATAGCGGCCTGATGTTGTTTGTGCATACCTTCCAGAGTATCTAGCCTGAACAATATTGCGTCTCTGTCCGTGGATAGAATTTCAACAGAGTTTTCAAGCTTCTGCACATTCTGCGATATATTAGTTATGTCTTGACGCAGGGACGATACCATCCTGGTCGCAATAGTTTCCATGTCTTGTCGCGTGGGTAGGGATAGTAGGATAGCCGACATCTCTGCAGGGGACAATACAGCATGAGAGGATGGGGCAGATGGAGCGCCCTGATCTGTGGAACCAAAAGACATACTAGGCTGATCAGGGCTGGTAGTTAAATCTTCTCTCAACAACAAAGGTATGCCAGAGAGGCTAGAACTCGGACCAGAGGGTCCTTTGGTGGTATGAGGGGGATGCGGAGGCACAGTGACTACCTGTGGAGCATTTGTAGAAGATGCCGCGTTGTCCTTCTTAGCGGGTTCTGGTGCCATCTTGTCCCGGGAGGCAGACCTAGTTCTCGGTGTTTCTGGAGTGAAGTAGTGCTGGATGTCAGCAGGATGTGTTCCGCGGAGGTCTCTGTGTTTATAAGCCCTTTCTGGACGTGGACATCTCAGGCAAGGTTGGGAGAGAAGCTGTTCCTTGTAGGCATAAGGCGTGGAGCTCAGACAGTGCAGGTTCACGCTGTCATAGTGATCTTATTTCCCCAGATACTGAAGTTATTGGGGGGGCAGTTCGTTGGCAGGCTAGGTTTTTGCGGTGACCAAGAGGGGCTCACATCGAGTAGGGGTCAGGCTGGGAAAACAGGAAAACCTGTCTGAGCATGGCAAGATGGCCACCACTTATGTGGGGTCATTCACTGGCAGGTGTCCGCTCAAATATGTCTCTTTAGCGGGTATGAGGAGTAGTATGCAGGCAAGCCATCTGTAATGGTTGTGGGAGAAGGCAGCTGTGAGTCCAGGAGGCCCGGATTCTAAGGACGCCTAGAGCCTGGGTTAGGAGTACCAAGATGGCCGCCGTTCCATGAGTAGGCCGAAGCCACGGACTTGCTTACCAGACACTGCCGTGCGGAGGAGCGCCACTCTGTTCAGGCCTCGATCAGGCGAGTCGTCGAGGAGCCGGATCGGGAGGTGCAGAGGGTCCCAGGGGGCCACACAGACCGTGGATCGGCGACAGGAGTCCAAAGATGGCCGCCGCTCCACGAGTAGGCCGGAGCCGCGGACTTTCCTGATTGCCGCCGCCGTGCGGAGGCACGCCGCTCCGATTAGACCAGATCGAAGTGGGGCCAGCTCGGGAGGTGCAGAGGGTCCCCCGGGGGTCACACACACCGCGGATCGAAGCGGGGAAGCCCACAATTCAGGGCTTTGGATGGAGCTGAGGAGAAACACGTCCTGCTCCCTGATGCGTCAGGCCACGCCCCCCTTTGTGGATAATTTTGATCTCCCTCCCTCCGAGAGATTGAGATTTTCTCTATTACATGACTATGCCCAAAATCTTTGGTCTGATAATCTTATTTCTGGTTCCCTATCTCCATTTGAACATAGATGCGACCAAGCCTCGGCGAGACGGGGTAATATCTCAATTATTTATAAATCTCTCGCAACAAATGATACTAAATTACCCCACATGCTCGCTTGGGAAAGAGAACTTGGAGATGAATGGGATTTAGAGGATTGGTACGGAAATTTTGCTAGATCTATCAAGGGTTTGTTAAGTGTGTCTCTGGTGGAAGCCAACGCGAAAATCTTTACTAGATGGTACTTGGTCCCTCTTAAATTGGCCTCGATGTATCCTTCATCCTCACCCTTATGCTTTAGAGGCTGCCAAGGAATAGGGTCCATGTTTCACACTTGGTGGGAATGTCCAAAGATTCGGGGTTATTGGAATAAGGTGTTTCACATTGTCAGACGAGTAACAGGGTGTAATGTGCATCAGTCTCCAGCAATTGCTCTATTGAATGGTCTAATCCCACAAATTTCGAAGGTTACCAGAAAACTGATTCTATTTATCCTGACAGGCGCCAGAATTACTATTGCAGCAGCATGGAAGAAACAGACAGTCTCTATTCTACACATGAAGAGAAAAGTCACGTGGATCATGGAGCAGGAAAAGAGAATTAGTTTAATGTTAGATAAAACTATTCTGTTTACTGAAACTTGGGAACCTTGGCTTAAGTACATGGGAATCCCCTATACTCCGGGGATACTGTAGTGGCTGTTGCTCCGGACTGATGCATAATCTTGGCAGGTGGGCTTACTCTTTTCTTTGAACTCTTTACTCTTCTCATCTCTATTCCCCCCCCCCTTTTTTTTTTTTTCTCTTTTTTTTTCCTCCCTCTTAGATACGAGAAGACTATACATAGTATATTACTTCTCATAATGTGATATTCTCACTTTGGGGATAATGGGTTCGGAAATACTAATTATATCCCTGGTTTTTCTCTTATAGTTAACTCTGGGTGGGATGTTGTCTTGGTCCTTTAGACAAATGTTAGATCAAATTTGATTTTGGGGAGGTTGGGTGGAGGGGACGGGTCCACCTCTAGGATACAGAGTGATCCCATTAGGGGTATCAGGGAGGGAGGGAGGGATTGTCCTGGATACCCACCTTCTTAGCATCTACGAAAGATTGGTCTACAATGTTCCTCATCGCTTTAATATTTTGGACCAGACCATAGGATATATGAGATCCTGGGGGATTAGGGAGATGATTTGGGACAAACTATATTACCTATAGGGTCCTGATTTACCCTAATAGTTCTCATTTCTCTTTTCTGTTTAATAAGTACTACCCTCTGGGGTTAAATGGGTTGGAAACGATAAACACTGAATGTACCTCTTCATTTTCAAATGTATGTCCAGCTATAATATTTACTGTGTTATTTGGCGCATTGTTGTATACTTTTTTTTTATTTGAAAATAAACTTACATTTGAATGAAAAAAAATAAATAAAAACGGTTCTTTCTGCCTGTAAACTGTAGATTGTCCATAGCAACCAAAAGTGTCCCTTTATGTCAAAAATGGTTTTAGAGCAGCTAAAAAACAGCGATAATAAATTATAATCACTTGCAGAATTGAGCGATAGGGATTTGTGGGGAAATTCGTCATAAAAAAAAAAAAAGTAATGACAGCGACAATTCTGCAACTGAGGAAATTTCAGTGATTTTGAGTTGATTACATATAATCAATACAATATTGAATATTTTTTATTATAATTATATTATCATTTGTTATAATTATTTATAATTATTTATTATATTATAATTTATAATTTTATTTAAAAAAAAATGTCATACCCGGGATGCCTATTAGACTCTTGTTTGGTCAAATTTAAGTGAGTTATTCTTAAGAATTACAAGCCTACAGTATAAAACGCTAAATTTCCTTGCAAATAATGGTATCGCTTTCAGCACCTAAAATCTGAAAGAATCATACCGCCAGGGAGGTTAAATTCCTTCATCTATATCACCTCCGGCGTTCTAGTTTCTGTTCTCTCATTCACTTCCTGGTTTGCGGCGCTCGTTCATGTAAGAACTACATTTAGCAGTATGCATTGCGGCATGCCCATTAATTCACTACTCCTTGAAGTCTCTAACATGTAGAGAGCGTCCTACCGCAGAGATGTAGTTCCCAGGAGGGGGCGAGCACGTCACTGACCACCGCAGTAAAGCCTCCCTTCACGGTGGTGAGTAAAATCAGACAAGCAGAAAGTGAACAGAACAGAGAAAAAATAGAGCAACTTCTGAGCAAAAATGAACAATGAGGAAGTGAAAAGAGGAATGTCTGCAGGTAAAGGATGCTTATTATGAAACAACATTTTTTCCTTTACAACCCCTTTAAATTTTGATAATTTTTTTCCCCCCACAAATAGAGCTTTCTTTTGGTGGTATTTGATCACATTTGTGTTTTTTATTTTTTGCGCTATAAAAAAAAAAGTGCGTCAATTTTGAAAAAAACACAATGGGGGTTATTTACGAAAGGCAACTCCACTTTGCACTACAGGTGCAAAGTGCACTTGAAATTACACTGAAAGTGCACTCGGAAGTGCAGTCGCTGTAGATCCGAGGGGGACATGCAAGGAAAATAAAAAACAGCATTTTAGCTTGCACATGATTGGATAATAAAATCAGTGCTTCCCCTCATTTCAGATCTACTCCTCAGATTTACAGCGACTGCACTTCCAAGAGCACTTGTAGTGTAAAGTAGATTTGCCTTTCGTAAATAACCGCCAATATTTTTAACTTTTTGCTATAATAAATATCCCAATTTTTTGTTAACAAAAATATATTTTTCCTCAGTTTAGGCAAATATGTATTCTTCTACATATTTTTGGTAAAAAAAATCACACTAAGCATATATTGATTGGTTTGCGCAAAAAAAAGTTATAGGCCCAGATTCACAGAGCGATTACGCCTGCGCAACTGCTGTTGCGCGTGCGTAAGTCTAAATGTGCGCGTGCGTATAGTTGGACGCGATTCACAAAACAATATACGCCAGAAATCTACGTTTTTTGGTCCGGCGTAATTGAATTAGACATTCGCTTCCCTTCGTGCAAAACTGCGCTAGACACACCATTGATTTGCTAGTCAAATATGCTAATGAGGGAGTTACGGGGATCCACAAAAAAACGCAGTTGCTGCGCAGGCTACGCGATGTGCGCAACAGCAAAATGTTCTGTCTAAAGTTAGAGGACCTAAAAGCTGGTCTAAATTTTGAAAAAAAGTCTAATTGTCAGATAAAGCAACACTGTTAGTGAGGAGTTCAGCAGTCACACGTGTTGCCCAACAATCTGTATGCCAACATGCCAGGGGCATCGTCGCGCATAGCTATACTACTGACTTTAGATGAACAAAGAAGGAGGAGGGCACGGAGGATGGCACTAAGGAGGGCACGGGAGATGTTTTTTTTAATTTTTTTATTTGCTTATATAAAATTTACAATTTAAATTAATCTAATACAATATTCTTATCTGATACAAGCCCCTCACTCTTCACTTGATATATCACACACGCATAGACATCTATGGCATGAGTGATTCTGAGGTGTCTCGCATCTTCAGATTCACCCCTCATGCCATCATGGAATTACCACAACCCTGCAGGAGGACATCACCAGCCCAACACATGGCACCACCCATGACACCCATGACAGCTACATATACAATCAGAGCCCCATCCCCACAGATTTCCAACAGAACATGTATGGGGACAGCTGGCTGGTTGGTGAGTGACATGGGTGGCAGGCATGACTATCCCCTCCCGTGATGCACACCTCACAAGTGGCACATGCATGACTAACATCCTCCTGTCTTTTCCCTTCAAGGTGACTCTGCATATGCACTGGTACCCCATCTCATGACCCCATCTCATGCCAGCTCACATTATGCATCTTTGCACGTTAAACACACACATTAATCATGGCACAATGAGAATGCATGCATGCACACCACTGTGGTCCCTAGCACACACACCCCACATCCTCATCACATTGGATTGGCACCAGTCCACCATGCAGGACTTGTGAGCTGCAACGCCATGCCACGGCTCCAATTATGTCACTGTACATTCATACACCATTCACACAGACCTGGCGATCACTTCTCCACCACAAATGAGGGTGACACCCCTTTTCCCGCAGGAATATCACCCCCACATTCCAAAATCATACACAAACAGAACCAAAAAAATTAAATAAATGACGAGCAAAAATAAAAAATGCCCAGCAAAAATATAATTTAAACAAAATAACAACAAAGACATAAAAGACAAAAATCACTCTGCAAAACAGTCCCCAAATATCTCAAAGACACGTCACAAACAAACAAAAGCACCTTGCTGTATAGGGAGGGATACAAAGGGATGTACTTTTGCAAAGGAAGTGCATTTGTGTCTGTCTATTTATGCTGTCTGCGTAGTTCATAAAGTTGCCCTAGTCCATTTCCAATTTCACTGATTGCGCCGCTCCCGAGTTGTGAGCATGCGCACAACGGAGCTGACATGGTTTCCTTCACGCGCGCATGCGCGAGTCGGCCGGCCCTTCATTTGCATGGGGTCACGGCTCATTTCAATGTAACACGCCCACGTCCTTCCCAATTTGTATTACTCCTCCTTACGCCTCAGGAAAAAACCTTACGTTTGCGCAAGCTCTTGCGTAAAAGCTACGTGAATCGCCGGATTACGCGGCTAGATTGCGCAAGTCTAACGGAAAAGTGGTGCGCTACGCCGGAATGATAATGCGCCGATCTACGTGAATCTGCCCCATAGTGTCTACAAAATAGGGGATAGATTTATGTCATTTTTATTCCAATTTTTTTTTTACTACTATTGACGGTTATCTGCGATTTTTATCGTGCCTGAGACATTGCAGTTGACACATTGGAAACTTTTGATACTATTTTGCGATCATTCACATTCATTCAGCGATCAGTGCTATAAAATGCATTGATTACTGTATAAATGTGACTGGCAGGAAAGGGGTTAACACTAGGGGGCGATCAAGGGGTTAAATGTGTATACTAGGGAGTGATTCTAACTGTGGGGGGAGGGGACTAATGAGAGGAGGAGACCAATCAGTGTTCCTATATACAAGGAACATACGATCAGTTCTCCTCTCCCCTGACAGGACATCGATCTGTGTGTTTACCTTGGCATTAAACTGAGTGAAAAAATTAGGGTAATGGTGCTGGAGGAGACAGACTCCTGTAAACTTTAGAATGACTTACATTTTTAATGAAAATTAAGCAATAACTTAGACAAGAGGTATATTACCCTTTTACATATATAGGCCCATGCACAGAAGGAGCCCCAATAGTTCAAAATACACTGTACCTTTTTGTAAAAATATTGCTTAATGCAAATGCCATACCTGTAGGCTTTTCTGCCACCCATAATACACAGTTGAAATACTCCAAATGTTTATGTTTCTATGTCCTGGCTTATTTCCAGGACATGACTGTCATTGGCAGTTACACAAGGAAGAATGTTTCCTGATAAAAAAAGCCACACATGCGCAGCCAAGTCACTCCACACAATACTAATTGCTTCTCAATTACTAGCAACATTGTCGGCCTGCCATGTGCACTCCTTTAGTTGGCAGTTGGGCTACCAATCATGTTTATAAAATACCGTATTTGCTGGCGTATAAGTCGACTGGGCGTATAAGACGACCCCCTAATTTTCCAGGAAAAATGTTGGTTTTGGGATATACTCGCCGTATAAGACGACCCCCTTCCTAATATTTTTTATGGAAGCTGAGGGGTAGCCGAAACAACCACTGACAGGAACAACTGCTGACAGAAACATGCTTTTTTCAAATCTCACTGTGCCATTACATGTCTCACTGTGCTATTACATACCTCACTGTGCCATTACATGCCTCACTGTGCCATTACATTACATGCCTTACTGTGCCATTACATTACATACCTCACTGTGCCTATACATTACATGCCCCCACTGTGCCATCACTTGCCCCCACTGTGCCATCACTTGCCTCCACTGTGCTATCACTTGCCTCCACTTTGCCATCACTTGCCCCCACTGTGCCATCACTTGCCCCCACTGTGCCATCACTTGCCATCACTTGCCCCCACTCTGCCGGCCAAGACGATCTCCCTACCTTATGTTTATGTAGGATCCGTCTTCCAGGCTGCGGGCTTCCATGATTCAAAAGCCGCACCTTGTCCTCAGACTGTTCCGTGATAGGCGGAACACAAATTTTCCCAGTGTTCCGCCTATCACGGATGTCCTCTCATCCGAGGCCAAGGCTGAGGATGAGAAGGCATCCGTGATAGGCGGAACACCAAACAGAGGCCCCGCTGGGAAAATTTGTTTTTTTCCGCCTATCACAGGTCACGCGGCTTTTAAATCATGGATGCCCGCAGCCTGGAAGACGGATCCTGCAAAAACATAAGGTAGGGAGATCGGACGGAAACTGTCCTCGGCGTATAAGACGACCACCGACTTTGGATGCATTTTTTTGCATCCAAAAAGTCGTCTTATATCATGGAAAATACGGTAAGCAGCCCAATGTTCAAATGCTTGCATAGCAGCCTGACAAAGCGGCTACTACCCAGATAGCAAAGATAACTTGCCACAAATTTGAGGCAGTGTTAAATTGTAAGTCTGTTAACTTGCTGTACATTTTGACACTTTTCCAATTTCTAGCAAATTTGCATGGCAAGTCTCTAGCAAGAGCAACGTTGCAGTGGTGAGTCTACAGCAAGAGCACTGCAAGTCTACACTACAGCTTGAAAATTCAGCCACAGTGACCCTTGTGGTGGGATGACTTGTACAACGTAACTGAACCAGAACTTGCAGAATGTTTGCACAGAAAGTTGATCTGGAGTCATATTATGCAACAAACTTGTGAAGCCTGGCAAGTCTAGCAATAGCTTAGCAAATCATTGTCAAATCTGCAGCACAATTACTTGCTATCTGGGTAATTGTGAGGCAGTGGCTTAGGCCTCGTACACACGATCAGTCCATCTGATGACAACGTTCCAAAGGACCGTTGTCATCATTTAACCGATGAAGCTGACTGATGGTCTGATATGCCTACACACCATCGGTTAAAAAAAACATTGTGTTAGAACGCAGTGATGTAAAACACAACAACGTGCTGAATTTTTTTCCCCAAAAAGTTCAATGTTTTCAAGAATGCGTCGACTTGATTCTGAGCATGCGTGGATTTTAAAGCAAGTTGGTTACATTTTAAAGCAAGTTGGCTTTTTTTAAACCTAAGGTTAAATGACCTATGGGGCCCACACACGATCAGTTTTGACTGAGGAAAACGGTCCATCAGACCGTTGTCCTCTGGTTAACCTATCGTGTGTACGCGGCCTTAGTGTTGTCAGCCTGCAACAGGAAGTGCTGTTACTGCCAGAAATACCAGGAGAGAAACATTGCAACAGACTCAACTCATAATAAAACAAAGGAAACTGTATACAGTGAGACATATTACAAAATATACTGAAAAAAAAAAGATTACACTTATTCCTGGGAGCTTAAAAAATGGCAGTTCTTTTGGCAGAAAAAAAAAACGCTCATATAGAGCATATTTGTACTGGCATTTGGGAGCGTTAGGATTTTCATCTGGCAAAAACGCAAGCCAGAAGGGTTTTTTGTGCCCTTAAATGCTGAACTTAAAACATGACTCTAAACATCCTAATGTGCATGGACACATAGGATAACATTGAGCTGCTTCTACAGACATTATTTTAAGCCCAGTGTGCATGGACCCTTAACATGCATGTAAACCCTAGAAATAAACTTCTCCTATTTACTTCCCTTTGGTCTGCTAAGTAAAGAACTGAATGTGTTTAGTTATATCTGTTTTGTAAATTCAAACATTAAAGTTGATTTTGCCAGAAATCTTGTGAGCTGATAACTTCCTGTGTTCTCTGCCAGTGTTATGGAGACGAGGAGGGAGGTGGTCTGTGTTCTATCGGATCTATCAGAATTGAAGTAGGCAGGGCTGACAACACATGCTTTTGGAATTCAGTGCCAAGAACATGGTGGGGGGGAAATTTACTAAAACTGAAGCAGCCAGGATCTAAAGCAGCTGTGCATAGTAACCAATCAGCTTCCATATTCAGCTTATTCAGTTAAACTTTGAAAGTGAAAGATAGAAGCTGATTGGTTGCCATGCTGCTCTGCTCCAGACTCTGGTCGCTCCAGTCTTATTAAATTCACCATGCTGTGTTGTAAGATCAAAAGGAAAGTAGAAGCGCACTATATTTTTGGAGCATCAACGTTTATCATCATCAACAATTATTTTTCTGTACCTGCAGCATGTTTAAAGGGATAAAACAAGAATTATGCATGTGTAGAGGACAAAACATGTTTTTTATTTCATTTTGGCATACATTTTAAATGAAAATGTATTCTTGCTTAGTCATGCACATGTTCTCATATGTGTGTACATTTACAATTATCTAGGATTACTTCAACTGGAGATCCCACCATGATTTTCAGCTTAGAAGATTCCTGAATGGAAAATGTGCTTCACACAACTATTGGGAGATTCCCACACACAAAACCTACAGTACTAAAAAGGGGCCCCTGGTTCTTTATTCTGAGGATTTGGCATTGCCGGCATGGAATTTATCCCAAGACAAACATGGTCATAGAAGTCATCGATACAAGAGAAAAAAGTTCAAGATTGAGCTCAGCACTCTTCTGGATTTATCTGGAGCTATTCTATCGTATGGCCGAAAACAGGTAAAGTAGAAATTTAAGGTAATAAAAATTATCGGCATTGATATTTCAGTCCAAAAGTGTTATACAGTATTGGGTTCAAGCGGATTATGGTGGGTTGTGTCAACCCCTGGGTTCCTATATGTTTTGGTTGCTCCAACAATAACATTTCTTTGCCTGATTTCCTACTTTGCTCCAGTCTACCTGGAAAGTAGGGTGTTCCTACCCATGTATGCATCTCCTAGCCAGGCCTCAAGAGTTACTCGCCACCAGTTGCCCCACCTAATTCATACACTGCCCTGCACCTAATTGCACCTGTTTTATGCAAAATCAAGTTACAAAATTAAATATTACCAGCAACAACTTTAACAAAATGGGACAGGGCACTGGGGGCAAACCAGAGGGACAGGGCACAAGGAGAAGAAAACTGCACAAACTGGAAGGCTGCCGCTCTCATGTCAGGGCAACTTTTAGTGAGCGCTGCACCGGAGTGGTAATTTTCGCAATCCTCCACCTCACTCATTACTTTCTGCTCTCCAGCTACATTGGTCGGGCCCGGGGGGAGGGGGCAGGCTCAGAGAGGTCATACTGTTAGGTCCCATGGCTTAATGAGAATTGTAAGGAGAGCACCTGTGTATTGCTCTGCCTGTGCGCTGCTCACCAGACCACTTTTCCCGATGCACCTTTCCTCTTCGGCCGCCAATCGCATCCGGACTCTAAGTGTAGGCACAGATTGCAGGGAGATTGGTCATGCAGCCCTGTCATCACTCGCCCCCAGCTTAAATCCACTCGCCAAATGCTAGTAGGCGAGTGGAAATATTCTCTATAATATGCTTTGAATTTAAGATCCAAAAAAGAGTGTGAGCCCCTTGTAATGGCCACAGGAGGTATAAGAACACAGAAAATTAAGCACAGTGAAATAACTAGCAGAGATATAAGACGCTGGCTGTTGATTTATCTCCAGCATCTAATGCCCCTTACACACGATCGGAATTTCTGATGGAAAAAGTCTAACTGACTTTTTCCAACCGGAAATTCCGACCGTGTGTATGCCCCAATCAGAGTAATTCTATCAGAGTTTACATAGAGAACATGTTCTCTTTTCCTCCGACGGAATTCCGATGTGAATTTGGTCGGACAAAGGTCCGAACGTGTGTACGGGGCATAACAAAACGTATATATTGTAGTATTATTATTCCCAGCTGTGTAAAGTCTTATGATAGTTTGTACCACTTTTATGCTACTGACGCTACCAAGTTAATTTCCCAAATACAAGTGTGCACATAAATAGTACAGCTAATTTTGTCAGAAGCCAATTAGCATGTTTTTCTGGTTATACCCAGCCCTGCTGTTTTTAGAAACATGGAGACATTAGGTTACATTTGGCAAGTTAAAGACACTTTCATAACACTGGAAAGGAGATAAAATTTGAGCTGCACATTTTGATCTGCATAGTATGAAATTAAAGCAGAACTCCAGGTTTAGCGAATAATGTCTAAATACAAGAGGTGTGTGTATTCTTACTTGAATCTTGGCATGCTTCTTGTATTTCTTCCAGATCTGTGCAGTAAACCAGTGTGAAAATGTTCCTCTATGCAGGAGCTTCCTGTAATAAAGACCAGACACTGCTGCTCTCTCTCCTTGTGCAGGATGACTGGTTTTGTCTCCACCCACACCTGTCATTTTTTGCAGGCAGCCTGTAGTAAATGGAGCCTGCTGGGCCCCTCCAGCAGCTCTGCTTTTGACACAGGCTATGCAGAGAACAGTGATGATGTCATTACCAGGGATAGATATTTACTAAGGCTGTGGTGGACATTTTCCAAAGTACAGACCTTAGTGAATAACACGGTAAATTTCAAATTAAAACTATCACAAAACACTCTGTCTACTCTCTGGCCATGGATCCCCCTTTAGAGCAGGGTCCCAATAGATCCCCTTTTAGAGCAGGGTCTCCATAGATCCCTCTTTAGAACAGGCCATGGTACCCATAGATCCCCGCTTAGAGCAGGGTCACCATAGATCCCCCTTTAGAGCAAGGTCTCCGTATATTCCCCTTTAGAGCAGGCCATGGTCCCCATAGATCCCCCTTAGATGATGATCCGATTCTTTTAGTGGAGCTATAGGAAGAGGACACATACACTACTCACAAGGAAGCTGGGGGCCGGGGCACTGACACCGGGCACATGCAGGTTTAGAGGAGGAATTTCCATTCTCCTCCTCTGAAGGCCAGGGCCTGGGGCGGGACAAGTTCCTGCTTGGTTGATAGGACAACCGCACGCCTACCAGCAGCTACAGCGGTGAGGGAGGTGGATCAGTGGATGCTGTGACTGTCAGATAGCATATTCATCTGTCCTACTCCTCTAACCAACTCCCCACGGCCCAACGCAAAACTGGCAGAACGGGCAGCCACGGACTATGCAAGGATCGCTTACGGACACTTTGCCGATCCCTGGGTGTTTTACTACTTGCCGATCCCTTGGTGTTTTACTACATATCTGAATAAAAATGTCTATGCTTGCAGCTTAGCTTGGAACATATATTCATCAAAGTCATGTGCACATAAAGTTTTATTTTAAACCATGTTGTTTCCAGAATCCTTTTATTGGAAACACATTGCAAGACATGGGTTATCTGAAGCAGGTTTCCCTCCTCTACATCTGCCTCCTATACTCACACTGCTGATATCTCCATACCCCTTGTCTTGTGCATATTATTCTAAATGGTAGCTGGACAGAACTGGTCATAGACAAAGTGAATACTGATCAGTTCCCAATAAACTGAACTCCATAGGTTTCCCTGCCGGTGCCCTCCTGCCCAAAATCCTTTGATTGAAAACTTGAAGAAGCCAGATGGAAAATTGACAGATGAATAGCACCTGCATCCAATCAGAGGCAGGCACTGTTTGGGTATTTTGACAGTTGGCAGAATCAGAATAAAGTAGCCCCAGTGGTAGAATCATCGATGGAGGAATGTTAAAGGGGTTGTAAAGGTTCATGTTTTTTCACCTTAATGCATCCTATGCACTAAGGTAAAAAAACATCTGACAGTTTAAGAATAGCTGACTGCATAATATCCATGTGCAACATTTCATATTTAACTGACAAAGTCCAGCATTTGTCCCTTCTAGGAGTGTTGGATGTTGGTGTCACCCACTGTGCTCTGTGGTTTCCTCAGCTGGCCCCTACATTACTTCAGTACACAGTAGTGTGGAAGGAGCCAATAAAAAAGAAACACAGAGCAGGAGGACCAGGCATCTTAGACATCCGGAATTGTGCTAGATGCTGAAGATGTAGCAGCTTAGAACTTACATCGACTTTTGTTAAAGGAGCCTGTTGGGAAATTGCCAGCTGAACAGTGCCTGCATCTGATCAGGTTACAGGTTTAGCCCTGGTTCACACTGGGCTGCGGGAGTGAAATCGCGCGATTTCAGCTGAACTCGCGCGATTTCACTCCCTCTGGCAGTCCCGATTTCGGCGCGATTTAGGAGACATCTGTGCAGGGTTCTCCCCATCCAGCCATTTTATTATCTGCTTACTTTACAGTTCAGTAGTCCATTTTCTAGCAGTGGCACAGGTTCCAGCTAGAGCCAGGTAGGCTCCTCGAGACTAGTCCTCGTCCGCGGCTCCTCCTCTCTAGCTCCCAGGCTGTGAGTCACATCACAGGCAGCAACGACACAGCTTCCTGGGCAGCCCTCAGAGTCCTCGATCTCCCCCCTCGCCTCCGGCCGTGAGTGGAGTGACGTCACGTCGCTGGCAGGGAGGGACTAAAAGACTCCTCCGTAGGGTGAGTAATCAGACAGGGAAGGGAGCAGGGGCGGGAGGTGACGGTCTGGATGCAGGAGTGGCGAACGCACTCGGCAGTGGGCACACTGGCTATGACACACAGGTCACTTTACTGGCGGCCGTGGCAGAACTTCACCTGCGGCTGCACCCCCCCTCCTATACAAAATGGTACTGCCCAGGGCACTTGTCCCTTCCGCCCCTGCCTTGTACTGGCCCTGCATCAGAGGGCTCCGCGGGCCACATGTGGCCCCCGGGCCACTGGTTGGGCACCTCTGGCCTACAGCATCAGTTGTCACAACATAATAGCATGTCAGAGGACTTTATTTTTATACGCAGTTAGCTTGGATGGCTGAATCTGTTAGATTACTTTCATTCTGCCCACAGTCTGAAGAAAATAAATATATATGGAGCAGACCTTACAAATTTATCGCTAAATTTCTGGAATTCAGCCACATTGTAAAAAGAGAATACACACTGAGTTAACCTCCCTGGCGGTATGATTCTTTCAGATTTTAGGTGCTAAAAGCGGTACCATTATTTGCAAGGGAATTTGGCGTTTTATACTGTAGGCTTGTAATTCTTAGGAATAACTCACTGAAATCTATCCAAACAAGAGTCTAATAGGCATCCTGGGTATGATTTTTTTTTTTTTTTCTTATTAAAAATTATAATATAATAAATAATTATAAAAAATTATAACAAATAATAATATAATTATAGTAAAAATTATTCAATAATGTAATCAAATCAAAATCACTGAAATTTGCTCAGTTGCAGAATTTTTGCTGTCATTATTTTTTTTTTTTTATGACGAATTTCCCCATAAATCGCTATCGCTAAATTCTGCAAGTGATTCTGATTTATTATCGCTGTTTTTTAGCTGCTCTAAAACAATTTTTGCCATAAAGGGACACTTTTGGTTGCTATGGGCAATCTACAGTTTGCAGGGAGAAAGAACAGTTTTTATTATATAAAAGGACATGTAGTGTACAGGGCAGACCACTAGGGACATGGGGGGTGTGTATTTTTTACATACAGTACTGTAATCTATAAGATTACAATGTACTGTATGTATAGTGTTTGTTTACTTTTTTAAATTTGGCGCCGTTCCCCCCCCTACGTCGCGACGCTCGCAGGGAAGGGAATCGGCGGAACACACAGCATCAGGCGGACATCCGCCCGCCGTGCACTGCGGGGATTCATCGCTGGATCGCAGAGAAAAGGTAAGTAAACTTTTTTCTGCATCCAGCGAGGCAAGCCCGTGTGTGGCACGGGGTTACCGATCGTAGCTTTAAAATCTCACCCCGTGCCACACACGGGAAGACCGCCAGGGAGGTTAAGTCCAATAGGTTTATTGCTATGCTGGAGAGGCACTCCGGGATCTAAGAAAAGAGAAGCACACCACAGAGAAAATATGCCCGCCTCTCTCCTCTGCTGCACAGTCACAAAAGCCTTTGTATTTTGTAAATGTGATCACATAATACTAAGACTTCTGTGATTGGGCAGGAGGAGGAGAGGGGCAGGCATAACAGATGCAGAGACTCTACTGTTGAAGAAGTAGAGATAGAAGGATCAGCGTTTGGCTCCTAAAAAGACAGTAAAAGGTGTCTTCTGGTGAGTACTTTAAACCTGTCCAATATAAATAATAGAGATAAATCCAGGGGATGTCATGCTCCTTCTTCGACTTAACTCGTAGTGTGCCTTCACCTTTTTAAAAGGAGCTGAATTCCTGCAATTCAGCTTAAAGGAGTGCTCTGCAATGCTTTGAAAACCTTCTGTCATGAAGGCAAGATCCAGCTGCTCTCTAATGTCAACACATAATCCAACCTACAAATTAAATAAACACAAACTGTATTAAATTATCGTAAAAGACAGCTTTTGTCTGTGCAAGAATAATTGACTACAGCAATCTTTTTTGACTGGGCAAGTCCACAGTGCAAATGAGGTGAGATAAATAACAACATTATTCATGAAATGGAACTGTTAACACAAAACAAATGAACTTGAATACAAAGTTGAAATCCTCATGGAGGTCGTCGATTATGTGCAGCTTCTGAGATGAGTGTGAACAATGGCACTGAGTAATAGTAGAAAGAGTAGAAAGATAGATCTGGGTATCGTTGGCATAGCAATGGCATTGGAAGCCATGGGAGGTGATCAACTGGCCCAGAGAGATAATAGAAGGGGACCAAGGACAGAGCCTTGGCATACCCCAACAGAAAGATGACAAGAAGCAGAGGAGATAGAGTTTTATGTAACACTGCATGCACACTGAGGTAGGTAGGAGGAAAACCAGGAAAGAGTAGAGTCACAGAGGCCAAGAGAGTTAATTTTATTGAGGAGGAATGGTGTAAAGGCAGCGAAAGGGTCTAAGAGTATGAGTATGGATTAAAGGCAGTTGGTTTTAGCAGTTTGTAGGTCAGCTTTAGTGGAATGTTGTCGGCATAAACCAGACTGTAGGGGATTGAGATGGTTGTTATCCGTGAAGTAGCCACTCATATAGGGAGTGCAGAATTATTAGGCAAATTAGTATTTTGACCACATCATCCTCTTTATGCATGTTGTCTTACTCCAAGCTGTATAGGCTCGAAAGCCTACTACCAATTAAGCATATTAGGTGATGTGCATCTCTGTAATGAGAAGGGGTGTGGTCTAATGACATCAACACCCTATATCAGGTGTGCATAATTATTAGGCAACTTCCTTTCCTTTGGCAAAATGGGTCAAAAGAAGGACTTAACAGGCTCAGAAAAGTCAAAAATAGTGAGATATCTTGCAGAGGGATGCAGCACTCTTAAAATTGCAAAGCTTCTGAAGCGAGATCATCGAACAATCAAGCGTTTCATTCAAAATAGTCAACAGGGTCGCAAGAAGCGTGTGGAAAAACCAAGGCGCAAAATAACTGCCCATGAACTGAGAAAAGTCAAGCGTGCAGCTGCCAAGATGCCACTTGCCACCAGTTTGGCCATATTTCAGAGCTGCAACATCACTGGAGTGCCCAAAAGCACAAGGTGTGCAATACTCAGAGACATGGCCAAGGTAAGAAAGGCTGAAAGACGACCACCACTGAACAAGACACACAAGCTGAAACGTCAAGACTGGGCCAAGAAATATCTCAAGACTGATTTTTCTAAGGTTTTATGGACTGATGAAATGAGAGTGAGTCTTGATGGGCCAGATGGATGGGCCCGTGGCTGGATTGGTAAATGGCAGAGAGCTCCAGTCCGACTCAGACGCCAGCAAGGTGGAGGTGGAGTACTGGTTTGGGCTGGTATCATCAAAGATGAGCTTGTGGGGCCTTTTCGGGTTGAGGATGGAGTCAAGCTCAACTCCCAGTCCTACTGCCAGTTTCTGGAAGACATCTTCTTCAAACAGTGGTACAGGAAAAAGTCTGCATCCTTCAAGAAAAACATTGATTTTCATGCAGGACAATGCTCCATCACACGCGTCCAAGTACTCAACAGCGTGGCTGGCAAGAAAGGGTATAAAAGAAGAAAAACGAATGACATGGCCTCCTTGTTCACCTGATCTGAACCCCATTGAGAACCTGTGGTCCATCATCAAATGTGAGATTTACAAGGAGGCAAAACAGTACACCTCTCTGAACAGTGTCTGGGAGGCTGTGGTTGCTGCTGTACGCAATGTTGATGGTGAACAGATCAAAACACTGACAGAATCCATGGATGACAGGCTTTTGAGTGTCCTTGCAAACAAAGGTGGCTATATTGGTCACTGATTTGTTTTTGTTTTGTTTTTGAATGTCAGAAATGTATATTTGTGAATGTTGAGATGTTATATTGGTTTCACTGGTAAAAATAAATAATTGAAATGGGTATATATTTGTTTTTTGTTAAGTTGTCTAATAATTATGCACAGTAATAGTCACCTGCACACACAGATACCCCCCTAAAATAGCTAAAACTAAAAACAAACTAAAAACTACTTCCAAAAATATTCAGCTTTGATATTAATGAGTTTTTTGGGTTCATTGAGAACATGGTTGTTGTTCAATAATAAAATTAATCCTCAAAAATACAACTTGCCTAATAATTCTGCACTCCCTGTATGGTTATAGGCAAGGCACTCAAAAAGCTTGGAGGGAAACTGGAGCAGAGGGATGGGTCTTAAGTTGCTCAAACAGGTGGGGTCCAATGAGGGGTTTTAAGTAAGCCAGTGCATGTTTGAGCAGGGAGGGAAAGGTGATGGTAGAGAGGGAGAGACTAAAGATGTGGGTTAGAGAGTGTAGGATAGAGTAGGAAGGAGGCTGTAACAGGTGAGGAGGTGGGCCTCAGAAAGGAGTATAGCATTTTACTATGTTAACAGGGTCAAAGAAAGAAAGAAAGTGTTGAATGTGGTGTTGGACTTGGTATATCAGTTAGAAAAGAAACCAAGGCACTGGAGATCTCAGTACAAATTGTATCAGTCCTGGGCAGTAAGTAAGTTAGTGAGTGAAGGTCGTGGGAGCAAAGTAGAGAACTAGGGGTAGAAAGGGTGGAGGGTTTTCATGATAGTGGTGTAGTAGGTTTATTTAGCAGTGTGGAGGTAGGAGTTGTATTGGATGAGGGCAGATTTATAGAGGGTGAAGTCTTGCAGGTATTTTGTTTTATGACACAATCTCTCAAGAGCACTTTCTGTTCTGGTGTTGTCTGTTTCCCAGGGCTATAGCAAGGCCTTTCTGCGTGTAGGAAGAGAAAGCAGAATAGCCATGCAGCGAAGTCATTGAGAAAGCGTGACACTGGGTCCAGGTGGGCAATAATTGACCGCAATCTTCTGACAAACTGGGGGAAAAAAAAGATGAATATAGCGCACTTTTAAAAAAACAGATGAACCGAGAGGGAGGAATAGGAAATACCTGGAAGGGGCTTTATGGGCAAAGGAGAAATCCAACTTCACCTCCTTTTCATCCACTGGGTCTGGGTAAGTGAGTCTAGTGGAATCTGCCATGGGAGAGGGCAGCTGGAGAGGCAGAACTGGATTCCTGGAGTTAGCTTTCAGTAACAACAAGTAGGTTGAGGGAGTTGGAAAGGCAAAGGTAATCGACAGATGCCAGTTTGTAAGATACTGAGTGGGCATTCCAGAGAACACACAGGAGGGGGGAGCTTATATGGGCTCAGAAGGCGCAGGAGTTGATAAGTGCAGTAATACTGATAGGGCAGAAGTGAAGGTGATATGTATAAGCTGTGAGGTGGTGAGCAGGGGTAAATAAATGAGAGTTTGATGAGAGAGGGTAATGGGAGCATGTTGGAGGGTGAAGAGAGGGGAAAAGCAGGCTGAGGAAGAAAGATAAGAGATAAAGTACACACGACAAGTCCATCCGATGAGAGCGGTCCGACGGACCGTTTTCATCAGTTCATCGATGAAGCTGACTGATGGACTGATGTGCCTACACACCATCGGTTCATGAACCGATCGTGTCAGAACACGGTGACGTAAAACCTAACGACGTGATGAAAAAAACAAGTTCAATGCTTCCAAGCATGCGTCGACTTGATTCTGAGCATGCGCGGTCTTTTGACCGATGCTTTTGCATACTAACGTTCGGTTTTGACCTATCGGTTAGCCATCCATCGGTTGAATTTTAAAGCAAGCCATCTGTTTTTTGACCGAAGTATAACGGACCGATGGGGCCTACACACGATCGGTTTGGACCGATGAAAACAAACTTCAGTTTGTTTTCATTGGTTTGAACCGATCGTGTGTACGAGCCTTTACAGATTGTTTGGAGTGGATTGATTGTACTTGCTTATATTGATAAACCTTGGGTAAAGTGCTGTGTTAAAAGTTCCAAAAACGCAACACAGAAAATGTCACTTTACGCAAAAATGACCATGCCAAATTATCATTTCTAAGCTGAATATTTTTATTTAGCAATAACAAGAATAGTAGTTAATGTAATTTTCGAAATGTTTGCAATAAATCCCTGTGACTCAGAGGCTAACCCTTGGGCAATAACCAATAAAGTGCAATAATCTAAACAAATTCACCAATATGGGGGGTTCCCTGAGGTTTGCTTCAGGAATTACAGCTCTTTGGAACGAGAGGAACAAAAAAACAAAACCCAGAGACATTTCAAATCAATTATGCTTTAAATGGAACAAACAAGGGGAAAAAAATCCTTGCTGACTTCCTAACTTATTTAGACCCTGGATCCCACATATACATCTAAACTTCATACTGCTACACAATATGTGGAAATACCACCAACAGGCCTAGTAATCCAATATTGTAGAACCTATTATTTGTTCTTCTTCTAGAATTTTTCATTGGTCTTCAACTCTTCATGTTCTTTTCCAGAGTGCTTCCTTTGTAATCTTCAATTTAGGTATGGTAATACATAAGTGTACTCCTTTGGTGAAATTACACATATTCTGTGATGGACTCCTGCCACTCCTTCCTCCAATTTTTATACCCAACGGTTTCTGATCCAATGAGATATTGGCTGTACAGCTTGTTGGCTCCGCACAGCCTATTGTCAACATCCTGTCATGTGCTGTACACTCTCTATTGAATCCTATGGTGAATTTGTACTATATACAGGAGTACAAATTCTTTGTAGGATTCAATGTAGAGAATAAAGTTCATTGGCCCAGCGAGCAGGATTTTCACAGGAGGCTGTGTAGAGTGGCGGGAAGATAAGAAACACTAAGCAACTAATTAGAGTTTACTTTCTATCAGTTTTGAGCAATTAGAAGGATGAAAGATGACTACTAATTAATTGCTATAGGTTTGAGCACTCTGCTAATTGCGCTTTGAAGTGACAAAATGCTATCTGGACTTGGTTTCTGTTGCCTAACCTGGTGGTGCATGCTGTTTTGGAGCACAAAGGGGATTTAAAAATCTATATTGTTATTTTTCTGTGAGGAAGCTTACTTCTGTTTGGACTTTGGGATTTACGGTATCCTGATTTTCTTCTTATTTTCCCTTTTTCTTTCTTTTCTGTACAATTTTTTGGTTTATTTTTGGATCAACATTGATAATTATCTTGCACTTAAATTTATTTTTGATAACGTTAGATGTTTGTGTTATTAGTCATGTTATTTGCACAGTAACAATTTGATTGCTCTAATGATACATGCCACATCTCCCATTGGCTTTGAACATCTCAGCTAAGACTTCTAGATCCGGCTATAGAACAGAAATCAGAAGCAATCACTCATTTAATACCTCCTTCTTTCAGAATAGGCCTTTCATTTATCTTAATGGATTCAGGGTGTTCTGTGTATAAGGGAGGGGAGACCATAATGTTCGTCCACACTTCCTCCAATTACAAAGTGCCTTGCATTCACTGAATAGAGCCGGAACTATAAGCCTTAGTGCCAAACATTCGTTGCCAACCGAAGACTCGTGCCCAGGGGTGGACTGACAACTCATGGGGCCCCTGGGCAATAGAAGATTATGGGGTCCCCGGGCTTACAGATGGCCACTACGCAAGGAGGCAGTGCAGAGGCAGGGCAACTAAAATCTCTGGATTTTCACATCAAAAGCATGTCAGTTTCAGACATATCAGGTACAGATGTAAAAAAAACACAGATATTTACATACTGTCCCTGGTTTTACTGGGCCTGGCAACCCTGATGGGGCCCTCGGGCAGTGCCCGAGTGACTCAATGGTCAGTCCGCCCCTGCTCGTGCCTAAGAAAAAGCAAGATATTTAACACATGCTGTAGCAGCCAGATAAGGGCCTCATATCATTAGAGCTAACTTATTTTCACTCTGACAACATACATTTTTGGCCATGCTTTACCTTTAATTCGTTTAGTGAATATGGTTAGGCTATAATTTTTGCTTGCACATGATTGGATGATTGAAGTGAATTCAACTTCACCTTATTTACTGATCTATGTGAACATTTTTTAGGTCTTTAGTAAATCAACTCCAGTAAATGAATGCTTAAAATGGAAAGTGTATCCTGGCTCTTCAGATCTATAAAAACACATTTATTTAGAGAACACGGGCTCCTTTCTATACATGTCAACCCTTCATTGGCTCTTATGCACTTTTACTGCGGTTTGTGCTGCTTTCCCTCCACTTGACAGATGGCAGATTTTGCTGTTTAAGCTCAATGCTCCAATATTAACAAGGTACAGAAGGTACAAACCAGAGGTTGAACCTTGTTACTTCATTTACCAAATATTGCTCAATGAAATGTTGTTTTCTATGCCATTTTTAACGATAATAAAAACATATGCAGCAGGATTACTTACAGTAAATTGGATAGTTGCTTATTATACGCGTTCTTCCGATAGCTGAACAGCAGCAGAAGTTTTTGGCCTCTGCGAGCAATCATAGTTTATGCCAACAATCAAATGGTTTTATGTGGCCATATATGCTTGACTTTTTATCTGTCCAACCTTTTACCGTTTCCTTTCTGTAACTAGGGCCATTTTAAGACACTGGTGGGCCTTAGAGCAAAATCGCATCCTATCGTTTCATTCCCCAAACACAAAAAAGAATGCTATCACCAAGTACTGTATAGAAACAAAGAGTAAAAGATACAGAGTTTGTGGGTAAGGTTTCATACACACGGGAGGTTTGGCCCATCAGCATCAAATAATGGCAATTTTGGACACCTAGGAGTTACGGATGGAGTGTATATCTTTATTGCTAGCTGCCTGTTAACATATTTGACAGGCTACAGATGGGAATGGTCACTGTACTGAACAATACTCATGTTTAGGGCTGTATGCATTCAAGGATGTAAACCCCGAAAGTAGAATTCCTACATTCATTAGCGCATGTGGCCCCAAATGCTCCGTTCATCATTGAACCCTAAGAAGCTGCCACATATTTCAGTTTGACATAGACTTTAACAGACTGCTGGATGTTGCATCTGTGCCTCCCAGGTGCTTGACTAATGGCGGCCTTGGATTCCCTGGGATGGGGCTTCTTTTCTCTTTCATAACTCTCTTCTTTTTGGTTTTCTTCTATAATGCGGCTTACACATGATCGGAAATTCCGACAAGAAAACCGTGGATTTTTTCTGACAGAATGTTGGCTCAAACTTGTGTTGCATACACACGGTCACACAAATCCTGCCGGAAATTCTGACCGTCAAGAACGCGGTGACGTACAAGACGTACGACGAACCGAGATCAATGAAGTTCAATAGGTAGTTTGGCTCTTCTGCTTGATTCTGAGCGTGCATGTTTTTTTGCGCGTTGGAATTGCATGCAGACGAGCAGATTTTCTAATAGGAACTTTTTCGGTCTGAAAAATAGAGAACCGGAATTCAATATTTTGTTGGCGGAAATTCCGACAGCAAAAGTCCGATGGAGCATATACACGGTCGGAATTTCCGACCAAAAGCTTATATTGGACTTTTCTTGTCAGAATTTACGATCGTGTGTACATGGCATTACTCTTCTTTTTTGTTCCTCAATTATAGCCATAAGCCCGTGTCTGGAGTTTGTTATTGTTTTCTTGCCACAGTTTAGGGGGGGAAATTTTCTGCCCTTTTTCTCAAAATCATTTTTATACAGATATTTTTTGGATTCTCAGACTTTATTCCAAATACGAACATAGGTCAATCTCAGGTATTGTATGATATTTACTACATAATGATGTCTGGAATATTGTTTGCCTAGCATAACTTCTAGGCTTTGATCATTCAGAGCTATATGGTTTGTTATTACCCCATAGACCAGTGGTTCTCAACCTTCTAGTGCCGTGACCCCTTGATAAAATTCCCCCAGTTGTGGGGACCCCTAACAGTAACATTTTCATAGCGTGGGTTGTCAGCACCCAAGCCAAGTAATTTGTGCCCCTAATTCACAGATATTTAGTGCTCCTTAAGTCCTTTTATTGGCAAATATAATCGCAGGTAGTGTTACTCACTGTGTCTCCAACTTCGTAGTGTCTTGTAGCAGTGACGCCTATGCCGAAATCAGGTCTCCTCCAGCCCCTCCCACTTCACATTCCTTACCAGTCAGCTGACCTCTAGTCTCGCAGGCTCCAGGAACAGCCCAGCTGGGCAGCCACAGCCAATGATTTAGTGACCCCTGGCAAATCTTTATTTGACCCCCGAGGGGGTCCCGACCCCCAGGTTGAGAACCACTGCCATAGACTGTAAAAGTGCTGAGGCATCCTCACCTGGTTACCTTTTGTCTTTGTTTAAAGCTACTAGCTACACCATTTAAGAGATCTACTTGTCTGTGGTATGTATGTTATCCTCCTCAAATTATTGTTAGCCACTGGCTTTGGTGTATGTTCACTGTTTTTTTAGTTTGTTTTTATTCAATAAAAATATTGTGAAAGAAAATGCTGTGATTCGATGTTACCTTGTGTATGCATGTAACCCAACAGCTTTAGGTGCTCCACTCTGGGTGAAGAAATTAGGTAATTTCTCACTCTGAATAGTGCCTGAGAGACCTCCTCTGACTTCCTGTTGTTTCTTGAGACAGGAAGTAAAGGAAAATAAAAGAGACACAGACAGCAAAAACAAAACAAAAAAACAATCTGACAGGGGTTGAGGAGTTTTCCAACTATCCTGTAAAAAGTATCTTCTAAAGGTGCCTCTTTTTTTTTTTTTTTTGACAAGGAGCTGCGGTGGCTCAACGCGATTGGCACTGCGCTGACAAGCCGTTCACCTCTGCAGCTAAGGGTTTGGATCCCGTTCTCGGCGGCATGTGAATTGAGTTTGGTGGTCTCAGCCTGGCTCCCGGTGGGTGTGCTATGCGAGGTAAGCCTGCGCTTAGTACGCCCACCCCCCTCCCACAAAACCACCACACTTACACGCACTCGAAATTGGATTAACATGCACGCACTTTGGCCACGCGGTCTCTAAAAAAGAGAGGCGAAGGACTAACAGGGCTGGCTGAGCGGTCTATATTCTCTCACTCCCTCATAGGGGAGTCCCTCTGCCCCGTTGGGCTTCAAAGCGGAGCAGGTAGGGCGGGCTGTGTGGGAGAACCCCCTCACACCCGCCATTGCCACCCAGGGCATGGAGAAAGATGGCAGATTGCCTCTAGGGGAGGCCTGCCTACTCCCAACTCCTGCAGTCCGGCTCCTCTCTCGAGTACACGCACAAAAAATACACTTCTTTTTAGATGGAAAATGTGCAAATAGTTTTCTGATTTATAAACTGAAGACACTAGGGCACACTCAAACCCTTTACCGCCCCCTACAGGTTAACTCCTTTACTGTCATTTTCACAGTAATCAGTGCATTTTTATAGCACTGATCTCTATAAAAATGACAATGGTCCCAAAATGGTGTCAAAAGTGTCCGATGTGTCTGCGATAATGTCACAGTCATGATAAAAATCACTGATCCCTGCCACGAATAGTAAAACATTTTAATTATTAATAAAAATGGCATAAAAATATCCCCGATTTTGTAGACACTATAACTTTTGCGCAAACCAGGCAATAAACGCTTTTTTACCAAAAATATGTAGAAGAATTCAGCCTAAACTGAGGAAAAAATGTGTTTTTTTATATATTTTTGGGGGATATTTATTAAAGCAAAAACCGCGGAGGTGATCAAATACCACCAAAAGAAAGCTCCATTTGTGGGGGAAAAAAAGAACATCAATTTTGTTTGGGAGAACGTCGCACGACTGCGCAATTGTCAGTTAAAGCGACGCAGTGCCGAATCGCAAAAAGTGGCCTGGTCCTTTAGCAACAAAATGGTTCGGGGCTTAAGTGATTAAGCACAGATTGAGGCAAAGCCAGGCAGCATGTGAATACCATTTGAGCAAGGGAGATATTGCTGAATTGCATTCCACAGACATATTTGTTTTTACTAATAAAATGTGAGTTTAATTCTTAAAGTTTTGGCTAATGTAATCTGTGCTTAATAGTATTATACACTGTTGGAGAATTTTTCCTTTGAGCACTTTGCAAAGTTGTCCTTATTGGCGCTGGTATGCTAATTAAGGAGGACCATAAAGGAAGATCAATGTTTGGTGTGTGAGACATTATCTTCTCAAAAGCTGTGTTGACCCGGATATGAGTCTTGCAATAGGTGAGCGTCCATTTCACCTGGTGGCGGCGCACCACTGCATGCAATGTTGGAGATCAAGGGGGATTTAAAAATCCATATTGTTATTCTCCTGTGAAGACACTTACTGGACTTTCTGCTTGGACTTTGTTATTTATCCAAATTTTTTTCTTATTTACTTTTCTTTCTCTACAATTTTTTTGTTTATTTTTTGTTCAACATTGATAATTATCTTGCGCTTACATTTATTTTTTAGGCTTCATTTCCATGGAAGTTTTTACAGACACTTTTTTTTAGCCTTTTTTACAGCTTAAAAACGCCTGTCCATGTTTTTTTTTTTATTATTATTATTTTTTTATTTTTTTTTTGAGCTGGAGCTCAAAAACGCTGCGGTAGAGTTTTTTTCAAGTTTTTGCACGTTTTTGAACGTTTTTGAACGTCTGGCGCTTCAGAACGCACTGGTCCTGTTTTTTTTTTTTGCAGCTTAAAAACGGCTCAGCCATCTACAGCTCAAAAACATCATGGTGGGCATGAGGCCATAGACTAACATGGAGAGCCGTTTTTGAGCTGCAAAAAACGCTCAGAAAAGTGGCTGTAAAAACGTCCATGGAAATTAAGCCTTATAACGTTAGATGGTATTTTTTGTGTTATTAGTCATGTTATTTGGGCAGCGCAATTACCTTCATGCTTATTGATATTATTTATTGTATGTGGGAACAGATATTGTGATAGCAGCAGCCAACAGATAGACAATTGGGTTTAGTAGCAGCACACTAACACCTTTTACACTTTTTACATCTATACATACATTTTACTGATAGAGGCATAACCCCTCTCTAGGACTTCATTTCACTGTATCTTTATTTAAACCAAAAATAAATGGCATACTATGTTTAACATGATTGCTCTTATTTGAAAGCTTGATTATTCCAACTGCATTATTAATGGCATAACGCATATGTCTATTTAGAGAGAAGCTCTAAGCAAACAGCTAAACACACTTTTGAAATAGATCTGTTTACTATTTTATCTGCCAAAGGATTTGTACTTCCGTACAGCTAGTCTTTTCATTTACACACATTTGTCACATTGGTCACATTGCAAAACTATACAGATAATATATGTAGTTCCTAATCAAGCAATTTACATGCCTGGTTCAGCAAATCAGCTTCCTATGTCACATCTCGACCTCCAGCTTCTTTACTTGACAGTAAATAAGCATAAACACGTCTGTCCAATGAGCAGAGGGTACGCCCAAATTTACAAATACTTTGGCAGGTAAAACATATATATGTATTTTGAACAAATAGTTGTTTGCCATAGAGCAGTGATGGTGAACCTTGGCACCCCAGATGTTATGGAACTACATTTCCCATGATGCTCAACTACATTGCAGAGTGTAGGAGCATCATGGGAAATATAGTTCCAAAACATCTGGGGTGCCAAAGTTCCCCATCACTGCCCTAGAGTTTCACATTTTATTGACTGTAACTTTTTAAATACAGTTGAACCTCGGATTACGAGCATAATCCGTTCCAGGAGTATGCTCGTAATCCAAAGTACTCGCATATCAAAGCAAGTTTTCCCATTGAAGTCGATGGAAACAAAAATAATTCATTCCGCATTGACTTCAATGGGATGCAATACCAAATGTGGCCATAGGTGGGGGGCGCAAGAGAGTGCCGAAAATGGCCAAAAAGGCCAGAGGACACTTCGGCTCATTTCCTGCATCCCCGTAACTCAGGCCAAATGAGGTTCTGCAGGCCTATTTTTGGCTCTGCTCGGGTTCTGCGCCCCCGTACCTCAGGCCAAATGAGGTACTGCAGGCCTATTTAGCTTGAATTCTGCTTTTCTTACGAGTCAGAACTCGCAAACCAAGTCAGAATTAAAAAAAAAAAGTTGTTTGCAAATCAAACGCTCTCAAACCAAGTTACTCTTAAACCGAGGTTCCACTGTACATGTATTAAAGATATTCCTGAAAAAAAAGTAATTAAAGCAACTCTATCACTATTTTGTAAGCTCAAAATAAGTCCTTCCTGCAAAATAAGCCATTAATGCTTATCTATAATGCTGCCCGCAGCACCAAACTGCACTGCATTGAAGTTCTTTATAGTAGAACTTCAGCCTAAAACTAACTAACTCTAAATCTACTGGTAGCCACATTCTAAGACGGGGTGCAGAAGTGGCAGCCCACAACAGAAGCCCCATAGCAGGTCTATGGGTGAAGTCACTTCCCAAGCATTTCCCTGTCGTTGTTTGCTGTTTCTTTCACATAGCATCTGCCACAGGAGACTGGACTGGATTGGCTACAGAAAAGGTAAGTATAGCGATTATTCCTTTACAGGGTTAGATAGATTAGTCTTAGAATGTGGCTGCCAGTGGATTTAGAGTTAGTTTGTTTTAAGCTGAACATCTACTTTAAGCCCAACTCTGGACAAATAAAATATTATGCCTGGTAGTGGGGCTGTTGCCACACTGCAAGGGTAATTTATTGTTTATGCCTAGGGGAAAAATACATGGAGATTTAATTACCTGATCCTCCGCTCCTCCCTGCAGCTAGTCCAGTCCCTACAGCTTCCACACCCTCAAGCTCCACCAGTTTATTGTCCTGATGTCATCCAGACCAGAGCAGGGACCACAGTTCTGCTCTGGAATTGAGAACACCAATAGACAGTCCACCATAGGAGTGGAGGATCAGTAATAGTTGAAATTTAGGCTTGCTGAAAGATCTTCTACATTCATAATTTACAGGAGTGTAGGAGGCCAGCATCTTTCTATGTGCTCTGTGACTCCTCAGCTCCTAGGTCACAACAGGACACAGTAGTAATGTTGAACTGGAGAAAAAAACAAGGCACCCAGAGAGGAGCCTAGCATCCAAAACTCCCAGAATGAATGCAGAAGAACTTCAGTCAGTCCTGTGCTGTAGCGCTATTATGTGTGCATTACCAGTAATGCTACAGGTACGTTAAGGTGTGTTTCCAGCCCATTCATTTTAATAGGTTACCATACATATGGCAGGTTAATGTACCAAAAAGAGCACATTAACAAGTAACACGCATGCGTTATGTAACAGAAGGGTGTGAATCTAGCCTAAAAAAAAGTGCATAGTATAAAGGCAGTTTAATGGGCATAGTAAGAGTCCTATGAATATAAATTACTAATCACAAATTGCATTTTAACCAAGGACATTGTAAGCTTCACATAATGACTGTCTATATCCATTCACTCCAATGGAACAGCTGCTTGTAGTCTACAGTACACTGGAAGTTTTTGTGTCATTACAAAATAGGTTGGAAAGAGCGATAACAAGAACAAAAAGTGCCTATACAAGGACCTAGTGGCAGGTTAAACAGGTATTCATTTAAAGCGGAGTTCCACCCTTAAAATCACTTTGTTTCATTACATCCAGCATACTGGCGTCAGCGCCAGTATGCTGTTTTTTTTTTTTAATGCACGTACTTACTTTATATAAAATCATTGAATTTCAGGCGCACCGCGGAATGTCGCCGCTATAAGCCGTCACGCCTTCCGGAAACAGCCGATTAGCATTCGGCTTTTCTCGGCGCCTGCGCACAGACCCAGGAGCTGACTGCGCAGGCGCCGTATATAGCCGCGTCACACCCTCCGAAAAAACCCGAACTAGGACCGGCTATTTTCGGCGCCTGCGCAGTCAGCTCCTGGGTCTGTGCGCAGGCGCCGAGAAAAGCCGAATGCTAATCGGCTGTTTCTGGAAGGCGTGACGCCTTATAGTGGCGACATTCCGCGGTGCGCCTGAAATTCAATGATTTTATATAAAGTAAGTACGTGCATTAAAAAAAAAAAAAAAAAACAGCATACTGGCGCTGACGCCAGTATGCTGGATGTAATGAAACAAAGTGATTTTAAGGGTGGAACCCCCGCTTTAAAGCAATAGTAACCTCTACAATCGCATACCAGCACATACAGTACTGTGCAAAAGTTTGAGGCAGTTGTAAAGAAATGCTGTAAGAATGCCTTCGAAATATATATTTGAATTGTTTATTTTTTATCAAGTTACAAAATGCAAAGCGTACTAACAGAAGGAAATCTAAATCAAATCAATATTTGGTGTGACTACCCTTTGTCTTTAAACCAGGATCAGTTCTTACACTTGCACACTAGCGCAGAGTCAATGATTTTGTCGGATTAGAGTCAGGTGTATTATTTAGGGATGTGCAAATTAACTTTTAAATAATGGATTAATCTTACATTTTTTAATTTTATTATAATTTATTTTTATAGAGTTTTTCAAAACATTTATACAATCTCCACATTTATACAATCAATACCACATTTTCAAAACGCTTACAAAAAAAAAAAAAATCGTACATTTTTTTGTTCGATCACAATCTGTTTGATCGATTAAAATTCTTTTGAGATCTTGGGCCTGCGAGATCCCCTACATCCTCCATACCCGGGTTCTCAATTGTCAGCGGCAAGGGGGATCATCCCCTGAGAGGGGGGTAGTGGAGCGTCGGCCGTAGCGGATCTTCACTCGGGAGAGGCCGCGGGAGGTCCCCTATCACTCGGCTCTTCATCCTCATCCAGACGCCGGCTTGAAGCCCACGAGGCTCCCCGCTCCAGGTACGGCACCTTCCCTGGCTCCCTTCCTCACTTCCTTCCTCGGGCGGCCGTATTGTGGCCTTATACAGCGGCAGAGGCCTGTTCCCTGGCCCGGGGGAGATCAGAAAAGGTCCCGGTCAGTGCCGCGCCCATCCACGGGTCTCCAGCATAGGAAACACCGCGGCTTCGGCCTAGTCACGGAGGTCGGCGGCCATCTTGGGACTCCCATCCACAGCACTGTCCCTCCAGGCACCCAATTCTCTGCTTTTTTTTTTTTGTTTTTATTCTTTTTTTCCTGCCTGGAGGCCTGCATTGCATACCATCGCCCTGCAGTCATCCTTTTTATCTTTATTGATGCGTCTCCCCCACACTGAACTGCTTCCTTTACTAAAATTACTTTGCATGCATTAGTCCTGTCGCAATATTGCTCTCCATGTAACGCTATGAGATGACGATGCTATCTGAGGGCTCTACCCCCGGGGGGGCTCGGTGCATGGAGTCATAGGGCGTGCTCTTCTGGCTCCCAGAACCCCCATCTTCACGGACATAATCACCGCCGCCATCCGACTTAAAACCGCTTCAGATTGAGCACATGGGTAAAGACAGGTCCCGGACACAGAAAGGTACTGGTGGGGATAGAAAAGGAGGCGATCTGGAGGACTTTTTCGCCCGATCTCGAGCTGCATCACAGCGCCGTTCTGAAGCCAAGATGGCGCAGGCTGCTCCGTCCCCAGCGCGATCTGAATCATCCCTACAGTCACAGATGAGCACACATGGCCCCCTCTCGCTCCCTGGGGAATCCGATTTTGTGCTCACCAGGAGCCGCTCTAATGCCTCCCTGGGCTCAGGGGAAGGCTGGGACATGGAAGCTCAATTCCGCTCCCTGCACAGTTACCTCAGATCCCTGCCAACCAAAGCTGATTTTGAGCGCTGTGTCAATAGGATCGAAAAAGCATACAAGAAAGAGATTTCTGATCTTAAAAAGGATGTGGGTGCACGTTTTGAGGACTTGGATGCCACCACTGATGGCCTCAGCCATGCAGTGTAGACACATGACAAAATCCTGAACTCCCATACTGTCATGTTGCAGCAGTTGGCGTATCAGCAAGACGACATCGAGAACCGTAATCGTCGCAATAACATACGCATTCGCGGAATTCCAGAATCTGTGAACGCCAAGGCCCTACCTACCGCTGTGACTGCCATCTTTAACCAACTACTGCAATGCCCTAAAGATGACCCTATAGAACTGGACCGGGTTCACAGGACCTCGGGTCCCAGGACCCAGGACCCCTCCTTTGTCCGCGACACACTATGCCGAGTCCACTTTTACAAGGTCAAAGAGTCCATTATGAGGGCTGCTAGCTCACAGGACACTATACTGTTCAATGACATCCCCGTGATGCTCCTCCCCGACCTATCCCGCCAGACCTTGGCGATGAGGAAAGCCCTGAAACCGCTCACTCTGCTATTGCAATCCAAACAGATGAAATATCAGTGGAGATTCCCCTTCCACCTACGAGTGCACCACGCGGGCAAGACCGCCATCTTTCGCACCCTGGGAGACCTGCCTAACTTCCTCAGCACGTTAGAGCTTCCACAGGTGGCCCTCCCGGACTGGCCGTTCACACCATCTACTCCTGGCTTGCCCTTCGCCTCCCCGTGGCAAACTCAAGGCCGTCGACGCACTCCTAAATCTCAGCATCGCCTGGACTCAGAGGATTGAACTGGTTTCGTTTGTCTCGCACACCACACTTAACTTGCCTTCCCAGGGGCTCTCCCCTGGCGGGACACGGGGTTACTGCTGCCGCAATCCCAATTCTGTTTTCCCGTTTTTTTTTCCTGTTGTTTTTACCTTTCCCGGAACCAATAGACTGACATCTTTCCCAGTGACTGTTCATGTTTTGGGTTCCCCTTCCAATGGGCCCTAGCCTGCTACGTTGTTTTTGCTTTGATTAACCATACGGTTCTTTTTCCTCAGGTCGCTCAGTCTCTGTATTCCAGCTCAAGAGTGGCCAGCAGAATGTTCCGGAGTGTCTTTTACGTAACCTCAGACAGCTCACCTGTTCTTTTGTAGCTTCATCATTGCTCTTTTATTTTTTCCTCTCTTTTTTGTGTCTCGTACCAGAGTTACATTTGATTGTACACTATACCTGTCTGGCCAGTTCTACCCTACATATGTTTGATCCTGTATGCTCTGTTCCTACAGGTAATATTTAGATTTTGTCTCGGGTCGGTTTTTTTTTTTTTTTCGTGGAGCTGGGGTCCGGGGACCAGCCCTGCCTGGCGGACCCCCTCTGTACCCCCCCCCCCCTGGGGTTTTAGCCATTAGCCCTTTTTTTTTTTTTTTGTTTGGCAGTGTCACCATGGATACTGCCCAACTTTTGGCTATATGCCTTACTGTGAGGTTTTTTTCCTCTACCCTCGCAGCTTTTTGGAGCCACCTAGTGGCCTTTTTTGTTATTGCTCTTTTTTTTTTCTTTTCTTCTATTTTTTACTTTTTTCTCCCTCTTCCGTTGATCGGTTACACGGGCTGCCCTCCCCACCCTCTATTTTTGTGTATTTTTTACTCTATCTATCCTGTGATAAGGGTGTTAAGGATGGTGGCCATGCTCAGATTTTACCCCTACTTATTCTCTGGACCCCTTTGTGCTGTGTTTCTTCTTACATTTTCTGTCTTTGTCTATACCCCCCTTTTTCTTCCCCCTCCCCCCTCCTCCCTTTCCCCCCTCTCTGACTCTGTTCTGGCTGTTCCTCTTTCTGTGTGGGTTGCTGACAAGACATGATCCTATCTCCTGTACCCCTTCTCTCCTTCCCTTCATCCCTCCCCTACTTCCGTCATGGCTTCTGTTTGCCCTTTAACCTTGGCATCCTTTAACTGTAGGGGGTTCAACACGCCAGAGAAACGGAGCCAGATTCTCTACCATTTCCACAAAACACGTTCTAATATCTTACTCTTGCAGGAAACCCACTTTCGGTCTGATTCTGTCCCAACCCTGCGTAATAAGCATTACACAAGGTGGTTCCACAGTACCAATCCCAGGGCTAAATCGAAGGGAGTATCCGTAGCGTTTCATAAGTCTTTTACTCCGGAGGTTCTAGACACCCTTATTGATGTTAATGGTCGCTTCATTTTTCTCAAGCTGAAATTTAACAATTTTCTCTTTACAGTGGCCAACATTTATGTACCTAATACAGGTCAGGCTCGATTCCTCTCATCGGTTCTCACCAGACTGTCTTCCTTCGGGTGTCCCTGCTACATCATTGGTGGAGATCTTAATATTGTCATGTCCCCGTCTGCCGACACGTCCTCGGGTAAGTCCTCCATACCGCACTCTACACTGACGCGCATCAAAACTCTTCTTCATTCCTCCCTTCTGGTGGATGTTTGGCGTGTCCAGCATCCCACGGAAAGGGACTATAGCCACTACTCAGCGGCACATAACTCATATAGCAGGCTAGAACATTTTCTAATCTCTCAATCTTTGTTAGATACTCCCACTCAGGCTTCCATGGGTCAGCTACTTTGGTCCGACCACGCACCCGTCTACTTGACCCTTGCACGTCCCCCAACATCTCGGAAGGGTTCACACTGGAGGTTGAATGATAATTTGTTGCGAGACCCCGAGTGTGTTGCAGATGTCTCTACCACCATCCTACACTTTATCTCTGATCATCTATCTGATACCACCTCGCCTCCTACTCAGTGGGAGGCTCTGAAATGTGTCATTAGGGGGTTTCTCATTAAACATGGCTCTCGTCTCAAAAAGATGCGATCGAGTGACATATGCCGTCTCCTTTCCACTATAGAAGAGCTTGAACCCCAGCATAAACGAGATCTGGACCCTTCGGTCTTTGTTCGACTCTCGAATGCCCGCCGAGACCTTCTCCAGCTTCTCGACTCACATTCGCTGATAGCTCGGGATAGGGCACGCAATTTTCACTACTCATTGGCCAATAAATGCGGTAAACAGCTAGCACGGGTCCTCCACCCTAGATCTCCACGTTGCACCATTCCCTATATTTCCCGTCCTGATCATACCAAATCGTTTAATACGACGGGTATTTCATCCGCCTTTCGGGAATACTATTCTAGACTCTATAATCTCACGCCCACTGTCTCGACCGAGCGCTCTGCACCTCCTGGTGGCGATATGCGGGATTATATCGTTGAGACGGCTCTCCCTACTATTTCCGCCTCTGATGTGGCTGAACTGGATAATCCCTTAAGCTCGTTTGAGTTTCTCAGCGCCATCAAGGGCTTGAAAGTAGGCAAGTGCCCAGGCCCAGACGGCTACACCCCTCGCTTCTACAAAACATTTTCTTCCCTGTTGGCACCTTTGATGGCTAAGGCGTTCAATGCCATGGATGATTCCCTCCCTCCACCCAAGGCTCTGTTGGCTGCTAACATCTCCGTTATACCCAAGCCGGGCAAAGACCCCTCTCAATGCAGTAGCTACCGTCCTATTTCCCTGCTCAATGTCGATCTAAAATTGTTTGCTAAGGTGCTGGCTAACCGCCTGTCCCCTCTACTCCCTGGTGTGATACACAACGACCAAGTGGGCTTTGTCCCGGGCCGAGAAGCCAGGGACAATACCACCAAGACGATTCACTTAATTTCCCTTATCCAACGCAGGGGTCTGAAGGCTTGCCTCCTTTCCTTTGACGCTGAAAAAGCGTTTGATCGCATAAACTGGAGATTCCTTCGGCTTTCGCTGGAACAATTAGGACTGGGTGCGCCCTTCATCTCCAAAGTGATGTCTCTTTATTCTCATCCTTCGGCCTCGGTAATGGTCAATGGCTCTACCTCGGACTCCTTTGCCATCTCCAACGGCACTCGGCAGGGCTGTCCCCTGTCCCCCCTCCTATTCGTTATTGTCATAGAACATCTGGCCTGTGCCATCAGACAAAACTCTTCCATACATGGGATCCAAACGCCTTCCTCGCATCACAAACTATCTCTCTACGCGGACGATCTCCTGGTGTATATTCAGGACCCCTTCTTCTCCCTACCTTCCCTTTTCGTTGAATTCCGTCGCTTTAGCTCGTTCAGCAACTTTAAACTTAACGTTTCAAAGACTGAGGCCCTCAACGTATCCTTCCCCCCTGCCACTATGACTATGCTTAAAGCCAACTTTTCTTTCCAGTGGCAAGCACGAGGGATTTCGTATCTTGGGGTCACCATTCCATCCAATCTCGCCAACCTTTTTTGCCTCAATTATGCTCCGTTACTCTCCTGCCTCCGGAAGGATTTGGAGGAATGGGGAGGGTCTTCTCTACCGTGGTTCGGACGGATCAACACCCTGAAAATGGACACCCTCCCCAAGCTTCTATACCTTCTTCAAACAATCCCCATTATAGTCCCCAAATCCTTTTTTGTCTCCCTACGTTCCCTAGCCATTAGATTCTTGTGGAGCCGAGGGCCGTCCAGGGTGAAATATAACCTGCTCACCCGTCCTAAATTGCGGGGAGGGGTTGGTCTCCCCGATTTCGAATTCTATTACAAGGCCACCCATATGGCGAGAGTCCTAGAGTGGTTCCCGCGTCCATTTTTGAAGGCCTCTGTTGCCATAGAGCAGGACCTGGCACACGTGGACCTTAGAGCTCTGCTGTGGGGATATAAGTCAGAGTTTATGCGCATGCCCCCTCCCCCCCCCCCCACTAACTCTGGCATCTCTCAGGATCTGGTATAACAAGGGGGTTACGCTCCCTACTGTCCTCTGATCCTTCTCCATTGACCTCTATGTTTGATAATCCTTCCTTTCCTCAGGGTCTCGGGGCCCAGTCTTAAGGTCCCTTCAAACAGGCTGCATGGCCACAGGCGCACTCTTTTGTACAACCGCAGCGGGGGTCATCTGTGATACCGGCGGGATCACACGATTGGCTAACTGCCATCCACCTCTCTATATTCACTAGGCACCTACACTCCTCCTCCCAGATACACCGCCCCTGCACTGAATTTGAACGGCTGTGTTCACTCCCAGAGACACCTAGACACCTTTTGTCAGTCATATATAGTCTCCTTCAGGCACTCACACATACCGAGCTACCCTCTTACACCAGGGTGTGGTCGGCAGATTTGGGTGAGGATGTCACAGATCGTGAATGGCAGGCTTCATTCCATTTCACTCATAAGTCCACAATTTCCTGTTACTCTCAAGAAAAGAACTACAAGATTCTCTCAAGATGGTACAGGGTCCCCTCTACGCTACACAAAATATTTCCGTCCACTCCAGCGTCCTGTTGGCGGTGCTCTTCAGCTGCTGGGACCTATCTGCATGTCTGGTGGGAATGTGAGAGGATCCGCCCCTTCTGGACCCAGGTATTTGACTGTTATAATAAGACTTATTGTGAATCGCTGGTCCCCTCTTCTAAGATTGCCCTCCTTTCTGTACTTCCTGGCTCGATAACATTGCAGAAGCGGAGTCTCCTCCGCTTCTTTATGTCCTCAGCGAGGCAGCTTATACCTTCCTACTGGAAGTCGACCTCTACTCCCCCACTATCTCACTGGGTTTCGATTATGAATGATACTATGAAAATGGAGGAAATGCTGGCTCTTGACAATGATACCTATGATAAGTACAGACAGTTGTGGCTCATCTGGCTCGATTTCTCTTCCTCTGATACCCTGACTAGCATGTCGTCCCCTTCGACGTGATCGTCACCACCACATTTCCTTCTGCTCTACGGCCTGTTAGACTCGTGCTCCTGGGTCTCTCCCCCCACGCCTACTCTATTTTACCTTTTCCCACCTGTCTTGTCAGCGGCCCACGCCCCCCTTTTCCCACGTTCCCCCTCTCCTCCACCCTGACCTGTCTCCCCTTCTCTCCCCTCCATCCTTCCCTCCTCTCCCTCCCCTTCTTTCTCCCCGCATCTCCCTGTTTTCACCCCCTGTCCCCTCATCTTCTCGATGTCTTTCTTTCTAATTTCACTTTGTCTTCAGCTCTGTCTGTCCTTACCTTTCCTTTTCTTCTGTTTTTTCTTTTATTGTGTTATTAGTTCTATATTACTGGTTACTGTTACAGTTCTACCAAGAGGAAGAGCCCCTAACGTTTGCACATGCTTTTAGTTTGCAGTTCCGGTTGTGAAGGCTCATTTTGATATGTGTTGTGGGGGAGAGTTCTGCTGTGGGCGATAGCCGTCAGGCTGACTCCCCCCCCCCGATTATACTTCTAGATGTGTGTAGACTATACTGCCTCTTGTTAATCGTCTTTTTTTTTTATGTTTTGTATTATCTAAATACCAATAAATATATTTTCAACTCTAAAATTCTTTTGATTTGTACTCACCTCTCCACTGGCTTCTGGGCCTTCAGGGAGATCCGGTGACGTCACAGACACCGGCGGGGCTTGCCATGTCCATCTGAAGGGCTCCTTTGCTGTGCCTTCATATCTGCATGCCGGCGGGACCTTACTATCTGCCACACGCAAGGGCTGTTACACTTTCCTCTATCACTTCCCTCTATCAACCTGGGATTCTACAACCATCCACTGGGAGTTGTGATAGTTCCCTTCATGGGACATCTACATGCCGATGGACTGATGTTAATATCTCATCTGGATTCAGCAGTGGTATTGTTGTACATATTTTTATACCAGTATCATACTTGGCTACATGTTTTTTATGACTGCTTTTGCTACCGCTTGGTATTACTCGCACCATTTTTACAGTTTATTTAGCTACATCGATTTTATCTCCAGTGCAATATTTATTTGGTTACCTACTTGAAGACTATAAAAGTTGTAATGCTATTCCCATTGAGCGCTGTCTTTGTGTTTTTTTTGTATCCTGCTATCCATTTTTCTAGTAGTTGGGAGCTGCACTGGGAATCATCCTGCAAGGTGATCAGCTAAATGTAGTTGGATCTGTATGTGCATTATAATTAATCGAAATTAGTCAATTAATTGATTTAAAAAAAAAAAAGATTAATCGAACACAAAGATTTTGATCAGTAACAGCCCTAGTATTATTATTCAATTATATTCAATTATACGAAGCAGGTGCTACTGATCATAAATATCATATGTAGGTTGAAACACAGTCATTAACGTACAGAAACAGGAGCGTGGCTGGGACTTCATGAGAGAGGCAGCGTGAGATCTTAGCTCCTGCTTCTCACAGCCATCCTGAAGGCATCCTGTACCCGATTTGGCTCCAAAAGGCACCGAATTGATCCTTAGCACGGCAGGCACCCGATCCAGGCATGATGGTCAACAAATATGGGCCCCCGGCGCCCCAATCTGCAGGGGAGCAGCGGACCCAGTCACAGAGGCAAGATGGTGCCGATCCTCCAGCAGCACACGCGGCCACGCAGCAGCCTGCTTCATCTGCAGCCCAGGACTCATATTAGGGGGTGAGTGGATCTGTCCCTGCCCTATTCCGCACCCAGGGTGAAACATCCAGCTCCTCTGGATCCCTGGGTTACTTGGAGGACCTTTCAACCCCCCCCCCCCCTGCTGCTGAGCCCACACTGGCAGAGATCCTGGTGGCCATTAAGGATGTTAAAACATCCCTCACAGTGCAGATGGGAACTATACATATTGACTTTTTCCTCTTGAAGCAAGATGTACAACATTTAAGGGGAAGGACCAGGGAGGTAGAAGCAGTGGCGTATCTAGGGTATGGCAGCTATGGCAAGTGCCATGGGCGCCATATGAAGGGGGCGCTGTTGAGTGGCTGGGCAGCAAGGCACTTACCAGGGTCTGAGGGTCTCTTCTTCCCTCCTCCTGAGCATAGGCAGGATCTCCTTTTCAGAACCTTTGCTGATGGACAATGGCAGCGCTATCCCTGCTGCGTTGAGCCACAGACCTCCCCTGTTCTCCCAGGCTCTCCCATTCCATCTGGTCGCGCACAAAGAAAGAGGAACATCAGTTTCTCCCTCTTCTCTGTGAAAACTGAGGCCTTAAGTGATGAAGATTTCATCACTTCCAGTATTGGTTCTGCATTTACCTGGCCTTGGAGGGCAGAGGAGGGATCAGGGGTCTAATAAACCCCAGATTTCTCCATAGAGAGGATATGTCACTACCCAAGTATCACAAGGGATGATAAATAGCACTAGTTTTGTTAGCTGTTTTTTTGTTTGTTAAGGTTATCTGAAAAATGGGGTTCAAATGTTTCGACAGGGGCCCAGTTTCAGCGCTTGCCATCGGCGCTATTTTCACTAGATACGCCTCTGGGTAGAAGGCCAAGTCAGTTCACTGGAAGATGTAGTGCATCCCCTGTCTGCCACTATGCGCACGGCCACAGATGAGTTGGGGGCCCTAAGGGCCAAGCTGGACGATTTGGAGAACCGTTCCAGAAGGAACAATCTTCGTTTTGTGGGGTTCCCAGAAAAATCGGAGGGGTCCCGTCCTGAAAGGTTCTTGCACCAATGGCTGCGTGACGTTTTTGGGATGTAGGAATTCTCCAGAACCTTCGAAATTGAGCGGGCACATCGCACCCCACCACGTGCTCTGCAATCTGGGGCCCCCCCAAGATCCCCCATTGCTAAATTTCTAAACTTCAGGGATAAGGTGGCTATTCTACGCTTGGCAAGAGAAAGAGGCCCTCTCAAGTTCAATGGCTACAACATCTCCATTTATCCTGACTTTTCAGCTGAAGTGCAACGCCAACGTGTATCCTTTGCTGCAGTGAAAGACCGTCTTCGCAACGAAGGTCTCCCCTATGCAATATTGTTCCCGGCTAAACTGAGAATCATCCATGAAGGAAAGGCTCACTTTTGCTCATGTCCTAAAGAAGCTATGGCCTGGCTGGATGCAAGATTTGGAAAACACCCCCGACACCGTCCCAATTGATCCTGCCACTAAGGGCCTGGAAGTTCTTATTTACACCCCCCTTTTTTTATTCCTCCTCTCTCCTTCTTTCTCCTGAGTGATCCCTTGGGAGATGGATTCTGGCGAGTTGGGTCTAGGTTACTCGGTTGTTCTGCGGGAGGAGGGGGGGGACATGCCCTTTGCATCTCCTTTGCATTTCCCCTATGTCGGTGGTATGTCCCACAGGAGAAACCCAAACCACTGCTTGATCGTTGATTCTGCTGTGATCCAGGTCGGTAATGCTGGTTGCATTACATGTAAGGTACTGTTGATATACTGCCACATGCACTGTTCACTGTTGTGCCTTTTAGGAAATGTCCTCATTTTTTGATCCTACCTCAGGGACGATTATAATGCACCTGTGAGCTTATATGGAACTGCCACTCTCCCCATTACCAATAGGTGGCGCGACCACAGGACTTTCGGCTCCCTTCCAAGACAGTTGCTGAAGGGAGTGGGACACTGTTTTGGGATGGAGGTATGGGAGGCTTTCCCACAGGATTGTTCGGCAGAGTATGTCTGCCCATGGCGGCAGGTGAAGGATAAGTTTGCTCCTGTTTGTTACTACTGTTATTTTTTATTACTGATTTGCTGCATATGTCAACCATCTTGTGAGTATTGCAATGAGTGGGGTGCTGTAATGACTGTTCACTACTGCTATGCTATGCTATTACAGTCTCCATTTGCTAGAGTAACCTTAATATGCAATCCCACAAAGGGGTAATACTACTTTTATACTTTGTTGTATGTACCTTTCTACTCTGACTTTTGTATAACTATGCTGTTGATAATAGTATGGAGTGATCAAGGAGCAAACTACTGCCGATGTATGTTCTGTGTTGTTTAAGTTTTGTTTTTGTATGTGTTGTATTGTTGGTTTTGTAAAAAAAATTCAATAAAAATATCTTTAAAAAAACAAAAAAATGTACAGAAACAGCTTTAGAAAAACAAACCAACATGTTGGATTATCACGGTACCGCGATAATCCAAAGATTTGGTTAATTTTTTCTAAAAATTATATAGGATGAGGCACCCCCATAGCCTATTTTCTTTTCACTTTATATATAGAACAGAAACAGCTGTGTAGAAAGCTTAAAACTGGGTGAGGAACAGCCAAATTCCACTAGTAAGGTGAGGTTGTGGAAGACAGTTTCATATCACAGGTCATACACCATGGCAAGACTGAGCAAATCAACAAGACACAAGGTAGTTTACTGCATCAGCAAGGTCTCTCCCATTCAAAGATTGTAAAGCTGTTCAAGATCTCTTTAATAAAACACAAAGCAATGTGCCATGTTGAGACCCGTTCACACAGTGGCCAGCCAAGAAAACTTAATGCAGCAGATGAAAGGCACATCATGCTTACTTCCCTTCAACATCAGAAGATGTTCAGCAGTGCCATCAGCACAGAACTGGTGGGAACTAGTGGGACTCCATAAACACCCATCTACTATCCAGAGACATTTGGCCAAAAGGGGTCTTCTTGGAAGAATTGCAGTCAAAAGGCCAATGTGCTGGAGAGTGGTACAATAACGAGTGCCTGCAGGCAACGGTGAAGGATGGCGGAGGTTCCTTACAATTTTGGATCTGCATTTTTGCAAATGGCATAGGATATTTGGTCAGGATCAATTTTGTCATCAATGCTAAGAAATACAGGCAGATACTTCATCCCATACCATCAGAAAGGTGTATGATTGGCCCCAAATGTATTCTGCAGCAGGACAACAATCCCAAACATACAGCAAATGTCATTAGGAACTAACTTCAGCATAAAGAAGAACAAGGTGTTCTGGAAGTGATGGCTTGGCTCCCACAGAGCCCTAATTTCAACATCATCGAGTCAGTCTGAAATGACAAGAAAAAACAGAAAGATTTGAGGCAGATGGTTGGAACAACCTACCTGCCGAATTCCTTTAAAGTGCAAGTGTACTTAAGGAATTGATGCTGTTTTGAAAGCAAATGTTGGTCACATCAAATATTGCGTTGATTTGGATTTCTCTTCTGTCCATTTACTTTTGTTTTGTTGATAAAAATAAACTATTAACACTTCTATGTCTGAAATCATTCTTGTATCCTTTATGTAAAAAGTGACCTGAATATGAGTGTGAAAGAAGGCGTTGTTTATGGAGAACACGTGGGTGGCATTGGGTGGTACATAAGGGTGTGAATTTTAAAGAGGTAATTTTTAGAGTGTGTTAGAGCTCACCCAGTGTTAAAGAGGAAGTAAAGCCTCCTTAAAAAAAAAATACACCCTGTAAGACAAAGGCATAATGAGCTAGTATGCATAGCATACTAGCTCATTATGAAGTACTTACCTGAGATTTAAGCCCCCGTAGCCACCCTTGTTCGCCTCCTCTGTCGCCGCCATGTCTCCCAGAGTGACTTCCGGGTATCGCGGCTCCAGCACTGTGACTGGCCAGAGCCGCGATGTCGTCACTACCGCGCATGTGCCCGGGGGCTGCCACTAACGGTATGACCCCATTCACTGACGGCACGCTTAGTGCGCCTGCATCGTTGCCTATGGCGCGCATGCGCCATAAACATCGGTGCTGTCTTTTTTGCAAATATCTCCTAAACCGTGTAGGTTTAGGAGATATTTGTTGCACCTAATCTAGGCTTACCTGTAGGTATAAGTGGTCTGTAAAGGTTTACAACCACTTTAAGCTCCATGCACCCTGGGTTTTATCTGGTGTACCTAGCATTACTAACATTTAGGGCAGTATACATCCAGGGAAGAATTCTTGGAACAGACTTCTTGCTTCTGGGCATTTGTCCCTGGTTGCATAATGCCCCAAACAATCATACTGCTAAGTGTACCATCCAGTCACAGCAGCTGCCCACCTTTCATAGAATTTGACAGGCTGCCGGCAGCAGCAGTGCACCTATTAACATCATGAATCAGGGCTAAATGCTCAGTGTGCATAGGGGTTTAATGAAGAGGTAGAGACTCATCTCATTACATAGATAGATAGGGCTGCAAGGACTAGGGCAGTTTTAATATTAGGAGATTTTTAACTACCATGAAATTGACTTGTGTTAAGCCCCAGACACACGGGCAGAATGTAGGGAGACGTTTGTTGGTACAAAAAATACCGGCCGACATTCTGCCCGTGTGTGTGTCAGGCATTTCCGACAGAAAACCAGCAGCCGACCAACTCCCGATCAGCGCTCTCAGCCAATGACAGTGAGTGCTGATTGGAGTGTTCTGGTGGGGGGGGGGCGGGCTCCCCCTGTCTGAACACAATAGCTCAGGGGGGGGGGGGGAGATCACTGGACTAACCTTGCCTGGTTAGTACAATGGCTCCTGACCAGAGCTGTCTGTCTTTTTTTGTGCAACCTACTGGGTTGCACAAAAAAAACTGTATTGTGTACCAGGCTTATTAAAGCGGTATTTCACCCTAAACATAATATCTCCCATGCGATCCAGCATACTGGCGTCAGCGCCAGTATGCTGTTTTTTTTTTTTTTTAATAGCACACTTACTGTATTATTGTAGAATTCCTTTTCTGTCCCCCGTGGTGGACGGCGCCAGTATAGCGCGTCACATCTTCCTAAAATACCCAATATGCACTCGGGTAATCTCGGCGAAAATGCGGCGCCTGCGCACAGACCTAGGAGCTGACTGCGCAGGCGCCGTATTTCTCCGAGTCCTACGGCTATGGCGCGTCACGCCCTCCGAAATAGGACTCGGAGAAATACGGCGCCTGCGCAGTCAGCTCCTAGGTCTGTGCGCAGGCGCCGCATTTTCGCCGAGATTACCCGAGTCCATATCGGGTATTTTAGGAAGATGTGACGCGCTATACTACAGCCGTCCACCGCGGGGGACAGAAAAGGAATTCTACAATAATACAGTAAGTGTGCTATTAAAAAAAAAAAAAAACAGCATACTGGCGCTGACGCCAGTATGCTGGAACGCATTGGGAGATATTATATTTAGGGTGAACCTCCGCTTTAAGGGTACTGCTGGAACAGTAAAAAGATGGATATTTATAATCCTATTACAATACTATTACCTAATGAAGGTTTGGCAAGGGGTGGAGTTTATCAAAGTGCAGATAGTGGGGCTCCTGATGCGGAGTAGCTTTTGTAGCCAGTAAGAGCAGTAGAACAGTTAATGGACGTACCCACTAGGCTAGTGGTTGGTACAGTTTTATGGATCATAATACCCTCCCCATGAGCAGGGAGTAGTTTATGGCAAAATATAAGTTTGTAGTGTCTTTATTTTAAGAGGGACAGTGAGGGTAACTTGGCCTTGCACCCAGTCATGTACTTTATTCTTTATTTCTTATTGGAAAACCCAAACATTGATCATTTAGAGCATACCATAATTCAATGGCCTATATACATACTCCTTTTATTTCTTGGGATCAAAAATAAAACTTCTAGGCATGTACATCTCAATGTCATTTATGTGTACAACTTGTTTTTTGTTGTATGAAATAAAAAATAAATCTCAGGATCAAACCCAGGCAGATTTACCCATTACTAGTGTTCTGCTATAGTGCTAATTCTCAGACTTGCGATGGGGTGGAAACCACTGATAATCACCGAATAAATGTCAGTTGTAATTAGTGTTTGCTCCCCATGTATCAACTAACATTCCATGTCATTTGTTGCAAAGCCATAATAATCTAAGGATGGGTAGGGCACTTTTAGTTGAGCAGTAGTGCGACTGAAAAAATGAATTGCAGAAAATCTCTAAGATCTCTAACTGTGGCAAATATAGTTGTATAATTTCTGTAAAATCGTACAATTGTCAATTCTATTATATTGACAGTATTGATATATTATATTTAGTTTGCTAGTGGTCACAAATAGTTTAAAAAAATGTGCTGTCATTGTTTTACATGTTTGCATTTGTTAACAGACTTTACTTAGCAATAGTAACTGAAGCAGCTTAGCAACAAAGGTGTGTGTGAGAACAGATTATGGCCCTTCAATAACTCTTCATTCCAATGAAGCCAACCATTCATTTTAAGAAAGCCCGTCAAATTAGTTTGCATTTTAGGAACACGCCCATGTTATGAAATCCCAGTAACACAACAAATGCTTATACGAAACAAATAAATGATGGGTGGGTTAGGAGAATCACTCGTATCACTGGTTATCCATTTAGTGCAGCCAAATTCCCAACTGTCAGGATATTTGTAATAAAATGACAAATAGAGAGCCGTCTTTTTTTACTATGATCTCCAGACACCTATCATGGCCAAGAGTTATGGATTCTTTTAATCCATGCTTTTTTTATGAGTCATCACTAGGTTATCACACCCTGTCACTAGGTCATCATACATTAAACAAAAAAAAGCAAAGTGTGTGGCATGGCTATATCTTACAGTCTAAGTCTGGGTAAAAAAAATAAAAAAATAAAAATCAACCCCCTAAGTGGTTTAAATTTAAAGAAAATAGCTCTGACTGCAATTGTCACCTCCTGTTTGGTGCTGTCCCCTGCAGTAATCCCTTTCTGCCACTAGATGCCTTCAGACTTCCAAAGTAGATTACACCTAGTGTAATCTAACCTGAAGACTGAGAACATTCTATGAGTGTGGGACCTTAGACCCCTTTCACACTGGGTCACTTTGCAGGCGCTATAATGCTAAAAATAGCTCCCGCTAAGCGACCTGAAACAGCCGCTGCTGTCTCTCCAATGGGAAAGCCCTGAGGGCTTTCACACTGGAGCGGTGCGCTAGCAGGACGATAAAAAAAAGTCCTGCTAGCAGCATCTTTGGAGAGTTGAGGGAGCGGTGTGTATATCGCTCCTCCACCACTCCTGCCCATAGAAATCAATGGGCCATCACAGCTATACTGCAGGCAAAGCGTCTCTGCAGAGGCGCTTTGCAGTGGTTTTTAACCCTTTCTCGGCTGCTAGTGGGGGGGGAATTTGTCCCGCTAGCGGCCGAATTTCACAGCGAAATTGATGGTAAAGCGCCACTAAAAATAGCGACACTTTAACACCGACGCCTCCCCAGTGTAAAAGGGGCCTTATGAACTAGCCCTGTGAATGGGTGTCAATGCGGTGATCTGCAGTCACATGCGATAATGCAACAATACTTGCACATTTTCTGGCTTGCCTAAATGCATATAAAAAAAGGTTAGTAAAGACAAAGTAAAAAAAAAAAACAGGGGGCTTCCAGGGAGATCTTGGAGTTGGCCTTTAAGTGAAGCCGATTCTAGGAAGCATCCAAATCCAAATTGAAACACCACCAACTTTTATTCATTGCTGTTTGTGTCCCCATTTAGAAAATTTCCCCTCACATCTGCATATTAAATTGGTTTCAGACAGAACAGGAAATGATCAAATTAAAAAAATCATGCTTTCCTGTCTAGGGTGTCAGATAGAGACATTTATTCACTATTGCTTATGGTTATATATGGTTATTATCAGTATATTCACTATTGCACATGGTAATGGTCTTTGATATATCAATTTTTTCTTGGTCACATATTTTAGTTTTTGCGCCGTACTTTATATATATTTATATATATAATTTTTCCTATGTTTTTTAAATTTGTATTTACAATTTTTTAGTACTGGCTGCATTCACGCTTTTTGGTTTAGCGCAGTGTTATTTTCCAAATTTTGAATTTTTCTTTTTCTCTCTATCTCTGGCTGTTGACTATTCTGCCTAGTACACACGACACGACCAGATAAAAGTCTGCCGGTTAAAAACGCGGTGACGTACAACACGTACAATTGCACTATAAAGGTGAATTTCCATTCCAACTGCGCCACCCTTTGGGCTGTTTTTGCTGATCCTCGTGTTAGTAAAAGTTTGATGAGAGACGATTGGTGCTTTTCAGTCTTCGTGCTTTTCAGTCCATTACAGCATGACAAATGTGCTATCTCCATTAGGAATGCTAATTTTACCAGAACAAGCACTCTCGTCTCATACTTGATTCTGAGCATGTGCAGGTTTCTGCCGTTGGAAAACCATACAGACGACTGTTTTTCCTGCTCAGATTTTTGGCCTGATGGGAAAAAAAGAGATACTGATCTCTTTTTTGGTCCGGCAGTTTTCCCGTCTGAAAAACTGCGATCGAGCATACACACGGCCGGGATTCCTGACGAAAAACTGTCATAGCAGTTTTCCCATCGGAAAAAAGGATCGTGTGTACGAGGCATTCCAGTTAAACAGCTAACGGTGGCAAATGGATAAATCCCCTGATGCTGGCTAACAGAATATCAAAACAGTGCCTGTAACTAATTGATGAAAGCATTGTTCAGTCAACAATTTTCCACCTGGCAGCTTAAAAAAATAATAATTAAAGAATCAACTTTTGTAGATCTGGGTGTACCCGATTGGGCCACCCATGGATCAAATTTTGGCTGATTCAGCATAAATTGTCTGAAATATGATGCCAGCTTTATTATGGTTGAAGGACATGTATTTATTACACCTAAAGGAAACCACAATTACAATAAATTACATATATTTATATCTGCTTGAAATTCTCTGTCTAACAACTTTTTAGTTGAAATTCAAATTTGGGAATATTGGTCATTTAAATTAAGGTGGCACCTATCTTAACGTAACTATACACTTAAAGTAATAACATACAAAAGTGATGAAGTACATTTTTCCATTCAGGCACATTCTTTGTCATTAATGTTGCACTATTTTCATTCCCCAGCAAGTAAAGCACCGCTGGAGATTTATTCTACAAATACCCATATCTAAGAAATGATTCACATATTTGGAATATTTGCAATACATTAGCCACAGGAGGGAAATACACTCAGTTCAGAGCCATGTGAATTGGATAGCGCATTTTCTATAGAATTTAATACAGAATGACAATATCTTTCACTACATTTTGTTTCCACCAATCAGATTCCAGAAAGCAGCCTGCTGTCTTACAGAGTTGATGCTTTGTGTTGATAGTGGAGCCAGTTAGGGAAAACAATGTAATAGTTTTCCAGGCTAGAGGCATGTTTCAGCAGGCCCTAAATATCCACCACCCTTGTGATGGACATTAAGCAGACCCTGGCCGCTCCATTGTGTTATATAGAGAATGAAACACTCAGGAATGTATCAATCTGCCATGTTACATTACTTTAATTAAGGCTGCAGTCAACCATTAGTAGGCATTTTTAAAATGTGGCAACATAAAGCCAAAGGTTGGTAAGAGGTTGAATGCGTATTAAACAACCACAATGTGAAAAAAATACTTTATAGGGTATACACCCCTAAAGTAATTGTTTCTTTTTTCTGTCCCTTTTTAAAACGCCTGTATTAGGCCCAGTTTACACTTAGAAGCTGACATTCCAGCGTGACTTCAGCACGACTTGCATGCGACTTCTTTAACCACTTCCTTACTGGGCACATATATCCCTTCCTGACCAGGTGAAATTTCAGCTTGTGGCACTGCATCACTTTAACTGACAATTGCGTGGTCGTGCGACTTGGCTCCCAAACAAAATTGACGTCCTTTTTTCTCCACAAATAGAGCCTTCTTTTGGTGGTATTTGATCGCCTCTGCGTTTTTTATTTTTTGCGCTATAAACAAAAATATAGCGTCAATTTTGAAAAAAAAACCTATGGGCCAGATTCAGAGAGCCATTACGCCGGCGTTACAGGAGATGCGCGGTGTAAGACTAAATCTGCGCATGCGTATCGATGCGCCGCATCCCCAAAACGATATACGCATGAAATCTAATTTTTTTCGACCGGCGTAATTTCGATAGACCGGCGCATCCGTGCACGCAAAACTGCGCTAGACACACCATTGATTTGCTAGTCAAATATGCAAATGAGGAAGTTACGGCGATCCCCAAAAGTAAGTTGGTGCAGCGCAGGCTACGCGCTGTGCGCAACAGCTGCACGTCCTGTCTAAAATTAGTCCATATAAAAGGTGGTATAAAATTAGACAATCCGTCTACATGTCAGCTAAAGCAACACTGTTAGGGACGAGCTGAGCAGTCACACTTGCAGGACAACAAACTGTATGCCAACATGCCAGGGGCATCCATGCTCATAGCTATACTACTGATTTTAGATGAGCAAAGAAGGAGGAGGGCACGGAGGAGGGCACGGAGGAGGGCATGGGAGAGGATTTTTTTTTTTTTTCAAAAACTTTTTATTTGCTTTTATAAACATTACAAAAAAATATACATACATATATACATCAATACATAACATACATACAAATTACAAACACGGTCTCACTATCTTTCAATAGCCCTTTAAAACCTTGATGGATATAATAATCTAATCTAATATAATATTCTTATCTGATACAAGCCCCTCACTCTTCACTTGATATATCACACACGCATAGACATCTTTGGCATGAGTGATTCTGAGGTGTCTCGCATCTTCAGATTCACCCCTCATGCCATCATGGAATTAACCACAACCCTGCAGGAGGACATCACCAGCCCAACACATGACACCACCCATGACACCCATGACACCCATGACAGCTACATATACAATCCTAGCCCTATCCCCACAGATTTTGAACAGAACAAGTATGGGGACAGCTGGCTGGTTGGTGAGTGACATGGGTGGCAGGCATGACTGTCCCCCCCATGATGCTGAAATCACAAGGGGCACATGCACTACTAACATCCTCCTGTCTTATCCCTTCAGGGTGACTCTGCATATGCACTGGGACCCCATCTCATGACTCCTATCCGGAACCCCCCATGGTACCCTGTTGTATTCCCCAAACTTTGTATGCCAGATTATCGGTGCATGTTGCATGCTGCACAACTTCACAGTGAGAAAGGGCCTGGAGATTGACATACGTGATGACCTGACCCCGAACCAGACAATCCCCCCTAACCGAGGCTACCCCGTCTTCTGAGGGAAGAGCAGCCAGGAGACAGCTCACATTAGGCATCTTTGCACGTTAAACACACACATTAATCATGGCACAATGAGAATGCATGCATGCACACCACTGTGGTCCCTAGCACAGACACATCACATCCTCATCACATTGGATTGGCACAAGCCCACCATGCAGGACTTGTAAGCAGCAACGCCACGGCTCCAATTATGTCACTGTACATTCATACACCATTCACACAGACCTGGGGATCACTTCTCCACCACAAATGAGGGTGACACCCCTTTTCTGGCAGGAATGTCACCCCCACATTCCAAAATCATTCACAAACAGAACCAAAAAAAAAGATTTTTTTTTAAAAATGACCAGCAAAAAATAAAAATGCCCAGCAAAAATATAATTAAAAAAAAAAAACAACAAAGAAAACACAGAAAAGACAAAAATCACTCTGCAAAACAGTCACCAAATATCTCAAAGACACGTCACAAACAAACAAACGCTAATAAACAACAGAACAAAAGCACCTTGCTGTATAGGAAGGGATACAAAGGGATGTACTTTTGCAAAGGAAGGGCGTTTGTGTCTGTCTATTTAAGCTCTCTGCGTAGCTCACTAAGTTGCCCAGGTCCACTTCCAATTTCATTGATTGCGCTGTTCCCGAGTTGTGAGCATGCGCACAGAGGTGCTGACCATGGTCTGCTTCATGTGGGCATGCGCGATCCGGCCGGCCCTTCATTTGCATGGGGTCACGGCTCATTTCAATGTTATACGCCCACGTCCTTCCCAATTTATATTACTCCGCCTTACGCCTCGGGAATTACGTTGCACCGGTGCAAATTTCTGCGCAAATACTACAAGGATACGGTGATTGCGCCTCTACATTGCGCCGGTCTAACGTAAAGGAGGTGCGCTACTCAGGTCAAAATATGCGCCAATGTACCTGAATCTGGCCCTATATTTTTTACTTGTTGCTGTAATAAATAGCCCATTTTTTTTAAAAAACATTTTTTTTCTCAGTCTAGGCGATACGTATTCTTCTACATATTTTTGGTAAAACAAAAAAAAAATCGCAATAAGCGTCTGGTTTGCGCAAAAGTTATTGCGCTTACAAAATAAAGGACAGAATTATTATTTTTTATTATTTATTTTTTTTACTACTAATGGCGGCGATCAGCATTTTTTTTGTGACTGCAACATTATGGCGGAGACATCGGACACTTTTGACACATTTTTGGCACCATTCACATTTATACAGCGATCAGTGCTATAAATATGCACTAATTGCTGTATAAATGTGACTGGCATTGAAGGGGTTAACACTAGGGGGTGAGGAAGGGGTTAATGTGTACCCTGAATTGTGTTCTAACTGTGGGGGGAGGGGGGGTGACTGGGGGAGGTGACCGATGCTGTGTCCCTATGTACAAGGGACACAGATCGGTCTCCTCTCTCCCCTGACAGGACGTGGATCTCTGTGTTTACACACAGAGATCCACGTCTTGTCCCTGTAGCCGCCGATCCCGAGTGCCTGGTGGACATCACAGCCGCCAGGCACGCGCATCGGCATGTCAGCGATGCGGCGGGCACGCGCACGCCGCCGACGGCCCCCTGTGGCCTGGCGGAGCGCAGGTCGTAAAAACACGGCCAGTTAGAGATTTAGAACCACCCTTCGACCGTACAAAGTCGTACGGCCGTCGGGTAGTGGTTAACATAAGTCAATGCCAATTGTGCCGAAGTCAAACCAAGAGTAGTGAAGGAACCTTTTTCTAAGTTGGAGAGACTCAAGTCACTCCTATTAGAATTGTTCAATTGCAATGAATGGGGCTAGACTTGTCATGCAATATGTGCTCTTAAAGTTGGAAGGCATGTCACACTAGTGTGAACCGGGCCTTAAAGTGGAACTTAACCCACTGATGTAACTGCTTCCCAAAACAGTTACATTCAAGGCATGCCTTTGGTGATAACGGTTACAGTTGCCGGATCGCACCTTGCGGCAAAGCCAATGAATGAGCAGTATACCAGCCAGCTGCCGGGAACATATAACCTCTGTCAGTGGCATTGCTATATGGGTGCGGGGGGGGGGGGGCGAGCAGGGCACCCAGCCATGCGGGAAGGCTGCCTATAACACTCCTCAGTCACGTTAAGCTGTCACTCTGTGATCTCAATATCTCCCGAGTCAAAGTTGGTGGGCGGAGCTTGGGATGTGGCTGCCTCAACTCCTCCACAGACTCCTTCACTCTGGCTGATCCCGCAGCTGAAGGTGATAGAGGCGATGCAGCAGTCTTCATCTGCAGGCATGAGGCATGCTGTAAGTTACTGCACACTACATAGAGTCCTAACCTGCCCTATACTACTTCAACTTGCCCTGTGCCACCCTAACCTGCCCTTTACCACCCTAACCTGGCGTGTACCACCCTAACCTGCCTTATACCACCCCAACCTACCCTATACCACCCCAACCTGCATATATATCACCCAACCTGCATATATATCACCCCAACCTGCCCTATACCACCCCAACCTGCCCTATATTACCCTAACCTGCCCTATACCACCCTAACCTACCCTATACCACCTTAACCTGCCAATATACCACCCCCACCTGCCAGATACCACCCTAACCTGTCCTGTATCACCCCAACCTTGCCCTATACCACCCCAACCTGCCACTATACCACTGTATACCACCCCAACCTACCACTATACCACCCTATACTACCCTATCCTGCCCTATACCACCCCAATCTGCCAATAAATAACCCTCACCTGCCTGATACCATCTCAACCTGCCCTATACCACCCTAACCTGCCCTGTACCACCCCAACCAGACCTATACCACTTCAACCTACCACTATACCACCCTATACTCCCCTAACCTGCCACTATACCACCCTAGCCTGCAACTATACCACCCTATACTACCCTAACCTGCCACTATACAACCCTATACTATCATTTACAGGGGCCGGTTTGGGGTGCGCCACGTGACCGTGTGCTGCCTGCCTAGACAGGAGGGGGTGACACCATGTTTTACCACACCAGGTGACACCAATCCTAGTGACGCCACTGGCACAGGTCCACTGGGAAGGTGTGTTGGAGTGCCTTTTAGAATAATTGATACTGCATCACACCAGCACAAATAATGTGTAGTGTCATGTTTTATGTTAATCCAGTCATTATCACAATGCAATAGTGTGAATCAAGCCTTAGAATTTCAGTAAGCATCACTGCCATTCTTCTATCTGTGAACTTACTGCCTTAATTTTTCTGAAAAAAAAAGTGATTAATATTCCATATGAGGTCAATAACAAAAAAAACTTAGACAAAGTAGGTGATAGCGCCTATTTCCCTTTCACAACTTTACGATTGTACTGGTAGAAATCACACAACAGAACATTGCTGAGAACATACAGTATAAGAGACTAACAGAGGACTTGTTCTTTGCTGACTATGACTAATGCATGCTACTAACCACTGTTGTGTTTCTTCAGAATGGTCATATAGATTCCAACTGGCAGCCATACCTACATTTTCTAAATGAAGAGGATATTCAGTATAACAGACAGATCCGGCCTGGATATTCACCCAAGAGATATCTTACACGTCTTCTCCATACTTGGGATCCAAACTACCTTTACAAGCTGCAACAAACAGGTTAGCTTTCAAAAATATTTTTCTAGTTTTTAAATTACCACTAAATTGAAAAGTATTCTGATAACTATATAAGTACCAGTACAGAATATTTTTTCTTTTATTTCATACAGTATAGCTTTATAATTTGTCCCAATCCCGGTCATTTTCACATCGTTAAATAACTTGGTAATAGTAAACTAGTAAATGTTGTAAAAAAATGTAAATAAAGAATGTGATCTAAAAATAAAAAATTAAAATCATATTCAGAATACACTGTATGCACAATTATTAGTCAAGTTGTATTTTTGAAGATTAAGTTTAATTATTGAACAACTACAGTGCTCTGTCAATACAAAATGTAAATAAACCTCAAACTGGAATATTTAAGAAGGTAAAAGTGAAGTTTTGGCTTTCTTAGTAGAATATCTATGTGTGCAGAATTATTATGCAACTAAATGCAACTTAAAGCAGATCTCCACCCTAAAGTGAAGATCCGCTGATCGGAACCCTCCCCCCCTCCGGCGTTACATTTGACACCTTTCAGGGGGAAGGGGGGTGCAGATACCTGTCTAAAGACAGGTATCTTCACCCATTTCCCGCCCGCAGTCTCAGGCAAAAGTCGGGTTTTTCCCGTTGTGTGCTGGGAACTCTCGGCTCCCATCACACAGCGGGAGCCAATCGGCGGGCGCAGCGCGACTCGCGCATGCGCCGTAGGGAACCGGGCAGTGAAGCCGCAGCGCTTCACTTCCTGGTTCCCTCACCGTGGATGGAGGGGGGAGCAGCAGGGTGACGAGCAATCGCTCGTCCTCTGCTGCGGACGCCGCTGGACTCCAGGACAGGTAAGTGTCCTAATATTAAAAGTCAGCAGCTGCAGTATTTGTTGCTGCTGGCTTTTAATATTTTTTTTTTGCTGAACCATCCGCTTTAATGAAAAACGAAAATTTCCCCATCTCACTTGTTTATTTTTATCTGTTAAAGTGAGAATGATAAACAAACAATTAAAAAGTGACCGATATAGCCACCCTTCTTTTCAATAAGGCCGCATACACACGATCGGTTAAACTGTTGAGAGCGGTCTGATGGACCGTTTTCATCGGTCCCAACCGATCGTATGTGGGCGCCATCGGTTATTTATCCATCGGTTAAAAAAAAAAAAACTTGTTTTATTCTGAACCGATGGATACCTAACCGATAGCTAAAAAACGATCGGTTGTAGGCACGACCATCGGTTAAAAGTCCACGCATGCTCAGAATCAAGTCGACGCATGCTTGGAAGCATTGAACTTCATTTTTTTCTGCACGTCGTTGTGTTTTACGTCACCGCGTTCTGACACGATCATTTTTTTTAACCGATGGTGACCATCAGTCAGCTTCATCGGTTAACCGGTGAAAACGGTCCATCAGACCGTTCTCATCGGATGGACTGATCGTGTGTACAGGGCTTAAGAGTCATAAGCCTTTCATTTACGGAAGCTGCCACTTTCCTGGTCTGTTGACTATCAGCTTTTTGTGCAGCGACAACCATAGCCTCCCAGACACTGGGAGGTGTACTATTTTCCTTCACTGTAAATCTCCCATTTAAGAAGGGCCCACAAATTTTCAATAGGGTTTAGGTCAGGTGAGGAAGGTTAAAGGAGTTGTAAAGGAAAACAATGTTTTTCCTAAAATTAATGTCTGCAAGGTAGACAGAATAGTGTAATGATTCTGTTAAAAACGAGTAAATACCTATTAAATTCCTTCATCTATATCACCTCCGGCGTTCTAGTTTCTGTTCTCTCATTCACTTCCTGGTTTGCATCACTTGTTCATGTAAGAACTACATTTCTCAATATGAATTGCAGCACACCCAGTAATTCACACCTCTTTGAAGTCTCTAACACATAGAGAGCGTCCTGCCACACATATGTAATTCCCAGGAGGGGGCGAGCACGTTACTGACCACCGCAGTAAAGTCTCCCTTCACGGTGGTCAGTAAAATCAGACAAGCAGGAAGTGAACAGAACAGAGAAGAAATAGAGCAACTTCTGAGCAAAAACTAACAATGAGGAAGTGAAAAGAGGAATATCTGCAGGTAAAGGATGCTTATTATGAAAAATAAATGTTTCCTTTACAACTCCTTTACTTTACTGGCTAGCCATACGGTGGAGTACTTTTATGCATGCGATGGAGCATTGCCCTGCATAAATATCATGGTCTTCTTGAAAGATGCAGACTTTTTCCTGTACCACTGCTTGAAGAATGTATCTTCTAAAAAAATGGCAGTAGGTTTGGGAATTGATTTTGAGTCCATCTACAACCCGAAAAAGGTCCAACTAGCTCATCTTTAATAATACCAGCCTATACCAGTACCCCACCTCACCTCCACATTGCTGGTGTCTGAATCAAAGTGGAGCTCTGTGCCCATTACTGATTCAGCTACAGGCCCTTCCATCTGATTCGTCAAGAGTCACGCTCATCTTAGCAGACCATAAAACCTTTGAAAAATATAGATATTTCTTGGCCCAGTCTTGACGTTTTAATTTATGTATTGTTCAGTGGTGGTCAGGTTTCAGCCTACCTTACCTTGGCCATGTCTCTGAGCACTGAACATCTTTTACTTTTGGGCACTCCAGGTAGGTTGCAGTTCTGGAATTTTTACATGATAATGGGTTCCTGGTACTGTAGCTTCACCTTTGATTCTTCTCAAACCTTTGGCAGTTAATATGTGTCTTCTTTTCTCAACAGGTTTCTTGTGACCCTGTTGACTATTTGCAACAAAATGTTTGATGGTTCTGTAATGACGCCCCAATAATCTTAGCAATGTCAAGAGTGCTGCATCCCTCTGAAAGACTTTTACATTTTTAGACTTTTCAGGGTCAGTTAAATCTCTTTTTTGGCCCATTTTTCCTGAGAAAAAGAAGCTGCCCAATAATTTTGCACACCTTGATATAGGGTGTTGATCTCCCTCATTACACACATACATATCACCTGTTATGCTTAAATCCAATAAGCATTCAAGTTTATACAGCTTGGAGTTGGATAATATGCATAAAAAAATGATTATTTGGCCAAAGTACTCATTTGCCTTTTTTTTAGAGCTTCATAGTTTATCTTGCTGTAAAAAAATGTTTATGAAAAGCCAGCTGCTAATACTGGTTTACACACTCAAGATTCATTTACATTGATGTATATATTTTTTATGAGGTGGATTCTATAAGTTAGTGGTCACTTTAACACCAGATAATGGATTTTTTACAAGAGGGAACAACATAGCATATGGAAACACATGATTTTTACCATGACAGTGAAACTCCCCTGAAGGGAAATATACAGACCTTGTGATACTAATACCATTGTTCCTATTTGTTGCTCTTTTTATGTTGTGTAAACAATATTTATGAACGCCTAAAGGGAGCTTTTCATATGCAGGCTTGGTGGTCTTTCAGAGGACTTGAAAACATCAGAGAAAGTCCCTGGGCAGAACTGTGACCTGCCATACTGGTTGAGTACGGAGCCTCTTTAATTTTCTGTTGTTGTTTGCATGTATTTTCAGGAAGCCTTAGGGACTCAGTTCAGCTTCAACAATTGGCCAGCTATTTGGGAGAGAATGGTAGCAGACATCCAGACTTGTCATCGACTCCTTTAAAATATCAACGCCTGCCTGCTTTTACTTACCTTCCCCAGTGGACAAATACCAATGATTTCACAAATTCAGGTAATTTGGGTGTTTTTAGCTGGTATGGCTTGCACAGCATATTAGATGTTACAATGTATATTTATGGTAAACAAAAGAAACTAAATGCTGGTGAACTTACAATTTATTTTAATAAAAATATATTTTAATAGCTTTCCTCCTTCTGAGTGGATGTCATAAGTCGTTCTCCTAGAAGGGGCGAACTGACTCTATGCCTAATTAGAAAGTGCAATCACAATTTATAGGTGAAAAGACTATGGTCAACCTTACGGCTAAAGTTGTGAAAGCATTGCGGAACCTGTACCTAGGGAAGCAAGAGAGAAATTTCAAAGCACCTTAGTGAAGGAGCTAGTAGAGGACTCGGAAACTATCATGAGCTCTATATTCCAAGAAACCCAAACATGTGAACTGTGGACAGCAAAGATCAGCCCCAGTGACCCCACCATAGAACAGGTTAATCGGTCCGCTTACTGGTCCTTGTTTGTGGAGCGTCGATGCACACTCTTCTCCTAGGCTTGCAAAAGCACTATTCAAGAAGGCTGACACCAAAGAAGAGAAGTGCCTATATCTGGACTGCTGAGCCTGTCCCAGACAAACTTCCTGGTGATCTAGTTGCCCATCATCCCTATTCAGGTGGAAGGAGTCTACACTAAGGCGTTTCTAGATACCGGAGCACAAGTAACGCTGCTATACCGAGACATCTTTGAAAAGTATCTAAAGCACATACCACTTCAGAAGCTAGAAGAGTTAGCGATCTTGGTAATCAGGAACTAGAAGTTTCCATATGACGAATATGTGCCCATCAGTCTCACCTTCAGCTCATTGGTAGTAGGGAGTTCCAGAGGCCTTTGAAACTTTGAAGGTTGTGTGTCTGCACCCCCAAGGTTCGAAGCAAAGCTCCATACTGATAATAACCAACACTGATCTGGTACGGAGGTTGCTCACTCACTCTTTTCTTGGCCATGAAGAAAAATGTATCTGCAGAAAGTATTCACCCTCAGTTGCTCCATGCATATCAACGTGTCCTGCAAGAACAGAAGGCCCCTAAAGAGAAAAAGAGACCAAATAGAGTTGGTATTAAAATAGAGACCTTCAACTCACAAACGCCCGACCTTGAGCCCTACAAGAAAATTCCTGAAGAGGCAGAAAACCCCACTGAGTTACGAACTACAGAGATCATCTGTGCTGAACAAGAGCCGAGGGAGGAGGTGGTCTCAGAGGTCAAAGATGAGCCTGCACAATTCTCTGAACCAAGGGACAAACGTGTGATAAGACCCCCAAAAGGACTGACATATGAAGTGTTGAGCGAGAGCTCTGAAGAAATAACCCATGCAAGCCAACAGACTCTTGATGAGCCAATCCCTTACACAGCCCATTACATGCTGGGTAATAAGAGCATACCCTCAGAAGGGTAGATCTCAAACTGTTGACATTTGGTCATAATAATTCCATCTGTGCAAGCTCATAGTGCAAGCTCATTCCTTTGCTGAGTTTGTGCCACAATGTGAGTTCTTCAAACCTACCTTCTTCTTAGTTAATGTTCATCTGCTTGTAACTTGTTTTGTTACTAACACTGTTTCAAAGTGTTATTCCTCTTTGGTGTCCAAAGAGGTTTTTTTTGGGGGGTGAGTGTGCATCAGATGGTAATGTTACTGGGTGCAGATCTCTTATTGTGTCACAAGATAACAGTAACAGGTGTGCTTTGTTTTGCCTGTACTTGACTTTAGGCAGTGGCACCATGGCAGATACAGTTTGGAGGAAGACCTGGACTGCAACCATGACTGGGAAACAACTATAATACCCAAGCACACCTGAGAGCTGGAGGGGTCATATAAAAAGAAAAGCCTAGGAAAGAGCAGGGAAGTGGAACAGCGTGACAACCAGAGAGAGGAAGGGCTGTGCCGTGTTGTCCTGGCAAAGTTGTTCAGGAGCTGAGTTTGTTGGACACTGCTAAATCTAGGAGCCAGGAGTTCACTGCATTATCAGTTTGGTGCTCATCCTGACACGCTTGCAGTATTCCTGGACACTATTGTCCAGATATGCGGAGGTGATCACTATACTACTTGCTTCTACTCTCAGTTAACTACAGGAAAGGGGGCTCTCCTCTGTTCATCCAACCAACAACCATCAGAGAATTATTGAGGGGTAAGAAGCTGCTCCAGCACGTAGGAGGGACGTTAGTGGGGGGAGTGGCTTGCGCATGGCCAAGTGAAGCGGTGCATTAGGGAACTCCTGCTGTCTCTGAGCCTCCGAATGTGATGAGAGCCTGAAACCTGAAACCCGTTCCAAGGGAGACGCTATACTACTAGGAGTGTGGGAGGACGTTCCCCGGGCTTTCTTCTGGCCTGCTTACGATTATGATGGCAAACAGCTTAGACCAGCGAATCCAACAGAAGCTACAAGCTGCACGCCCGGAGTGTCTGCACAGAAGCTGTCAGTGAAGGAGCTAGCAGCGTGGAGGAACGGAGGAGCCGGGTGAGCCGGGGAAGCCCGATTGGGAGCGGGAGCGGGTGCGAGTAGCCCTGGAACCTCCATAGGTGGATGCTTATGTAGCATAGTTAGCATCTCCACGAGACGCCGAATCGGACATTATATTAAAACGCCCTGGAGGCGATAGGAGAGTGAGAGAGTGGGAGAAGCGGTATCAGTAAAACTTGGTGGATAAAGTGAGAAGCTGAGTCATATGCTGTACGCTTAAATGGGGACAAGGCATGAACGTGGGGAGATCGAGAGACACACGCTCATCCCGGAGGACTGCATTGTCAACCCAGTCAACCAAACTTTTAGACCAGTTAGAGATCCAGCGCTATTTCCTTAAAATGGATACAGGAGGTGAACAGGGGGAGCAGAACCAGTCTGGGGGGAACTTACAACCCGAGGGCAGATTACCATCCCACGGCTGGAGGTACGAGCAGATGTGGAAACATTACAAACATTACAAACAACCCCACAGTCTCCACGGGTGATCACCACTGCTGGTGGTACTCTGGAGGTTCCCATTCTCCGTTTTTATTAGAAAACAGGGCTCAGGTACATTCTGGTTGCGCTTTAAGACTGATCTCCCGGATTTTTTCTCTTTTCTTGGAGTTACCCCGTTTGAAGTCGAGGACTGGCGGCAAATAATTCCAAGGAATAATTAAGACATAGTAATTGTCAGTTCCCTTTTTTGTGTCTCCCCCCCCTTTTTCTCCCCTCCTTTTTTCTGGAGGAGAGATAGGCAGAGGGCCGGCCGCAATGAGACCCTTGCTGCCCTCCCTCTCCCTTTCCCCCCTTTTTTTTTTTTCCTTTTTGGTTGTTTTTTTTTTTTCACACTAAGTTTGGGTCTCTAGGATCCCATTTGAATATGCGCCTGGGCTTCTATTCCTGGTTTCAGCTCACCCCCCCTGCTTCCTGGTCTAGAAGGGGGGGTGCAGGGAGAGGGTAGGGGGGTATGGGGGTAGGGGTTAAAGGGGAGGGTGGGGGGGATTTAGCCACACAACTATATAAATATATATTCACATAATACACATATACATACACAACAATTTTACACACATATACACTATTCACATAATATGGGGGTATATAAGATAAAAGACACATAATAGTAGGGGAGATCACTACTCACAAGCAATCACAATCAGGTTTTTCATGAGGGGGAAGGCACAAGGAGGGGGGGGGCTACAACCTTCTTAAGAGGTGCAACACATAGGGGTACCGGTACTCGCCCCTTTTGGGAGGAGTGACCAAATAAGGCACTACGTGGGGGGAATGGGGGGGGTGGGGAAGGGGGGAGGGGAGAAGGGGGGGGGAGTGTCCGCCCTAGGAATAGGATGGGTAGTCTCCGGGATATTAGTTCAAGGACTTATAGGTAAAGGTAAATGTAAAGGTCTATACATAAGTGAGTGTATAGACAATTGTGTATAATGTAACTATGACCATGTCCTTGGAAGGAGTTTTTGATCTAGTATGGCATTTTGTATAAAAGATATTTGGAAATTATTACAAGAATATGATATGATTATACAAGATTATTACAAGATTATGATATGGGTAATTGACGTGTATTTCCTGAATGGGAGACAACTCCAAATATTGGGGGGCCAGGGGGGGGAATCCAGGAGGAAACAGTAGGAACAATAAATGAGATTGAGGAACAGGCCAGAGGTGGATGGGAAGAGACGGTCGGGATCCCCTAGAAGGACTACTTTGTATAAGGTTATGGAGGGGGGAGGAGGCGGTGGGGAGTGGAGGGGGGGGGACAACCAGATGGGGGAAATAGGGTTCAGGGGACCAACCGAGATAGATAAAATAAATAAAACCAGGAATGAGAGATGGAAGGAGGGAGGGGAAGGAGCAGCAGGGGCACCCGCTTGAAGGAGCATGCGCAACTAGTACCCCCTGTTAGGTATTTACTCAGGGGTTGGGGAAACAGAGTAAAATAGCAGATAGCTATATTGACGAAGGGGAAGAGGGGGAGGATTTTTTTTTTCCTATCTATTCCTCCTCGATCCCCGTGGTCAATAAGTTAGGGGAAGGCGTGAGGGGTTTATTTATATTGTTTTTTTTTGCCCTCTCCCCCTCTCTCTCCTCCTCTGGTGAGGAAGGGGAAATAAACCTCTACCCACTTATAGACGTGAGGACCTATTCTCCATAAGGTTAGCAGAATACCCCGGTCAAGATGGGGGGGATAAAGATAACAACCATTAATGCCAAAGGACTTAATACCCCGGAAAAAAGGAAAATACTTCTTAACGAACTTAAACGAGATCGAACAGACATAGCATACATCCAGGAAACCCATCTTAGAGCTAGCCGCTTATCTTACCTACAAAACAGATTCTTCCCATGCACCTACCACGCATTTAGCCCGACATCAAAATCTAAAGGAGTCTCTATATTAATCTCCAACCAGATCCCCTGGTCACTTACAGGCAAACAGATAGATGATGAGGGAAGGTATATATTCTTAAAAGGTAGAATAGGAGACGAGAAAGTAACATTAGCTACAATCTATGCACCTAACTCGCACCAAGAGACCTTCCTGATTGGAGTATTGGCCAAATTAGACAAGTTCTTAGAAGGGAAATTAATCCTGGGGGGCGATATCAATATGACACTCGACCCCAAACTGAATTCATCAACAGGGTTATCGTCTGTAACAGGAGGCTCCAGGAGGAAAGTCAGGCGTAGGATGAAAGAGTTGCAGTTAGTGGACGCCTGGAGAATACTTCATGGGGGGGGAAAGAGACTACACCTTTTATTCCAATCCTCATAAAAGTTACTCCCGGATTGATTATTTTTTGATCCCTCATTACCTATTAACAGCAATTGATGAAGTGAAAATCGGGAACATAACCTGGTCAGACCATGCCCCAGTGTCATTAGATATTAGGATATCAGGTAAGGCTCTCTCCACGGGGTACCGATGGCGTTTGAATGGAAGTCTATTACAGACCCCAGAAGTACGAGAGGAGGCAGAGAAACAACTAGGAGAATATTTCCGAATGAACGATACCCCTGGGAGTGACCCAAGTGTGGTCTGGGAAGCCCATAAGGCAGTGATGAGGGGGCTGTTAAAAAAACACGGAGCGAGAATAAAAAGAGCACGAGAGAGCCAGGTGGAGAAATTAATAACAGAGATCCAATTATTGGAGTCACAACATAAAGTAAGTCAGAGGCTAGCTACTGGGGAAGAATTGGAATACAAGAGAAAAGAATTAGCAGACTTATTAAGATATAAAGCAAAAGCAACCATCCAAGCAGGAAAGAAGACAATATATGAACTTGGGGACAAGTGTAGTAAAGTACTAGCAGGAAAGCTAAAAGATAAAGGGAACATGGTATACATACCACAGATTAAGGGGAAGGACGGCCAGGTAAAGTCACTCCCTAAAGACATAGCACAGAGATTTAGAGAATATTATACCTCTCTTTACAATCTAAAACAATTGGATGAAACTAACGAGAAGATAGAGGACTATCTGACTTCAGCGCACCTTAAAAGAATTCCATCAATAGAAAGGGAAAACTTAGAAAGACCCATCATAATAGAGGAACTCCAAGGAGTGATGAAAACGGTTAAACCGGGGAAAGCCCCAGGACCGGATGGGTTCTCCATCCAGTATTATCAATATTTCTTACCTATACTTGGACCACATATGACTAGGATGTTCAATGAGATCGGCCGTTCTACCGCATTCCGCCTGGAAGCCCTTACGGCACACATCGCAGTAATTCCGAAAGAGGGGAAAGATCCGGCGGAGTGTGGTAGTTATCGCCCGATCTCATTATTGAACACAGACCTAAAATTATTTACGAAATTATTAGCCTCTCGAATACAACCCCTATTGGGACAGTTGATTCACCCAGACCAGGTAGGTTTTGTCCCGACTAGGGAGGCGAGAGATAACACTATCAAAGTGCTGAATCTGGTGCATTGGTCAAAGGGAACTAAAACACCCTCTATTTTTCTTAGCACAGACGCGGAAAAAGCCTTTGATAGAGTTAGCTGGAAGTTTATGGCAGGAATGTTAAGACATATTGGACTAGGAGAACATATGTGTAGATGGATTATGGGGGTATACACCATCCCCCAAGCTCTAGTCAAGGTAAATGGGATTTTTTCAGAGCCAATTAAAATAAGGAATGGAACAAGACAGGGATGCCCATTGTCCCCGTTACTATATGTCTTGACATTGGAACCTCTGCTAAACAGGATAAGACAGAACTCGGAGATCCGGGGGTTGGAGGTAGGAGACAGGGAATATAAAATCTCTGCATTTGCAGATGACATGTTGTTTACTATATCCAACCCCCGGAAATCATTACAAAATTTGATGAAAGAAATAGAGGAATATGGGAAATTAACAAACTTAAAAATCAACTACGGGAAATCTGAAGCAATGGGGGTGGAAATCTCAGGTACAATACAAAAGACCCTAGAATCTAATTGTAAATTTAAATGGGTAAAGACAGCCTTAAAGTATCTTGGGATCCATATACCATTAAGAATAGGGAACACCTTTGAAGTAAACTTCCCCCCATTGGTAAATAAAATCAAGGGAACTCTGGAGAAATGGTAGAAGGGATTCCATTCTTGGTTCGGGAGATGTAATGCAATTAAGATGAGTATACTCCCCAAACTACTGTACCTATTCCAAGCAATACCAATTAAAATCTCCCTGGCTTTTCTAAACCGAGTAAACAAGCTGCTCTTTAAATTTATCTGGTCTAATAAAAGACCAAGGATTAGTAGGAACAGGATGTTCCTACCTAAGGGCGATGGAGGACTGGCGGTACCGGATGTAAATAAATATCATCAGGCAGTACATTTGGGAAGGGTTATAGAATGGGGTAGGAGTAAAGGAACTAAAGTATGGGTAGACCTCGAACAGGAAATAAGTCAAGTCCCGCTAAAAAGAGCAATTTGGTGCTATCAAACACTACCGGCCCAGTTGAAAAAACATCCAACTATAGGTGCGACTCTATCTATAGGCCATAAGATATGCCAGCTGGGTAAACATACATCAAGATATTCTCCTCTATACCCAATACTGGGAAACCCAAACTTCCATCCAGGATTGGAGAAAGGAGCATATAAAAACCTCAGGGAGAGGGGCTTTACACAGGCAGCACACTTTGTAGAACTAGAAGGATGGCCGACAGTGACCTCATTGGTATCCATAGAAGGACAATTTGGGGTTAATTATTGGCAGGCGATACAACTATGCCATTTTTTGAACTCCCTAGGTCCAACGAGTAGATTCAAAAGGGAGTTAACACAATTTGAAAGATATTGTGAGGATCAGGAACCCCCGGCAAGATTACTGTCTAAAATGTATAGATTGATAATATCACCCCCAGAAGCTCAGGAACTACCATCAATGAAAGAATGGGCAAAAGATATGGAGAGGAATTTTACCCCAACCCAGCAGCAAAAGATAATCCACCTAGCTATGAAAACATCAACTTGCACCAGGCTACAGGAATTAAACTATAACATTTTAAATAGATGGTATTATACACCGGAGAAGCTGAGTAGGATGTTCCCGGGGACATTAGAGTCCTGTTGGAGATGTAAGAAGAGTAAAGGAACTCTGTTCCATATACTCTGGGCATGTCCTAAAATCAGGAAATATTGGCAGGAAGTCCAAAAGATATCTCAAAAATGTACAACTTACCAAATACAAGATGACCCAGCTCTCTGCCTGCTACATCTATCACAGATCCCAATAAAAACATACAAAAAATCGATCATCTGCCATATGATGAACGAAGCTAAGGCGGGTATAACATTAAATTGGAAAAGGACTAAAGTGCCAACGATAAGAGGCTGGCTGAATGGAGTCAGAAAGGTGGGTGCGATAGAAGACCTGGTGCTATCCGCACAAGACAGAAAGGAGCAATATAATGAAACTTAGGGAGCATGGAATGTATTCATATATTCAGAGGAAGGGAAGGAATTAATGGGGAAAAAGGATGGAGAACAGGAGGGACCTCGCGTCCAGGTCAACGGAAGTGAAGGCAACACCGGAGGGGAGGAGGAGGATAGGGGGGACCTAGAGGAGGAGGGGAGAGGGGGTAATTAAACCATTTAATCTTACTATTGGTTTATATTTACGAGCCCCCCCCCCCCCCTGGGCTGTTTTTTTTTTTCTTTTCTCTTTTGGTGGGTGGGAGAGAGGGAGGAGGTTGGAGGGGTGGGCGGGGAAGTGATTAGGGTCAAAATGGGGTAGGTATTCTAAATAGAACACAAGGGGTCATTACATAGGAATAGATATAGGAAGGGAGTATAGGCAAGATTGAGTTATAGGGTGGGACTAAAAGAGGATGGGGGAATCGGGATATTGATGACCTAGAAGGTACCTATCCAGACATGGAAGATGAGCTATAGATAAATAAGGAGTGAAACTTGGTCCAGGATGGGAACCTAGGTTGGTTTATGGGGTTCCCTTTTCCTTGCCCTAAATTCTCCTCCTCCTATATCTCCTCCCAGCAGCGGGGGAGACTATTATTATTATTATTATTATTAGTCAAATATGACAATGTTTAATTTTTTCCATGCAATGAAAGGTTAATTTTATTTGAAATGGAAAGTGTGAGTCATTAAGATATTGTTTGTATAGAGTGATGGATGCTTATTCATTGTATATACAGTACTTACCCAAATAAAACGTTTAAATATAAAAAAAAAAAAGAGAATTATTGAGAAATGAAGCTGTAGAGGGTCACAGAACCACCATTAAGCTGCATCCATTCACAACTAACCTACATCCATAGACCCCACTCCTGCTGTTAGGTGAACTGTTAATGCTATCATAGGCCAGGCCCAACGCAGTCCAGTTATTTTATATGCTCCCTAAAATGCTGATTTTTTGAATACCATCACATCTCACGGCTGCAGCCGTGCCCATCCTTACATCTAACTATTGCAATCAGCACATCTTAGCACCTGACTGCTGCAACTGGATATGTTTCTTCTGATGCCTCGTACACATGATCGGGAAATCCGAGGGGAAAGCAGAGAACCGGCTTAGCAGCTTTTTCCACCTACACATGGCCGGTTTTCCTGGCAGGAAAACTGCCATGAGAGCTTTGGCCGGGAAACCCGGCCGTGTGTATGCTCCCCCGCAGGCTTTCCCTTTAGGAAAACCGCTGGGAATCCCGGCGGGAAAAAAAGGAAACATGTTCTGATCTTTCCTGCCAGGATTCCTGGCGGTTTTCCTGTTGGTAAAACTGCCATGGAGCATACACATGGACAGTTTTCCTGGCCAAAAGCTGTCATGGGAGTTTTCCTGATGGAAAAACTGGTCATATGTACGAGGCTTAAGAGTTCATAAACACCTAAGGAGTCCCTTTCTACCTAAAGATTAGTCTACTAGATACTAGACATGTGCATTCGTTTTCGTCCGAATGCATTTTTGTCCGAATTTTGGGTATTTTCGTTATCGTTTTAACAAACGAAAACAAACGTGCAGAATCTGAAATCCGAAAGATCCGACATAAAAAAATGCTTTATTTTCGTTTTCGTTAATAGATAGGAGATTCAACATGACGCTGTGGTCGAATGTGCCTAACCTTAAAGCAGTTGTATACCCGCATATACATTTTTTTTCTTACACCTGCAAGGCAAATGCCATAATGAGCTAGTATGCACCACATACTAGCTCATTATGAAATACTTACCTCGGAACAAGGTGAAGAGAACTTACCTGGTCCACACCGAGCGAGATATCTTCTTGCCTGGCGTGTCTTCCGGGTATCGCCGCTCCAGCGATGTGATTGGCTGGAGCGGCGATGTCGTCACTCCCGTGCATGTGCTGCCGGCCCTTTCGCAGAGAATCCCCCCTGCGGCGCATTGCGAGGGGAATATCTCCTAAACCGTACAGGTTTAGGAGATATTCTTTATACCTACAGGTAAGCCTTATTATAGGCTTACCTGTAGGTAAAAGTGGTAGTATAGAGTATACTACCACTTTAACTCTATTAGTCCGAGATTATTCTACATCGAGAGGAAAGATTCGACATAGAGAGAAAAGATTCGACATTATAGAGACAGTGTAGACCATTTGACATGAACGACGAAGATTCGACGAAGCAGCGAAAAACATACAAACGTTGAATCTGTCATTGAAGGCTTATGGTGTCTGTCGAAAGTTCTAAGAAGATTCAGCTAAACTGTACGATGCCGCAATCGTACATTTCCGGTCAAATGCTCTGCCCATAGGCTATAGAAGAATTCAAATGTTGGTTGACTAGTAATAATAATTTATAAATATAATTATTACAAGTGTCATACAACAGTAGAATTCTTCTATAGCTTGGAGGCGGAACATTCAACTGGAAATGTACGATTCGACGTACAGTTTAGCTGCTCCGTCGAATCTTCTTTGAACATTCCAACTTTCTTAAAGGGCCTCAAAGTAGCTGGCAAAAGATCCACCACCAAGGCTTACTCAAACCACTCTAATCTAAGGGCAGATTTGTGTCTAACTCTAAATTGTTACTTTGCAGGCCTAAATCTAGCCTCCTTGTTTGAAAGCTATCAAGTGGCCTAGCTGTCTGCGTTGTAATTTTTATTTAGTCACTTGGATCTCATACGGAGAGCTACTGTTTATGCCTATGGGGGGTCACAGTATATGCTGAAGATGGAAGTTTGCATAAGAAGACTTGTGAGGTCAATTTTCAGTTATCATTGTGTTCATGCTGATTGATGTTCACATGCCAATGTATTCTGTTAAACTCTCATGACCTTAACCTTAACAGTCTGTTTATCTTTTCTAGAGTTGTGATTTCAATTCTTGTGTGCCTGTTGAGGTTTACAGAAAGGTATACTAGTGGTGTCAGTGAGGAGGAGGCCTCACATAGGGCGGGACCGGAGTAGAGGACCCAAATAACTAGCAGCTCCTATGGGGGTAGAGCTACATATGTTTACATAGGTCCAAGCTGAAACAATGTAACTATGTATAAAATATACATACTTGGAATTATTCTTTAAATTGACCACAAGTTCCAACACTGATGTCAGTGTATGCAATAATAACCCCAACCCCACTAGCTCCCTCTTATCTATGCCCCTGGTAATGGAGACAAACAACTTAGTACAGATGAGTATTTTTTTGTGTTAGTGACTTTACATATTAGGCTTCATTTTTACCTTTATGGAAACCTGTATTGAGATATGTAAGCTTTCACTGATAATCTTAACCTGCCAAAACAGTCTGTTTATCTTTTCTAGAGTTGTGAATCTGATTCTTGTGTGTCAGTTGAGTTTTACAGAAAGTTATACTGGTGGTGTTAGTGAGGAGAAGGCCTCACATAGGGCTGTACCAAAGTAGAGGACCCAAATAACTAGCGGCTCCTTTGGGGTAGCAATACATATATTTATATACCTTTATGGAAACCTGTATTGAGGTATGTAAGCTGTTATTGCTGACCTCTCCCTCTGAACTTCTAGCTGCCTGACTGTCATGCTGAATCAGTGACTTAAGTACTTTCTAAGTCACTGATCTGGAACAAGACCACGGATTAGGAGCCCTGTCTCGTTCTGACTTGCATGCTGATTCTGGTTCAGTGATTCACCGACTACTGAAAATTAAGACAGTCAGCTAGCCAAAAATGATTTTTAGAAGGAGGTCAGAAATAGCAACTGTAGCACCCTCTATCTTTAGGTAGCTGCTAAGTGTAGGGTTTTTGTGTTGGCTGCCAGTGCATAAATTTAAGCAGGCCTATGCTGTGAGCTAGGCCTGTTTGTTTTTGAACTGGGGGCAGGGGAATGGTTTAGTGTAGCAGTAGGTGATTGACATGTACTTCAGCTCTTGGGTGCCTCTCCTGTTTCCAGTGGAGAATGTTCTGGAAAAGGGGCAGGGCCGGGAAGGATCCAGGGCAGGTGTCAATGAGTGGAAGCACAGTGAGAGATCTGGAAGAGGAATGTAAGTGGAGCTGGGTGCAGAGCCAGGTGGAGTGACTGTGGAGATTGTGTTAAGTTGATGCAGCCATGAGGGCGGGCAGGATTTGCAAGTTGGACCGCAGGGATAAGTAGTCCATCACCATTAAATCTACTAAAATGACCGGTTGCCGTCATAAGGGGTACTGCAGGCCCCAGGCCTTCAACTGTTTCATCTTCTACTTAAACTGGGACTTATTCAAAGTGAGGCCTAGTCATATCTGATGAGGTGACAGGAATACTAATGCCACGTACACACGATCATTCTGACAACAAAACCTAGGATTATTTTCCGACTGAATGTTCGCTCAAACTTGTCTTGCATACACACGGTCACACAAATGTTGTCGTAAATTCCGAACGTCAAGAACGCGACGAGCTGAGAAAAATTAAGTCCAATGATTCCGAGCATGCTTTGAATTGATTCCGACTCCGAGCATGCGTATGATATTTGTGCGTCAGAATTGCATACAGACGATCGGAATTTCCGGCAAGAACTTTTGTTGTTGGAAAAGTTGAGAACCAGCTTTCAAACATTTGTAGTCGGAAATTCCAACAACAAATGTCCGATGAAGCCTACACACTGTCGGAATATCCGACCAGCTTGCGTTGAACACTTGTTGTCGGAAATTCCAACCGTGTGTATGCGGCATAAGACTGTGATAGGAGGAGATGTTCTAAGGGTAAAAGTCTGTCAAGTTTAGTGTCAGACATCTTATCCTGTCTTAGAAGTGTGACACACTAATTTCTAGACATGTGCACACTGAAATATTTTGTTTCGTAATTTCGTTTTCGTCCGAAAAATAAATTTATTTAGTTACTCCCGAAATTTGTTTTTATTTATTTTGTTTTTCGTTCAAAAAATGCATTAGTTCGAAAATCCAAATTAAGGTCGAATTTGTCATTGAAGGCTTATGGTGTCTGTCGAATGTTCTAAGAAACAAAAGAATTCGACAGAGTCTTAAAAAAAAAAATTTGGACTCTTCATGTCTTTCTATGTCGAATCTTCATGTCCCTCTATGTCAAATCTGTCATTGAAGGCTTATGGCATCTGTCGAATGTTAAAAAAAAAAAAAAAGAAGATTCGATAGAATCTTAAAAAAAAATTTGACTCTCCATGTCTCTCTATGTCGAATCTTCATGTCTCTCTATGTCGAATCTTCATGTCCCTCTATGTCGAATCTTCATGTCTCTCTATGTCGAATCTGTCATTGAAGGCTTATGGTGTCTGTCGAATGTTCTAAGAAAAAAAAAAAAGATTCGACATTTTCAAAATTCGAATTTTTTTTCGACTCTTCATGTCTCTCAATGTCAAATCTTCATGTCTCTCTATGTCGAATCTTTTCTCTCTATGTCTAATCTTTTCTCTCTATGTAGAATAATATTGGACTAATAGAGTTAAGGTTAGGCACATTCGATGGCAACGAAAACGAAAATAAAGCATTTGTTTATGTCGGATCTTTCGGTTTTCATTTTCTGTGCTTTTGTTATCGTTTGTTAAAACGATAACCAAAATACCTGAAATTCGGACGAAAATGCATTTGGACGAAAACGAATGCACATGTCTACTGATTTCTAAATCCTATATGAAGAAGTGTAATGCATCTATTGCTATAACATTTTAACTATTCATCTGTTTCTATGGGCATCCCATATCCCTTCCCCAACCAAGTTCAATCCCCTAATAAAATAACAAAAACAAGCAAAAGACTATTCATTGACTAAAGGAGTGTGTCTAATGAATGTCTGGCAGCAGGGTGAAATGTGTGGATGTAGTAACTCATAGCAACCACCCGCTACACAACATCCATATTTCTCTCACAGTTCTGGGCATTTCAGCAGCTCCAAGAATATATTTTGCTATTGGGTTGTAAAGGGATTAAAGTGTTTGTGAATATTTAGCCACATAATAAGCATGCATCCTAAGGGAAGATGTATTTTGCAAATGCTGTACTTTAAAATATTTTAATTGATGGACTTTTGAGTGCATTTGCCCCTGAAAGCATAACCTCTTCTGTATGATCTTTGTAAGGAACCTATGTATAACAATGCTTACAGGAGGCTTCAATCAGACAGATGTCTTGTGTAGGCCAAAGCTGCTGAGACAGCATGTTAGATCAACACACTGGCATGCGTGGTGTGTGTACAAGCCTCTCTGAGTCTGGATGAACAAAAACCCAAAACAAATTGGAGGTTTTGATCCAAGGACTGTTAAGAGAGCTAGTCTGAGTGAAACAAACCCAGATAGGCTTAAAGGGTCACTAAAGGAATTTTTTTTTTTAGCTAAATAGCTTCCCTTACCTTACTGCAGTACTGGTTTCATGTCCTTATTGTTTGTTTTTGCTTTGAAGTTGCTGTTAACCTGCTCTGTTCTCCACACTTCCTGCTTGTCTGTTTCCTTATAAGCACCATACTGGGAGCTTTCTCACGATGGTTTAAGCTGTCATTACTGTGTGTCTAAAACTTCCCAGAACCAATCAGATTCATTTTAAAAACAAAACACTGCCCTGGATTTGTTTGTTTTTGTTCTGTGTGTCTATTTCTACTCTGCAGAAACATGAAGCCAGTTCAAAAGTGAAACAAGCCTGCATGCACATTATATGATTGATTTTTATCTATTTTTAATCATTTTGAAAAGGAATCGGTTAACTTTTATGTCTCTATACCCTGTAAACATTCATTTCAGCAAAAAAAATGTTTTCCTTTAGTGACCCTTTAATGTAGCAAAAGGCTAATGTTTAGGGAAGTTCTAGGAAGCTTTAAATTGGTAATGCTGACCTACAATATCACATAATCACATTGATTCACACCAAACATTTGGAGACACTGGGTCTTCACCTATATGACATCCCATTCCAAAATTATTGTCATTTATATGCATCTGTTTTTTCCTTTTGTGGCTTTATTAGCCTCCACTCTTCTGGAATGCTTTTTCACAAGACATTGGAATGTGTCTAAGGGAATTTGTGCCTATTTAACCAAAAGAGCATTTCTGAGGTCTGGTGCTGATGTTGGATGAGAAGAACTGGCTTGCCATTGGAGTTCCAATATATCCCAAAGGTGTTTAATAAGGCGAATTTCATGTGCTGGCCACTTGAGTTCTCCACACCAAACTCATCAAACCATGAATTAATGGACTTGGCTTTGTGTGTCGCAACTATATACATCCAGTATATATACTCTTTTCCTCTTCTACCTCCTACACAATCTTGCTAGTATAACTACATCTCCCAGGGCCAGCTAGCACTGACAATTTGATCCTATACAAACTCAGTCAGATCCAGAGCAAATGCCCTTTGCAGGCAGGGACTGCAGCCCCCTTTGGTAGTGTAGCAGAAAAAGGTCTTTAGTTCTTAGTTGTTCTATTTCTATGTATACTGATCCCAGTACCACCTCTTCAGGCAATGCCAGCCCGCATGGCTGCAGCTGCCCCTTTCACTAGCCCTCTTGGCTACTTCTCCACAGTCTCCCAGACTGACTCTGCATCCATCCCAGACTGCTTGCACCCAGTTCCTTCAGGCATGCCTCTCAGTCCCCTGACTGTAACACTCACCAGCCCTCCTGGCTGTCTTTCTCAATGGAGATTTGCCCGGCAGTGTTCTCCTGCTGTCCTCTCCTTGCTCTGGTGCCTCCTGGTCAGGATCCCACCATGTATTATGTACTTGAGCCCAGGCCTGAGTTCATCCCTCCCCGCCAGACTAGGGGACTACACTCAAAGGACTCTGATAGCCTAACACTCCATCTCCATCCTCCACCCAAACTCACACTGCCCAAGCTGGGCTGACCCTGGGTATTTGAGGAGGCCTTCCTCCTGCCAACCCATCTGTTGGGGATTAATCAGGGCCCTCAAAATACTCCAGGCAGCTCCTCCTCCTCTCCACGCCCATTCTTCTGGAATCTTCTGCTAGTTTCCAGATGTAGGGGGAGGTATCAGAGATGCTGCCTGTGAGTCATACCAACCTCCCTGAGTTACTCACCTGACCCAGATCAACAATCAAAGTAAGCTTGGCTGCCAGCCAAGCCTGATAATTTTCATACACTAACAAAAACACTAACACTTAAGCAAGACAGCTAGGGGTTGCTACACACCATATTACTGTTGCCACTGGATTCTAGTATTTAGATACACCTTAGAACTTCAATATATGGACCTTTAGCAGTCCCCATGCTAAAGTCTTCTGGTCCATGGTGACCAAGATATGCTAAATCAAATTAGTTATACATCAGCATGAATTTTAAAGTAGTTTGCAAATTGTTTGTTTTTGTTTTTTATGCCTACGAATATATTTTATAAAAGTTAAAATTGTACAACATGATATCAGGGGCGGACTGACAACTCATGGGGCCCCCGGGCAATAGAAGATCATGGGGCCCCCTGTGTCCCCCACTCACACCTACACAAAGCCCTACCTACCTAAATCCTGGGGCACGCAGTAAGGCACACAGCAGGGCACAGGCACATCACAGGGTGCACAGCAGGGAACAACACAGGGTATGGGGCACACAGTAGGGTACATCACAAGGCACACAGGAAAGCACATCAGGGGGTACACAGCAGGGCACTGAGAACATCAAAGGTTATGGGGCACATCAGGTGGTACACAGCAGGACACATCAGGTGGTACACAGCAGGACACATCAGGTGGTACACAGCAGGACACATCAGGTGGTACACAGCAGGACACATCAGGTGGTACACAGCAGGGCACATCAGGTGGTACACAGCAGGACACATCAGGTGGTACACAGCAGGACACATCAGGTGGTACACAGCAGGGCACATAGTTAGTAGGGTTTATTATGCTGTACACAGCAGGGCACACATTATTGAGCACAGCATGGTGCATCACAGGGGGCACACGGAACATTAGGGGGTACACAGCAGGGCATGCAGCACATCACAGGGCACACAGTAGGTCACATCAGGTGGTACACAGCAGGGCATTGGGCACATAGCAGGGCAAAGGACACATCACAGGGCATGTGGCACACATTATGGCACATCTGGGGGGTACATAGCAGGGCACATCACAGGACACAGGGAACACAATAGGGCAAATAGCAGGGCACAAACCAAAACACAGGGCACACAGCAGAGCACTGGCTCTCAGAGCAGCCATGATAGGAGAAGGCATAGGGGGACACTGTGGGTGGAGGATAAGGGAGGAACTGCCCAGTCACCTCTCCCCCCCCTGTATCCTGCACAGTCCCCCCTTCCTACCTTATGCACGCACAGGGAGAGAGACACACCAGTGCTGAACAGAGGGCGGGAACTTCTGAAGTTAACTTTTCATAATAACAATGCTTATGATTGGTTGCTAGGACCACCTAGCAACCAATCACCGGCTAGTTGACTCCAGAATTTCCCATCTTCTGTTCAGGCTGCCCCGCTGTCTGTCTCTCTCTTTCTAACCTGCTGCTGTACCAGAGAGAGAGAGAGAGATTTTTTTCCCTGCTCCTGTCTGTGTGTGTCAGTGCGGTGGCGTGTCACCCGGCCCGAGCACCCTGTCACACTCAGAGCCATCACCTGAGCATTGCCCCTAGTGTGTGGCACCCGGGGGCGGACCGCTGCCCCCCTCATAGGTAACCCACTGCCTGCAGCAAAAACAGCGCCTCACCCGATGCGCTGAATACCTCTCACAGCGAGCTGCTTCCCGCCGACCTCTCCTCTCCTCTCGTCTGTCCCAGGTGATGTCATCTACAAGCACCTGGGGTGGACGGGAGGGAAGGAGGAGCTGGCAAGAAGCAGCGCGATGTAAGAGTTATTATCACAGCCGCCGAGCCCGAGCCGCATCCTGCTAAATATCGGCTGCGAGTTGTATGCAAGATGCATAGGCTCTGACGGGCCCCCTAGCGGCACGGGCCCTCGGTCCATGCCCGAATGACCGAATGGTCAGTCCGCCCCTGCATGATATCCATTTTGTTATAAATAACACATGTTTGAAAAGAAAACATGCTTTTTTTTTATAGTTGACCCTTACCACCTCAAAAAATGTCACCTTGGCTTGAAAAGGACTGCAGACTGTTGCATCATATTACCTACCACATATTTCAAATTTCTTAGACTACAGTCTCCTTTGCACAAACATTTTGTATTTGTAATTGTGAGAGAAACTTGTAGTTTATATTTAATTCATACTGCTCTTTGCACTATTAGTGAATAGCGAACCTTAACCACTTAAGACCCGGACCAATACGCTGGTAAATGACCCAAGGTGTTTTTGCGATTCGGCACTGCGTCGCTTTAACAGACAATTGCGCGGTCGTACGACGTGGCTCCCAAACAAAATTTGTGTCCTTTTCTTCCCACAAATAGAGCTTTCTTTTGGTGGTATTTGATCACCTCTGCGATTTTTATTTTTTGCGCTATATACAAAAATAGAGCGACATTTTTGAAAAAAAAACACTATTTTTTACTTTTTGTTACAAAAAAAATCAAATAAACTAAATTTTAGTCAAACATTTAGGCCAAAATTTATTTAGCCACATGTCTTTAGCAAAAAAAAAAAATCGCAATAAAAAAAAATAGCTACCTAGCGGGAACAGCGACACTAATACAGCGATCAGAAAAATGATCGCTTAGTGACGCTGGCAATAGGGAGTGAAAGAGTTAACTAGGGCGGTGATCAGGGGGTTAAAACTTTATTAGGGGGGGTGGGGGGGCTATCCTGAACCTAACACTAACTGATTTTACACTGCCTGTCACACTGACACTAAATGCAGTGATTAGATCACTGCATTCAGTGACACTGTGACAGGGGTGGGTGGGGGGGCAGATCGCAAGGGGTTAAGTGTGCCTATGTGTGTGTATGTCAGTGTAGTGTTGGTGCAGGACTTACTGTGAGGTGTTTCTCCCATCGCAGCGGTTGGAAATACCGCTGCGATGGGAGATTACATCACTTCCCCCTTCCTGTGTTTACACAGGAGGAGGAAGTGACAGAACCTGGAGCGCGCGCATTGGCTGGGAGCGATCGCGGGGGGGCGGGTAAACGCCGACATCCGCCCGCTCGTCCCGGATCGCTCCCGGAGCCAGGGTGACCCCCGCACGCCGCGGAGGGGGTCCCGATGGGACCCCCGAACTGCACTTAGGCAGGGACGTAAATTTACGCCCTTGTGCCTGTACGAGCCATTCTGTGGCCGTATATGTGCGTGCGGGGGTCCTTAAGTGGTTAAAGAAGACCCTGTAAGAAAATTCAAGATCCACTTAATGCATAACTACTGGCTGTATCTCAAATTTTCCAACAACAAAATCCATACTCGTAAATCCCGACCATCTACAGCAGCGGTTCTCAACCTTTTAGCGCCGTGACCCCTTAATAAAATTTCCCAAGTTGTGGGACCCCTAACGGCAAAATTATTTTTGTAGCGTGGGTTGTCAGCACCCAGGGCAAGACAAGTAGTTTGTGCCCCTAACCCACAGACATTTAGCGCTCCCTGAGTCCCTTCCACTCGTACAATATTTAAACCCCTTATGGTACATTTTAGGATATACCACTATTTCTCTTTGTTCTTCTTTCTTTCCCTTTTATCTTGCTCTATCATCATTTCTTTCCCCCCATCCCTCTCTCTAGCCATATTTCTTGTTATTTCTCTTATTATTTATCTCCCTTTTTTTCTTCCTCCCCTTCTTTTGCGCTCCCTTCCATGTTTTCTCTTGTTATTCCTTCTCTTACTCTTTGGTGGGGGGAATGGAATGAATGGCAGTGCTGGCGGGGAGTTGGGATGAGTGGCGGGGAGTTGGAATGAATGGCAGTGCTGGCGGGGAGTTGGGATGAGTGGCAGTGCTGGCGGGGAGTTGGGATGAGTGGCAGGGGAGTTCTGATCAGCCAACTTAGGTGCTTTTGATCAAGGTCATCTGCTGATCTGAGAACTCTAATGGGACCTTTTAATGGCAACTATAATTACAGGTAGTGTTAAGCAGTGACACCTATGCCTAAATCAGTAGATAGGGTCTCCTCCAGCCCCTTTCACTTCACATTCCTCACCAGTCATATGACCATTAGTCTCTGCTCCTTAGCCATGCTGTGAACTAAGTGGGCATTCGCAAAATGGCTGAGAGAGCATTGCGGGCGTCAGGAACAGCCCAGGATTCGGTGATCCCTGGAAAATTGTAATTTGACCCCCGAGGGGGTCCCGACCCCCAGGTTGAGAACCACTGATCTACAGCTTAATGCATTTTTATGTATGATGCTACAAGATTGGCACACCTATTTTTGGTCAGTTTCTACCATTCTTCTTTGCAGGACATTTCAAGCTCTATCAGGTTGCATGGTGGGGTGTGTCAGTGCACAGTCATTTTCAGATCTCTCTAGAGATGTTCAATCGGGCTCAAGTCTAGGCTCTGGCTGGGCCACTCAAGTAAATTCACATAGTTGTCCTGTAGCCTCTCCTTTGTAATCTTGGCAGTGTGCCTAGGGTTGTAGTCCTGCTAGAAGATGAACCTCCGCCCCAGTCTGATGTCCAGAGCATTCTGTAGCAGGTTTTCATTAATTTTGTCTCTGTATATTGCTGTATTCATCTTTCCCTTGACCTTGACTAGTCTCCCCATTCCTGCTGCTGAAAAACATCTCCACAGCATGATGCTGCCACCACTATGCTTCACTGCAGGATTGGTATTGGCCAGGTGATGAGCGGTGCCTGGGTTCCTCCAGACATGACGCTTGCCATTCAGGCCAAAGAATTCATTCGACCAGCAAATTGTGTTTCTCATGGTCTGAGAGTCCTTCAGGTTCCTTTTGGCAAACTCCAGGTGGCCTGTCATATGACATTTATTGAGGAGTGGCTTCTGTCTGACCACTCAACCATACAGGCCTGATTGGTAGAGTAGGGTGACCAGACATCCCCAGTTTCAGGGGACAGTCCCCTGATTGAGGACACTGTCCCCGGACCAAGTCTGTCCCTGGTTTTGTCCCCAGATTGGATTTAATAGGGGTCAGGGGCAATTTCAAAGACAATCAGTGCAGAATTAAAATAAAAAATTAGAATTACACACCCCCGCTTTGCCGCTCCTACTAGCATAGAGGGGTTGTATTTTTCCCATTATCTGTGCCCCTTTCTGATGATCATGTGCTAGTGGGAGCGGAGGGAATATTTCTTCAGTTTCGGGCACATGCCCATTCAGCTTCGCTCACTAGTTCTTCTGTCTTGGCTCAAATCCTGGCGAGCCATCTGCCTATCTCCTTGCCTTCCCTGGCGGAGTGATCTTCCTCCGCTCCCCATCCAGTAGTAGCCGGGCCCGAAGAGTAAGACTTGACAGGCTGTGAGGCGGGCGGTGACAGGCAGAGAGTCGCTGATTGTTACCATTACTAGTAAACAAAAAATATGTCCCCGGATTTCTTTCTAATAATCTGGTCACCTTATGGTAGAGTGCTACAGAGATGGTTGTTCTTCTGTAAGGTTCTTCTCTCTCCACAGAGAAATGCTGGAGATCTGTTAGAGTGACCAACGGGTTCTTGTTCACCTCAATTTGGCTGGGCAACCCACTCTATGAAGTGTCATGGTGGCTCTGACATGCACTGTTAACTGTGGGACTTTATATAGACAGGTGTGTCCCTTTTCAAATCATGTCCAGTCAACTGAATTTATTACAGGTGGACTCAATCAAGTTGTAGAAACATCTCAAGGATGATCAGGGAAAACAGGATGTACCTGAGCTAAATATTGAGTGTCATGGCAATGGCTGTGAAGACTTATAGACATGTGATTTTTTCGTTTTTAATTTTTAATTTTTAATAAATTTGCAAAGATTTCAAACAAACTTCTTTCACATTGTCATTATGGGTATTGTTTGTAGAATTTTGAGGAAAATATTGAATTTAATCCATTTTGGAATTAAGCTGTAACATAACAAATTGTGGAAAAAGTGGAGCGTTGTGAATACTTTTCAGATGCACTGTATCTATACACTATATAGAAATAAAAAACCCTCACATTTTTGTATATATTTTATCATATCTTTTCATGTGACAACACTGAAGAAATTACACTTTACAACAATGTAAAGTTGTAAGTGTACAGCTTGTATAAACTTTGCTGTCCCCTCAAAATAACTCAACACACCATTAATGTCTAAACCGCTGGCAACAAAAGTGAGTACACCCCTAAGTGAAAATGTCCACAATATTGGGCCCAATTAGCCATTTTCCCTCCCCGGTGTCATGTGACTCGTTAGTGTTACAAGATCTCTGGTGTGAATGGGGAGTTGGTGTGTTAAATTTGGTGTTATCGCTCTCACTATGAAAAAAATAATTGTTGCTCTACATAAAGATGGCGAACCTTGGCACCACAGATGTTTTGGAACTACATTTCCCATGATTCTCATGTACTCTGCAGTGTAGCTGAGCATCATGGGAAATGTAGTTCCAAAACATCTGGGGTGCCAAGGTTCGCCATCACTGGCCTAGGCTATAAGAAGATTGCCAAGACCCTGAAACTGAGCTGCAGCATGGTGGCCAAGACCATACATCGGTTTAACAGGACAGGTTCCACTCAGAACAGACATTGCCACGGTCGACCAAACAAGTTGAGTGCACGTGCTCAGCATCATATCCAGAGGTTGTCTTTGGGAAATAGACATTGAAAAGGAAATATTGGTTATTCCGGGCGAAACATCATTCTTTATAGGTCTACCAACAGCGCCCTTAGACCGCTCGGGAGATACCATGATACTTGAGACAGGTTATGCATTCATGTGGTATCTGAATTTATTGGAAAAGTCATACAGTATTTATTGGTTTAGAGAACAATATAGAGGAGAGGGGCTGATTTATAATTACATGACTATGAAACAAAACAGGTTTTGTTCATCACTTAACAGATAGATAACTGGTCATAAAGATTTCCTAAGGTTAAAAAGCCAGATTCCAGGCATTGACCAACAACAAGATAATGGGGGATGTGTTGTTATACAAACATGGCTGCATGGCTGTCACCCCAGAAGGAAGCGTCTTCTAAAGATGATGCACAAGAAAGCCTGCAAACAGTTTGCTGAAGACAAGCAGACTAAGAACATGGATTACTGGAACCATGTCCTATGGTCTGATGAGACCAAGATAAACATATTTGTTTCAGATGGAGTCAGGTGTGTGTGGCGACAACCAGGTGAGGAGTACAAAGACAAGTGTGTCTTGCCTACAGTCAAGCATGGTGGTGGTGGGAGTGTCATGGTCTGGGGCTGCATGAGTGCTTCCAGCACTGGGGAGCTACAGTTAATTGAGGGAACCATGAATGCTTCTGTGACATACTGTGTCATTCTGTGACATACTGAAGCAGAGCATGATCCCCACCCTTTGGAGACTGGGCCGCAGGGCAGTATTCCAATATGATAACGACCCCAAACACACCTCCAAGATGACCACTTCCTTGCTAAAGAAGCTGAGGGTAAAGGTGATGGACTGGCCAAGCATGTCTCCCCATTGAGCATCTGTGGGGCATCCTCAAACGGAAGGTGGAGGAGCGCAAGGTCTCCAACATCCACCAGCTCTGTGATGTCCTCATGGAGGAGTGGAAGAGGACTCCAGTGGCAACCTGTGAGGCTCTGGTGAACTCCATGCCCAAGAGGGTTACAGCAGCGCTGGAAAATATTGGTGGCCACACAAAATATTGACACTTTGGACATTTTGTACTCACTTTTTTTGCTAGCGGTTTAGACATTAATGGCTGTGTGCCGAGTTATATTGAGGGGGACAACAAGAGTACACTGTTATACAAGCTGTACACTCACTAATTTACATTGTAGCAAAGTGTAATTTCTTCAGTGTTGTCACAAAAGATATAATACAATATTTACAAAAATGTGAGGGGTGTACTCACTTTTGTGAAATACTGTATTTCTAACAGAAGTGAGGTCTCCCCAATATGAACAAAGATGGCATAAAAACCTGACAGATGCTGTAAACTTTCATTGCTTTCTCCAAAACGTACTTAACGTACTTAACCACTTGATACTCGCAGACCGTCAAATGACGTCCAAAACGGGGACCTGTTATCCCGGGTGGACGTCATATGACGGCTTGGGCTTTGCCGGGGGGATATCTCAATGATGCCTGCACCCAGAGGCATCATTGAGATATCATTTTTTAGCAGCGGCGATCGTGCGCACCGTAAGAACGATCATAGTGGCGGTTCCGCCGCTAGATCGTTCTTACAGGTGGCGGGAGGGGACATCCCCCCCCTCCCGCCGACATCTGGTGCTTCTCCGGTCTCTCCCGTCCCATCGGGAGCCCAGAGAGATGATCGCCGTCCGCCGGATGTTTGCCATAGAGATGACTGGTGACCAGGTGGTCACCAGTCATCTCTATGACCGTCGGAGGACCCGGGCGCGATGTGATGACGTCACAACCGGGTCCCGTAAGTAAACAAACCGCAATTGCGGCTAGTTTGAATGAGATCTGTGAATTTTTTTTCACAACCTCATTCTTTCCAGCCTGGAGGAGAGATGTGAGGTCTTATTGACACCGCATCTCTCCATAAAGGGGACCTATCACACACATTCCTATTACAAGGGATGTTTACATTCCTTGTAATTGGAAAAAAAGCTTTTGAAAAAAAATGTTTTTTTTAAAAAAGTGTAAAAAATAAATAAATAGGTAAAATAAAAAATAAATAATAATGATAAAAAAATTTAAATGCCCCTGTCCCTGGTAGCTCGCGCTCAGAAGTGTAAGTCCCGTCCATGTATGTAAACGTCGTTCAAACCACACATGTGAGGTGTCGCCGCGTGCGTTAGAGCGTGTGCAACAATTCTAGGACTAGACCTCCTCTGTAACTCTAAACTGGTAACATGTAAAAATGTTAAAGTGTCGTCTATGGAGATTTTTAAGTAACGAAGTTTGGCGCAATTCCATGCAATTTTAAAGCATGACATGTTAGGTATCTAGTTACTCGGCGTAACATCATCTTTCATATTTTACCAAAAAATTTGGCTAACGTTACTGTTTTGTTATTTTTTAATTTATTAAACCATTTTTTACAAAAAAAAGCCGTTTGAAAAATGATTGCGCAAATACGGTGCGAGGTGAGAGATAAAAAGTTGCAATGACCGCCATTTTATTCCCTAGAGTGTCTGCTAAAAAATCATATATAATGTTTGGGGGCTCTGAGTAATTTTCTAGCTAAAGAATGATGATTTGTACATGTAGGAGAGAAGTGCCAGAATAGGCCCGGGAAGGAAGTGGGTTTTAAAGCCTTGTATTGAAGTGGTTAAAGGTTTTGGCTAAACAGGGGCTTTAAAGATTTTACCCCCTTCCTGACCAGGCAATTATTTTGCTATTCAGCACTGCGCTACTTTAACTGGCGATTGTGTGGTCATGCAACACTGTACCCAAACAAAATTTATATAATTTTTTCACACAAATAGAGCTTTCTTTTGGTGGTATTTGAACACCACTGTTATATATATATATATATATATTACACAGTTAAACTTCGGATTACGAGCATAATCCATTCGTAATCCAAAGTACTTGCATATCAAAGCGAGTTTTCCCATTGAAGTCAATGGAAACGAAAATAATTTTTTTCCGCATTGACTTCAATGGGATGCAATACTGAATGCGGGCAGAGGTGACCCACCACCAAAAGAAAGCTCTATTTGTGTGAAAAAATTATATAAATTTTGATATGCAAGTACTTTGCGCCAGAGAGCGCAGAAAACAGCCAAAAAGTCCCGGGGACACTTTGGCTCGTTTTCTGTGCCCCCGTACCTCAGGCCAAATGAGGTACTGCAGGCCTATTTTGCTTGAATTCTGCTCGTCTTGCGAGTCAACACTCACAAACCGAGTCAGAATTTTCAAAAAAAAGTTGCTCACAAATCAAAACACTCTCAAACCAAGTTACTCTTAAACCAAGGTTACACTAGTTATATATATTTGTGCGAAATAAAGGAAAAAATAATGACAATTTTGAAAAAATATATATTTTGTACTTTATAAAACATATCAAATAAACAATGTAAAAATCAAAATTCTTCATTAATGTTGGCCATAATGTATTCTACACCCGCAGTACTCTGCATGCAGGCGGTCGGCAAGTGGTTAACTCAGCTAAATATATTACATGTGCATCTAAACAAAAGGTGTTCAAAGTCTTAAAGAATATGCAAACCCAAAATCTCATATTCCATCCTGATATGTGCCTGCTGTACTATTACTGCCGGTTCACACTACAGCGACATGAAAGTCGGCATTACTTTGCGAGGCAACTTGAGGTAATTTTGAGCCATCTTCAAGGCAACTTCGAGGTGCCTCCAGGACAGGCAACTTTGCCAGTGGCCAATCATACAATGCTCAGCTCTGTGGGAGGGAGGGGTTTGCCTGAGAAAACTATCTTCTCTTCCTTAAAGTTGCTTCAGTTAAGACAGTGATCCGACTTTGGAAGCGACTTCCATTGAAATCAATGGGTACAAGTTGCCTAGAAGGCGGATTAAAGTAGTACAGGAACCTTTTCTGAAGTCGGAGCGACCTCAGTAGTGTGCATTAAGACGGCTCATTCGGTAGAGGAGCGTCATGGTACGGACGTGACGTATGTGAGGGGAGGAGGTGCCGGACTGCTCCATGGCTACCCGCAGTACCGAGGCCCCAGCACTCCCATCATCGGGACCCGATCGAGCGACCCGACCGAGCACAGCGTGACAGGCTGACGAGTAGGTTCGGGTAGGAGCTCAATCCCTCGCACCCCGCGGCGCAGACCACGGAGCGCCGGAGAAACCTCGGCCGCCGCATGACTGCATGACCCCGCTGGCGCCTCGTCACTGCGTCACTACGAACGCGTGCCGCGCGTTCAGCTGCAGCGAGACTCTGTGGTGGAACAGAGGGGGAGATCAGGACGCCTTCGGAGAGGACGGACCCGGAGACATGCGGCAGACACATGGGACACTAAGGGTCTGGTGAGGCGCTCAGTGGAGCTGAAGCTGGAGCTGAATTTGGCCAGGTACCCCCCTGACCCACCTCCCCACCCTATACCTGCGCTGCTACCCATATGAAAGCCCCAGAGCTCTTTGTTTATTATTAGCAGCTTTTGTGAATACTATGCCTTATCAGGCAGCGCCTGACACGGAATCTCCAGGACCATTCACTTACTATAATTTGTTGGTAACTGCATTAACTGTGTAAGCCCTAAAGTCCACTGTTTACTACTGGCAGCTTTGGTGGAGAACATGTACTTTTAGGCAGTACCTGATACGGGACCTCCTTACCATCTATATACCACCTACTTCTGAAACAACTGTTTGTATCTGTAGGAACTGTGTAAGTCCCAAAGCTCCTTGTTTACCGAGGCGGCCTGGGAGAAAACCATGCACTTTTAGGGGGTGCCTGATATGGCGTCTCCCCACTATCTATTGTCTACCTACATTTGAAACGATTGTCTATATCTGTAAGAACCATCATCCCAGACTGCTGACCTTCCACGGTTCTGATCCACCCATTTGAATACTATATAAAATATATAAAGGAGGGGGGGGGGTAGAACTGTCATAATATACATAGAGATAAAGTAATTAACAATGAAGTATATACAACATATTTGCTAACCCTTCTCGGACAGGGGGTTAAAAAAATAAATAATAATAATAATAATAATTTGGAGTAAGCACGTGGAACCGGTTAACCCAAAAGGGGAATTAGAGAAGAGCCCTGGGGGGTAACTGAGGGAAGTTACACTAGGACAATAAAGTAAAGTAGACTCCATGCTCATTTACTACTAAGTACTGTTAATTATCTCTCGCGGATCGGCAAATAGGTAGATCTATAGACACGTGCAGCACTATACCTGAATACTAAAATATAAGGTCCAGAAGACCACAGGAAGTAGGAGGGAGACTAAGCGCCCACTATTAAGACCTGACTATAACAGACATAAAACGCAGAGGGAGGATTCCCTATAACGCAGCAAGATCCCCAGGCCTGAATTACACTGATTAAGCGGGGAAGACTATTAAGAAGAGCGGGAGATAAGTTAATTCAACTCTCCCGGTTATACCGGATATACCAGTAGCGTAAAACACATATTCTGTCCTGACTTCACTCCTATCCGTAAAATCTATATACTGAGCCCTAATCCCTGAATTTGCCATATTGTAAACCCACCAAGGCTTAGGCACAAAGGGGGGAAATTGTGGAACTACTTAAGACCTTCAAGCTGGGGAAAAGAATTAGACCGATCAACAAAAATAAAAATAAGATGAGCAGGTCCACGAGAGGCGTGGTCTCAAAAATGCCCAAAAACAATGCTGGGACTGGCTCAATACAGCATTATATGACTCAGGAGGGAGATCCTAAAAGCCCCAGAGTAGTAAAGAAAACGGACAAGAAGAAGAACGGGACTAAACTAGGGGAAGCCCCCTCGGACCGTGCCAAGGGAGAGACGACCCTTGATAGCGAATATGACCATAGCAGATTAGAGGAGTCAGGACAGGATACACAACCACCATCGAAGGCAGAAATGAATGAGATGCTAATAAGGATGGAAAATGTTATAAAATTCGAAATCAGTAAGATAAGAACGGACCTTGGAGGACTGCTGGAAAGAGTAAAGGAGGCGGAAAAAAGAATGGAAGAACAAGATCAGGAACTGAATAAACTAAAAACACAAGTACAAGAGTTGACAGACAATCATAGAAAGATAGCATATCGGTTAGAGGACCAAGAGAATCGTGACAGGCGACAGAACCTGAGAATTTGCGCGCTAGAGGAAGAAAAAGGGGAAGACTTAAGAGATATCATGAACATACTATTCAATCCCCTACTGGATAAACCGGATGAAGCAAAGCCCCTAAAAATCGAACGGGTGCATCGAGTGGGGAACCCCAAACAGAGAGAAAGGGACCAAGGGACATCATAGTTCGGTTCCGGAACTACTCAGACAAAGCTGAAATCTGGGAAAGGCTGAAGGGGAAACCTCCCCTCAGATATAAAGATAACGAGATTCAAATATTCTCAGACCTTTCAAAAGAAACATTAACAAGGAGAAGGCATATGAAACCCCTATTGGAGTTGTTGCGTAAGCAAAACATAAAGTATCAATGGGGCTTCCCCGCTTGCCTTATCGGTTTAAAGGGAGGTGTAAATGCTCGCCTAAGACATCCGGAAGAACTAGAGAGGTTCTGTCAAAAAATGGACATAATAGTCCCTGATCTGCCAGATTGGGTAGCGTAAACAATTAAAAACTGAAACAGGTTAAATGAAGGATGGGGGGGTGGGGGCGGGGGGGAGAACACGGGGGAGGGTGGATGGGTAGCGGAGGGGCAATTTCCGAGTACCACCCTCAGGAGAGGAGCCGATGGTGAAGGAGTGGAGGAAACCAATGGTGGCTCTCAGGCCTATTCCAGGCCAAGGGAGGAGAGGGGGGAGGGGAGGGAGGGATCTGGGGGAAGGGGCGGGAGGAATAGGGAGGGAAGGGGAGGAAGGGAGGGGGGGACCATCTCGGAGATTCCACACAAATTAGACCACATCTTCTAAACTTATCCCCAAGTAAGATAGGCAGGAGAAGGAAGGGTACATATAGCTAGATGACAGAGATTAAATTTATATCCTATAATGTAAAAGGCTTAAATTCTCCGATCAAGAGACATAAAATCCTCAGGGAATTGAAATACCATAGGGCTGACGTGGCCTTTCTGCAGGAGACCCACCTGTCACTGGAATCCGGTGTCAGGCTGTACTCCTGCGGACATCCCACGTGGTACTACGGGGATACAATAACAAAGAGGGCTCGAGGAGTAGCAATAGGATTTGCAAAAGACACGCGGTTTATACTAGAGGATAGACTGACCGACCCGGAAGGAAGGTTCATATTTCTGAAAGGGAAACTGGGAGGTGTCCAATACACATTAGCCAATATATATGCCCCAAACGTCAACCCTGCTAATTATATAAATAAAATATTAATAAAACTAAAAAATTTCGAGGCGGGATACGTAGTGTTATTGGGAGACCTCAACCTATGCATGGACCCTACCCTTGATAGTACGTCCCGGGCACAGGGGACTAGAAATAGCCAGCTGAAAATAGTAAGACAAAGAATGTTTCATAATCAAATAGTAGACATATGGCGATTCCAACATCCCAAAAGCCGGGACTATACATTCTACTCCCCTGTGCACGGGACGTATTCGAGAATAGACTATATCCTTATCGACCACAGATTGCTCGAGAGGGTAATTGATACAGGAATAGAGGCTACGACGATCTCCGATCATGCTCCCATAACTTTAAAAATCAGCCTGCCTACTCCGAAAACAAATCCACCCGAGTGGAGATTAGACGAGAGCCTATTGGGAGATGAGGAGATAGCAGGGAGAGTACAGAAGGAATTGGAGCACTACTTTCGGGAGAACGATACGGAGGGGATCTCTAGGGCCTCACTCTGGGACGCTCATAAGGCCTATATAAGAGGAATATTTATTATGGAGGGGACGAGGAAAAAGAAAGAAAAAACAGAAAAATTAGAATTAATAATGAAAGAAATCCTCAAGTTAGAACAAGACCACAAAACAAAGGGTCAAAAAACAGAAACATTGCATAAATTAACTCTCAAAAGAGAAGAGTATAGAACACTCATAGAACAAGAAACAAAGAATATACTTAATAGTACTCAGAGAGAGCGATATATATGGGGGAATAAACCTAGTAAAACCTTAGCTAGAATGGTACAAAAAAAGAAAAAAAGAAACTATATTGAAAGAATCAGAAGAAAAAATGGGGACTTAGTACATTCAACAAACGAAATAGCAGAAGAATTTAGATGCTACTACGAGAACCTTTATTCCGTGAAACAAAGGGAATGGAACCCTGGAGAGAAAGAGGCCAAAATAAGAGCAATCTTAAGAAAAGCTAATCTACCTAAAATAGATAACGATGCCGCTGAAAAACTAGATGGACCTATAACCGAGGAGGAAACAAGAGGAGCCTTAAAAAACTCCGCTAAAGGAAAAAGCCCCGGACCCGACGGTTTCACGATAAGATACCTACAAAAGTTCGGAACAATTTTAGTACCGAGACTATGTCAATACTACAATGGGCTTGGGACAGATTACAACCTAAGCAGGGAGGCCGCGACAGCAAATATCACACTTATAGGAAAAGAGGGGAAAGATAATACGCTCTGCTCAGGCTTCAGACCAATCTCCCTGTTAAATACAGATACAAAACTGTTTGCCAAGATTATGGCAGAACGTATGAAGGGAATGATGACTACCATGGTCCATCCAGACCAGGTAGGCTTCATACCCGGAAGAGAGAGTAAGGACAATGGGGTCAGAGCTCTCCTCATCCTGCAGCAGATTAAAGAAAATGGGTCCCCCGGTCTATTCCTGTCAGTTGACGCGGAAAAAGCGTTTGACAGGGTAGACTGGGGGCTCATGATGTTAACACTAGAGAACATAGGCATAGTTGGGAAGATGATAGAGAGGATTAAAACACTATACTATCATCCCCGTGCAAGGGTTAAAATCAATGGGTCCTTGTCAGCATCTTTCGAGATGAGGAATGGGACCAGGCAGGGATGCCCCTTATCTCCGCTCCTTTTTGTCCTATCCTTAGAATCCCTTTTGGCAACGGTCAGAAATAATCCTAACATTAAGGGAGTAAGAGTAGGAGAAGATGAGCACAAATTATCTGCGTTCGCCGATGATATATTATTCTACGTGAGCAACCCGAGATCTACGCTTCCCAATCTAATGGCTGATATTAAGCAATATAGTGAGATCTCTAACTTCAAGATGAACATATCGAAAACAGAAATATTAAACATCAATATTAGTAAGGAGGAAGAACGATCCCTCAAAAAAGAGTACAAGTTTGTCTGGAAGAAGGAGATAAAATATCTGGGAATGAAACTTGCCAATTCTGTAAAGAAACTGTACAGGCTAAACTATATCCCCCTCTTAGATGAAATAAAAGGAGAAATTAAAAAAATCAACAATCAGCCAATCTCCTGGTTCGGAAGAATAAATGTAGTAAAAATGATATTGGTCCCAAAAATTTTATATAAATTTCAAATGGCCCCAGTAGCCCTACCACAATCTTACTTTACCATACTTAACTCCTTATTAATGAATTATATTTGGAATAAAAAAAAACATAGGATATCTTCCCACGTATTAAAACAGAGTAAAAAAATGGGAGGTTTGGCTGTGCCGGACATCAGAAAGTATTATAACGCCTCGGTTATCTCTCGGGTAATAGAGTGGGCCAAAGAAAACCATGATAAAAGATGGGTTAACATCGAATGCGCACTTGCAAGGACACAATTAGGAAGAATAATTTGGAATCCACCACAATTTAGAACCTTACATACAACCACACACGTTATCACACGTTTGGCACTACGGATATGGGATAGAGCTCACAAACACACAAGAACAGAATACAATTCACCACTTATAGACCTAAAAAGATAACAAATTTTTTGCACCAGGGATAAAAGGGGTGGGGGGGAACTGGATCAAAAATAGAATCCAAGTAAGAGATCTGATCCAAAAAGGAAAACCTATGAAACTTCACGAAATTAGGTGTAAGACAGAACTCACAGGGCTAGACGAGTGGCGCTACCTACAGATCTCATCCTTCATCGGGAATCTCCCGGGACCCTTACGGGAACCGAAAGAATACACACCATTAGAACAATTGTGTGTTACCGACTGTTCAAGGGGAAACATCTCCAAAATTTATAAATTCCTGATGAAGGCGGAGGAGGTGGGGACGCCCTCGTATATTCACAAATGGGAAAGGGAACTAGAAATAAATAAGGGAAAAACAACAGTAGAAAGAATTATAACCCTGACTCACTCTTCAGCAATCGACGTGAGAACGGCCAAGATGAATTTCAAATGTATCACTGGTTGGTACAATACCCCTGATAAAACCAATAAATATAAAGAAGGACAGTTGGCAGACTGTTGGAGGGGATGTCCAACCAGGGGTACAATGGCCCACCTATGGTGGAATTGTCCCAAGATCAAAAGCTATTGGGAAAAAAATCTAATAATGATCAAGGACATAACTAAAAAAGAGATAGAACAGGATCCATGGGTAGTCCTCTTCCACGGGGGAGTAGAAAACATAAAAGAATACAAAAGATCTCTGACACCGTATCTTTTAAATGCAGCTAAACGACTGATCCCAAAAAAATGGAGGGAACCCGAAACCCCCCAGGTTTGGGAGTGGATCGATTCGGTAGAGGAAACATACAGGAGAGAAGAGTTGAAATACAGGTGGGAGGATGACAACAATAACTTTCGGGGAAAATGGGCCATCTGGAAAGAATTTAAGAAAACTTGGAGCTTTGTTGAAAACCTACGATAATACGTAATATGAGTTAGACAAGGGGGCAATAGGTCCTAAAATCAGGGAGACATCCAGTAAGAAGGGGAAGTGGAACCTCGAGATGGTGGGGGGGGGGGGGAGGGGAGGCGGGAAGGGGAAAAAAAAATATACACACCACAATTCTCACTTTTATACCGAGGAAATTCCCTCAAGAAAAAAAAAACATATGTATAGAATAATTAAGATGGCAAAGAAAAACCACAAATGATGCGAAGACCACGGTGGAAAGCGAAGGGCGGAATTTTCCGTGAGCTGAACCAACGGGGAGATCCCCGGGTTGAGTCTGATGTGGTAAAAAAAAAAAAAAAGACGGCTCATTCACTTCAATGTAATTTCTCATGTCGCGTGACTTGGGGCGGCACAAGTTGGATCCAAGGTAGCGGTAGTGTGAACGGGCACTTAGATGTGACAGTCATCTTCAAATCTTATTTGAATAACTGTTATTATTTTCAAAACATAGATTCTTATCCTGGTGTATTAGCTTTGTGAATTGAGCCTTATGTCACTGTTTGTCCACAACAACCAATGAAATAAAGGAAACAGTGCTGGGCAACTGTAAAATGTAATATATTGCAGCTTATCAACTATTAGCTGCTGTGGCTGCATTGATTTTGTTTATTTAGGTTTTTTTCCCCCTGATTATCTAGCCAGTACCACAACTCTTGAATTAGCGTGCCCCCACTGGATGAAGGAGCACAGGGGTCACATTAGGACAGTTGCACTGTCAGTCAGCAGGGAGGAGAGTGTTAGATGTACTAGCAGATTTAGATATACCAACAAATTGAAACCAAACTCCAGCTACTACCTAATAAGCAGTTACAGCAACTGTTTTTTTCTTTTGGGATAAAGGTTTTATATTAAGGCTGTGCAAATTACCTTTTAATTGATCGATTAATCTTAAATTTTTTTGATCGATCAAAATCTTTTTCATCGATTACATTTTTTTGGATTGGTACTCACCTCTTCGCTGGCTTCTGGGCCTTCAGGGAGTTCCGTCGGAGATCTGGTAACGTCACAGACACCGGCGGGGCTTGCCGTGTCCATCTGAAGGGCTCCTTTGCTGTGCCTTCATATCTGCATGCCGGCGGGACCTTACTATTTGCCACACACAAGGGCTGTTACTCTTCCCTCTATCAACCTGGGATTCTACAGCCATCCACTGGGAGTTGTGATAGTTCCCTTCATGGGACATCTACATGCCGATGGACCAGGGGTGCACTGACCATTGAGTCACTCAGGCACTGCCCGAGGGCCCCATGCCACTAGGGGGCCCCATCAGGGTTGCCAGGCTCAGTAAAACCAGGGACAGTATGTAAAAATCTGTGTTTTTTTTACATCTGTCCCTGATATGTCTGAAACCGACATGTTTTTGATGTGAAAATCCCGAGATTTTAGCTGCCCCGCCTCTGCACTGCCTCCTGGTGTGGTAGCCATCTGTAAGCCCAGGGGCCCCATAATCTTCTATTGCCCGGGGGGCCCTATGAGTTGTCAGTCCGCCCCTGCGATGGACTGATGTTAATCTCTCCTCATCTGGATTCAGCAGTGGTATCGTCGTACGCATTTTTATACCAGTATCATACTTAGCTACATGTTTTTATGACTGCTTTTGGTACCGTTTGGTATTACTCGCACTATTTTTACAGTTTATGTATCTACATCGATTTTATCTCTAGTGCAATATTTATTTGATTACCTACTTGAAGACTATACAAGTTTTAATGTTATTCCCATCGAGTGCTGCCTTTGTGTGTATTTTGTATCCCGTTATCCATTTTTCCAGTTGTTGGTAGCTGCAATGGGAATCAGCCTGCAAGGAGATCAGCTAAAAGTAGTTGGATCTCTATGTGCGTTATAATTAATCGAAATTAGTTGATTAATCGATTAAAAAAAAAACGATTAATCGAACACAAAAATTTTGATCAGTAACAGCCGTATTTTATATAAATAAATAAAAGCTGATGATTGTAACCATCCCTGTCAATGGTAAATGGTTTGTCTCATTCCTGTTACTGATACAATCTGCTTGTTCTTTTTAAAAACAAAACACACACACACACACTTACTGGCTGGATCACTGAAAATAAAAAAGGAAAGTCCAAAAAGGAAAGCCTGACTGCCCGCTGATCGCTGCCATTACTAGTAAAAAAATTATTAATAAAAATGACATAAAACTATCCCCTATTTTGTAAACTTTTGCGCAAAGTGATCAATAAACGCTTTTTGCGATTTTTTACCAAAAATAAGTATAAGAATACGTATCGGCCTAAACTGAGGAAAAAAATATATACAAAAGGTAAAAAATATTGATTTTTTTTTCAAAATTGTCGCTCTATTTTATATCGCAAAAAATAAAAACCACAGAGGTGATCACATACCACCAAAGGAAAGCTCTATTTGTGGGGAAAAAAGGATGCCAATTGTGTTTGGGAGCCACGTCGCACGACCGCGCAATTGTCAGTTAAATCGATGCAGTGTCGAATCGCAAAAAGTGGCCCGGTCTTTAACCAGACAAATGGTCCGGGCTTAAGTGGTTAAACTGAACTAAAACGAGCAGCGATTTAGCGCTAACGTGGGCCCAGTGTGAAAGGGGTCTAAAATCTAAATTTCTAGGAACATCGCTTTTTTATGTTATTATTCTGGGAATGTCAACCTATTTACAGTTATATAGCCTAATACATACTCATGGTATAAGAAAAGGGGGGGGGGGGATTAAGGATTTTCTTATTTGTGCAATAAATATTCGTATGATGATGAGAAAGGAATCGTTATTGAACCACTCATGGTATGTTCTCATTAGGACGTTGTACCCCGGTTGAGGAGGAGACTGGAAATGAGGAAGAATTGGGAGTTTACGGTGAAATCCTTGAAGTAAATGGAAAACACTCAACTGTAACATTATCTGGTACTGGAACCTTTAGGAGGTCAAGCCCTGAACAAACCAAATCACATGCTACCCAAAGTTCGTGGAAAACCAAGGAGCAATATAACTCACACATGGTAAAACCATTACTATCTGTTATGTCAACCCAAAGCTGCCTTATTAGTTCTGAGTACATTCAAACAGGTTGAATTGACTATCTGCTTCTAGTATCTGTAAAAAAAATCAATATCCAGATTTATGTGCACATTTTCAGCTACTGGGCTACTACTAGCTACTACTGGGCCACTACTGGGCTATCTACTGGGCTATCTACTGAGAGAGTTGAAAAAAAGGTTGCCGAACACTGCATAGATCACAGGCATCCACATTTATTGTAGAAACTATCCACAGACATGGCAATGGCATTCTCCTCCTTAGATCTGCCCCTCTAGAGGAGGGTCCTAGGGCAGGGACCGCCATTGCTATGTCTGTGAACAGTTTCTACAATAAACATGAACACTTGTGATCTAACCAGTGGGGGGGCAGCCTTTTCTTCTATTCCCACCATTTTTCCTTCTGGTGTCCTGCCGAAAATGTTCCCCCGGGGATAAGAACCCCCCTGTACTGCACAGGCGCGACACTTGCGCAGTACGAACCTCAACCGAGCCCCCTTGTACTGCACATGGCGCATGCGCAATGACTATCACATATGCCGCATGCTCCCGATTCTAGTGCTACTCTGCAAGGGGCGGGGGTGATTTTAACAATAAAGTACACGTCTTAGCGGAGCGTGTTGATGGGCAGGTTTTGCAATGGTAATGTTCATGGGCGGATTTACACATTTAACTCAGATGGCCAACATGCCCTGCTAAGACGCAACTTTATTGTTAAAATCACCCCCGCCCCTTGCAGAGTAGCACTAGCATCGGGAGCGTGCGGCATATGTTATAGTCATTGCGCATGCGCCGTGTAATGCGGACTCCCAGCTCTACATGTTCGCCTATTTTCGGAGACTCTGCACCGCACCTGCGCAGTACAAGGGGGTCCTTATCATATGTTATAGTCATTGCGCATGCGCTGTGTAATGCTGACTCTCAGCTCTACATGTTCACCTATTTTCGGAGACTCTGCGCCGCGCCTGCGCAGTACAAGGGGGTCCTTATCATATGTTATAGTCATTGCGCATGCGCCGTGTAATGCTGACTCTCAGCTCTACATGTTCGCCTATTTTTGGAGACTCTGCGCCGCGCCTGCGCAGTACAAGGGGGTCCTTATCCGCCGGGCGGACCTTTTTTGGCAAAACACCGACACCTGGAGCTCAAGGGGCACTGGGGTAGCTTGAAGCAGAGAATCCTTTTTTTCTTATTCTAACCACTTGCTGTAATCATTATAAGAATGTTTCATTCTTGAATATTTAATTGTTAATATGCCTAAAGTTTATCTCCAACCAAAACTTTAGGTTAGGGTTAGGGTTAGAACTTTGTTTAGCTTTACCCACCTCTGTGACCGAATATCCTCACTTTCTCTCCAAGTGACTATGGGGTTGATTTACTAAAGTGCACTTTGCAAGAGCAGTTTCTCCAAAGCTTTGTAAATGAGCAGAAGCTCTGCTGACTTCCATCATCCAATCACGTGCAAGCAAAAATGCATTTTTTTTTTTTGCTTTCCTTGCACATGATTGGGTATTCTTTGTAAAGTGAAGCCTTGTCTCATTTACTAAGCTCTGAAGGAACTGCACTTGCAGAGTGCACAGTCTCATTGCCTTTAGTAAATCAACCCCAGTGTGTTACCAGGGCAGGAAGCGAGAGAAAACATTCAAAAGGCATTCAAAAGCTATAGATGGCTATGGTAGTCTGCATATATTTTTTGTCAGTACAAGATTCTTTTAATGCACTGACAACCACTGAAACATTAGCCATTATTTTATAGACACTTTAAATAAAGTAAACGGAAATCGTAAGCGTATATTTTTTGTAATTTCATTCTAATAAGGCAATGGGGGTTACTTACTAAAAGGAAAATCCACTTTGCACTTCCAAGCGCCCTTTCAGTGCAATTTCAAGTTCACTTTGCACTTGTAGAGCAAAGTGGATTTGTCTTTCGTAAATAACCCCCATTGTGTTGGTCTATCACACAAAATCCCAATAAAATACATTTACGTTTTGTGTTGTAACATGTTGTGACAAAATTTCAAGGGGTATGAATACTTTTTAAGGCACTGTATATAGTGTATGTACTACAATGTACTTTAACAATATACACACATTTATAGACTTTTCTATTAAGTTTTTCATGTACAAAAGAGGAAAATATTGTATCAGGATTTAGCCACACATTAACTGCTTTATGTAAATATCCTTTATATCTGCCCTTACACTGCTGACGTGATGATATTATTTTGTCATCCAGCAGAGAGAGACAAAGTACAGTCAAAAAAATGAAGATGATACAATAAGTAACAGGACTGACTATTATGAAAAGCCTCCTGTTCCTTTGGAGGTGACATTTGGGAAGGATAATTCTTCACACTCTAACCAGAAGTCACATACTACATTTTATGGTGGCCATTTTACTGGTCAAAGGAAATACCCTTATGGTGAGTAGTCAACTTAGACCCTTAATGTCACTCTGATGTTAAAAACAATAGTTGCAGAATATATATATATATATATATATATATATATATATATATACACACACAGTTTTTAATCTGTCAGTATCTGTGTGCGTATTAATAGCATTAGTTGATATACTGTACATTTCTGTAGTTAAAGCGGAGGTTCACCCTAAATCTTATGTATTGCTTAATCGGACTATCTTTGTGTGTATTTAAACAGATCGCTATCCATACTTTGCAATATCAATCCAATACCTTAGATCTGTAGTCTGTAGCTGGCACTTCCTGGTTTTCCTCCCGCGGGAGGGGGCATGTCGCTTCATCTCCCTGCGCCCCAGTGCTTCTTGGGACGATTTAGCAATGTCTCCTGGGAGCACAGCATCACGCTTTCCAGGAGACGATTCAGAAGGCATAAAGACCAAATATCGTGTGATTTTACTCGTCACGTGACTCATGCAGCCGGTCACGTGACGAGCATTCACCGCTTCTTGGAAGCATTTGCTTGTGGGCTTCACGCTGCCCACAAGCAAAATGGAAACGGCCAGCATAAAATGTTATAAAGACACATTTGATGCCGACGGAGAATGCGGGCAGTAGTGACATTAAATATGTGAGTACTATTTTTTTAACATTAGAAGAGTTTATTGAACCAAAAAAAAATAATAGGTCCGGACCGTGGAACCCCTGCTTTAATGTATGTTACTGTATGTACCTATGACTGATCATTCACTCCATCTGGTCTGTATAGTCATTAGTCAATAAGGTATACTAGTATACACTTGGGTGCTAGCTTCTGTTGAAACTTCTGCCTAAACACTTAAAGGGTAACTGGCGAAAGTGGGGAAAATAGCATATAAAAATAATATAGCATATACAAAAACTACCACGGCCATATAGTAATTTAAGATTTCCTTTTTAATCTGCAGCATTTTGATTTTCTGTAAAATTCAATGCAATATTATCAATTATCAATTATAGAGAAGAGCAAATAGAAATGGTAATAATGGAGCAGTGACACATGCCAAAAGTATCAAAGTTTATTTGTACATATTGCCTTGAATATGTAGAGGACAAAAAAAAGTTGATACTTTTGGCATGTGTAATGCCTGGTACACACGATGAGATTATCGGATGAATGATCGTCAGTTTTTTTTTGCGTGCTAACTCCTGAACCTGAAGAGTTTATTAAAGTCACGAAAAGTCTTGTACGTAAATTTGGTGATGAGGTCATGTATTGTATTGTATTTGTATTGCATTTTCGAATGACAACTGTACCGATTAAATGAAAATCATACAATCTGGTATCATACGAAAAAAAATATTTGTGCATGTCCGATCAAATAATATCAGACGAACTGTCCTGATCGGCTCTCGAAAGCTCTGTACCAACGTTCAGATTGTTGTACTATCGCTCTGAAATCTGTATTTTTCGCACGATTTTCTGATCGTGTGTACAGGACTTAACTGCTCCATTATTACTAGGGTTGTCCTGATACCACTTTTTTAATACCGTGTACAAGTACCGAGACTTTTTTTCAAGTATTTGCCGATACCGATTATGGATACTTTTTTTTAATGTCATGTGACGCACTGATAAATGGCTCTGGCTGATGGGCACTAATAGGGGACACTGACTGATGGCTCTCGAGGAGCGTTTACCCCGCCAGGGGAAGAAAAATAGCAATAGTCCTATTATTTTATTATGCCATAATGAACTGTATTTCTGCCCGGCCTCCCCCCACTGTGGAGCTGATGCAGCCGGCCCGGTACAACAGGACCAGTTGTACTGCCTTATCAGCAGCCCTGTCAGCCACTAGCGATAATCGCAGGTTAAACCCAGCATGCAGATTGTACCAGTCAATTAACTTCATACATTCAGCCTGCCCATACACATGTTGCATCTCGGCTGCTGAATTTACCTAGATTTAAACTGTGTATGGCCTGCCTAAACAACAGAGCAGCCACTTGGCATAGGACCCATTAAGCTACTGGGGATCACTGTAATATTAGTGCCTGTAAAAAAATCAATATAATGGTGTTGCGCTCCAAATAAATTATACAGTGCCAGAAGTGACACAAAGTATATGCGTGATATAAAGTGACGAAAAGAGGTATTTCCAGCTTCCATGAAAATCTAAGGTATATCACATACAGTAAAACCTTGGATTGCGAGCATAATTCGTTCCAGAAACATGCTTGTAATCCAAAGCCCTTGTACAGTATATCAAAGCAAATTTCCCCATAAGAAATAATGGAAACTCAGATGATTTGTTTCGCAACCATTTACAGCATGTCTGTTTTCATCGGCTCTCACCAGATTTGATCAGCTATGGACGGATGGGGACGTATTGTCATTTTGACGTATTGCCATTTTGCCATTTTGGCGGATTGGATGGGGTCGGATGTCAGCGGACGTGTCTCTCTTGACATCCGATGCTCCATAGGCATGCATGGAGTGGCCGGTTAGGCCCACCGACAAAACAGACAGGTGGACCGTGTGAAAGGGGCCTTAAAGAGAAGAGAGGCGCCTCTAAATGTAGCAATATGTTGCTAAATGTTGTACCTTCATTAAATGTAACCATATTGCTACTTAGAGGCACCTCTCTTCTTTTATACTCAGGTGTGACATGACGCTACTCTTATATCAAGATATCGCTTGTATACTGACCTGGACATTTTTATGGATAGGCAACTCCTGTCCTCATATTAATTAGTGGTTCCAAATTAAGAATACTGTATTTATTGGCGTATAACAGTCACTTTTTTCCCCTGAAAATAGTAAATAGTAAAGAGTAAACTGTGCCTGCGTGTTATACGCAGGGGGCTGTGGAAAGTTTGTTTCCTGAAACTTCCCTCTTAAAGTTAGGGTGCGTGTTATATGCCTGTGCGTGTTATACGCCGATAAATACGGTAAATACTGCAGTAGGGAACAGGCACAAAAGATACACTCAGCATCTTCCCAAATAACTGTTCTCCTTTATTATGACGCAATTGTAGGTTTTTATACACATGATTACGTAGGTATCACATTAATATTACAATTGTACTTTTATGGTAACAAGGGGCGTAACATAGGCAGACTAATTCTAATCAGGACTCAAAAGAATGCAAACGTACTGAAAACATTATTAGTGCTGTGTGCACAGTGAGGGCAGTGTGCAAAACATACAAAATAGAATACGAATATATACAGAACTTACACATTTCTTTAACAATACCAAGTCAAAATGTATTAAAACATGTTGCTTGTCTTGCAAAACGCTCTCAGACCAAGTTACTCTCAAACCAAGGTTTTACTGTACATACTTACATTGGTCCAAGTTGAAATAATGGAACTCTAAAAAAAATAGCCATAACACAAAAAAAAAGCGCTTTCCCCGTGCACACTTCTACATTTTCGGGAAAAAATAGCAATAACTACATTTCAGCTTTTTTTTAAAAAAAACATTTTTTATTGAGTATATAAGGAGATTACATACAATAAATCAATACATGGGTTACATGACGAAAATTAATTGGAGCAGAAATGAACATCTGTAACGTCATAACCAACAAACAACAAGGTATAAAAGGAGGGAAAATTGGAGATGAGAAACGCATTAGTCGTCAGGTATCAAACAATAGTATTGTATGTAGCTCAGAGTAAGAAACAGCAAAAACATCTTCTGTAGAAGGGTCTAGGGGGGAACAGTGGGTAAGTGGGTAAGTCTTGACTCTTTCCCTGTTACTTTTGCTTTAGCGTTGAGAGAGGATTAGAGCATTGCAGATGGGAGCTAAAAGAGGGCCCCCCTCGGACCGCCCACCCCTAACAGGAACAATCTGTGGATGGAGGAGGGGAGCGGGGCTCATTATAGGATTCTCAGCAAAGGTGGATCAACTAGGAGTAGGAGAAAACCTGGGCGGTGTCGGAGCGTGAGTCACACTCCTCTTCTCTCGTATCAGGCAGGGCTAAATTTCAGCTTTAAATGTGAGGCTCTTGCTTTTGTGCACGGGTTTCTGATAAGTCTCCATAGTCTCTTGACCTAGAGCAGTGATGGCAAACCTTGGCACCCCAGATGTTTTGGAACTACATTTCCCATGATGCTCATGCACGCTGCAGTGTAGATGAGCATCATGGGAAATGTAGTTCCAAAACATCTGGGGTGCCAAAGTTGGCAACTGTGCTGCCTTCGACCCCAAGCACCTAGGGCGGTGATGGCGAACCTTGGCACCCCAGATGTTTTGGAACTACATGTCCCATGATGCTCATGCAGTGTAGTTGAGCATCATGGGAAGTGTAGTTCAAAAACATCTGGGGTGCCAAGGTTCACCCTCACTGACCTAGAGGCATCCACTGGTGATCTATACACATCTGTGAATGTCTCAGAAAACTAATACAAATTCTTTAATTTACCATTAAATGTCTAGAGGTTGCAAGACAATGATAAGAAATATATATACGGTATATATATATATATATATATATATATATAAAATGAATGTTGTATTGTTGCTGCCCTCTCACACCTTGCTGCACTAAGTACAGGCCCAAGCCTGTGTTACGGTAAATAAGGACTTGGTAACCAGGCTGTATACAGTTATTTCAATAACAAGAAATTTACTTGACACAGGGTAACTGACAGGGGTTTTAATCCTTTCCCACTCAATCCCAAACTACCTGAAGTTCCACCTTCTCATTTTCTTTTCAGCTAGCATCACCTCCCACTAGTGTCTTGGCAGGTATCCTTTCTGAGTTCTCCAATTACCTGTGATAATCTTTTTTTTTGATAATGAGAGTAACCAGTACTGACAAAACCTAAAGTGGAATTAAACCCTCCTATCGTTTTCAGCCAAGGAAGCTGCCATCTTGGCCTCTGTTTAATCTACAACTGCCATGATGCTGCACATGGATCATGAACCATTGGATGGTTTAACAGTTTGGTTGAGAGCACAACCAATGGGAGGGTTACATTCCCGTCACATGCCGGAAATGTAACTTATTTTAAACGGTTAAATTAATGGGTTTACTTCCACTTTAAGTATAATGGTCTCTTCAAGAAATTGCTACAAATAGAAAATGTAAAAAATCTGGCATTTCATACAGTAAACATATAAATGGAGGGTGGTAGTATGCACGGGGAAAGACTTTCCGCAAAAAAGCGAACTCAATAAAACAATCACAACATAGTGGAAAGGACACAGAATTAGGACAACCACAACATGAAGTATGTTAAATCACAGTACTTATGTTTAAACAAATGGCGCATTGTTTTGGCTTTTACAAACAGCAAGCAACAAAGCTGGAGTATTATGTTTCACGGTACTTTTGAACTGTTGAAAGAAGCCAGATATAACTGCAGGGAATAAGTTGAACAGTGTTCTCAAGATCAGTGTACTTCTATATAGACAAATGCGGGCAAATTTACTGTTGGTGGTCATTTTGATTTAAAGTGCGTTTGTAGCCAATTTTTTATTTATTTTTGTCGGAAAAGTTTAACAGTACAGGTAGTAAGGCTGGTCACAGTTGATAATTGTTCCAGAGAATACATGTTTATCAAAAGATCATTTCAGCCACCTTGTAATACAGGTGTAAACAGGATGTCCTAGCATACTGCAACCTTTGGGATGGGGGCTGTTCCTTTGAGAATTCCCTTGGAGATAGGTGTAGCGTAGTAGAAAGAGACATAGATGGATAGGACTGAGGGAAGAGAGGAGCAGAAGGGTGGGGTGGGGGGCACTGAGGAGGGTGGCCATGACATCCAAGAAATGCATGGAATATCTAAGACCCCTTTCACACTGGAGCGGTTTGCAGGCGCTATTGCGCTACAAATAGCGTCTGCGACCCTAAACAGCTGCTGCTGTCTCTCCAGTGTGAAAGCCACACAGGAGCAGTGCGCCAGCAAGACGGTAAAAAAAGTCCTGCTAGCTGCATCTTTGGAGCGGTGAAGGAGCGGTGTGTATAACGCTCCTTCACCGCTCCTGCCCATTGAAATCAATGGGACACTGTGGCTATACCACCGGCAGTGCACCTCTGCAGAGGCAGAATGTGGGTGGTTTTAACTTTCTTGGCTGCTAGTGGGGGGTAAAACCCCCAGCTAGCGGCTGAATAGTGCCGCAAAATTAGCGGTAAAGCGCTGCTAAACATAGCGGTATTGAATTAAAAATAGTATCTGCGAACCGACCTGAAACAGCGACTGCTGTTTCTCCAGTGTGAAAGCCTGAGGGCTTTCACACTGGAGCAGTGCACTGGCAGGACGGAAAAAGAAGTCCTGCTAGCCGCATCTTTGGAGTGGTGAAAGAGCGGTATAACGCTTCTTCACCGCTCCTGCCCATTGAAATCAATGGAATACTGCGCCTATACCACTGGTAATTGTGGGCGGTTTTAACCCTTTCTCAGCCGCTATTGGGGGGTAAACCCCCCCCCCCCTCCAGCGTCCGAATAGCGCTGCAAAATTTGCGGTAAAGCGCCGCTTAAAATAGAGGTGCTTTACAGCCACCACTCCTCCCGCCCCAGTTGATAGGGGCCTAAGCAGTCAGTGCTCATTTAATGAATCCACCAGCTCCTTTTTTTGGAGGACCCTTAAAACTGATTGTGAGACTTAAAGCAGTTGTAAAGAGTGAGGTTTTTTTTTTCACCTTAATGCATTCTCTGCATTAAGATAAAAAAGAAAACCTTCCAAGATTGTCTCCCCCTAAATACGGATGTCACATGTTCTAATGTTGAACCTAGCCTTTACTATAATGGGGGCATTTACACTGGCACCCCCAACCACCCACCTTGTGCTGTCCCTGGATAATGCTAATGCTCATGGGGGCATTAGGGTGTGCCTAGGCACATCCAACACACCCTGTGCCCAGGCCTATGCCCCTGTCACTACAGATACCATTCTAACACCAAATGTGGAAATGTCCTGCGTCTGAACCCTTTTTTTTGCTTTAAAAAAAAAAACGGTAAAAAAAAACACCTGCCTAAAGACGGCAATAAACAAGACTGTGTACATAGGAAAACATTGAATGAATTCAGAGGCAATTGAAAAAAAGCGTCCAACTGCCTCTAAACATACGTTTAGTAGAGTCCCGTGTACATGGGGCATATAAATCTGCAATGAAGCTAAGCACCTAAAAGCACATCACATCTCCTCATTTACTGACCAGCTGAAAGTATTCCCAAGCTATTGATACTCATCATTTGCTGTCTAAAATTTTACTACGCAGGTAAACAGGAGCCATTGAGACTGTACAATGAAAATCTAGAACATCTTCCAAAGGGGTCATTCTTGCCACCTATTTCTCAACCTGTTGGCCCAGAGTCTGAAGTCAAGGTAAAAATGTACCCAAAATATAGGTGACTAATTGAATTGTTGGTTATTTGTTCAAAAACTGGTTGTGAGACGCAATGTTGTCCATGGTGACCAATCATATTTCATCTAACAATTTCGGTATTCCGATTGTTCATTCCCCGACTTAGTTGGGGTAGGCGGTAAACTTTGGTGGGGGTGGGTTAGACATGCCTTGTGACCATTGACCTCTGGGAACCTGCAGTCTAAAATTTGACCTCTGGGGGAGGTCCCATTCCAATTCCTAAGTCCTAGCCTTATTTTTCATGGGGAAACCCTAACCCTAATCCTTAAACCCTGGCCCTAACCCTAAGCCCTAACCCCTAACTGTTAACCCTACCCCTAACCCTAACTACTAAACCCTAACCCCTAACTGCTAACCCCAACCCTAGCCCTAACCCCCAACCCTAAACCCTAGCCACAGCCCCTAACCCTAAACCTTAACCCTATAACCCTAACCCTCTAACACTAACCCAACCCCCTAACCCTAACAACCTAACCCTAAACCTAACCCTAAGCCATAGCCCTAAGCCTAGCCCTAACCCCAAGTCCTAACTCTAACCCTCTAACCCTATAACCCTAAACCTAACCCCTAACCCTCTAACCCTAAGAAATTCCTAACTTCGAATTCTCCAATTTAGATTTTTCACATTTTCAAATTTTCACATTTCCGAAATTTTGAATTTCCAAAATTTCGATATTCTGAAATTTCGGGATATCAAATTTTACCAATTTCCCAAAATGCGAGATTCAAAAATTTCGGAATTTTTTAATTTTGCAATTTAGAAATTAAAAATCTTCAATTTTAGAAATTTCCAATTTTAGAAGTTTCGGAAATTCAAAATGTAAAAAACAACTAATTTGTCAAAATTTGTTAAAAAACAAATTCGGAACTAAACGAATTGCACATGTCTACACACCACTATGCAGTCTTTGCAAATAACGCAGCAATCTAAACATTGCTTGTGATGACTCAGTATTGTACAGGTTGATGAATATAAATAAATGTTATCAATGGTGGCAACAAAAATTACTGGATAAGCCAGCATACTTGTTCAGCTAATTAGCCTTGGTGGGGATAGTTATTCAAGAAAGAGTCCAGGGTCATCAGTTAAAATCCCAACCATGGCACTACCTGCCCAGAGTTCTCATGTTATAATGTGCCTGCGTGAGTTCCTCTGGGTACTGCAGTTTTGTATTGCTCACATGTTCTTCAATAGAGATCTTAAATACATGGCCTTACCCCCTTTTACCGCACTTATCTTGGATCTCCTAATCGATTTGTAAATGCAACCTGTGATTGTGTCAAAAAATAAATAAATACATGGTCTCAAGCCTTGTTCGCACTGTCAAATCTGTGTTTATATGTGTTTAGAAGACATTTTTAAATTCATATAAATTTGTGCCATTCACACTAGGCATTTACTCGTGTTTAGGTACGGTCAGTTTAGTTGCTTTTACAAAATAGTATTCTGTGCACCCAGGATCTGATTAGACATGCTAAATGTGGCGAAGTTCATGTAAACGCCACTAAATGTGGCTAAAACTACTTTAAAGAGGGGAGATCTAAACACAGGAAAAAGTGATCTTGGAGGCAATAAAGTAATTTAAACTCCCCAGATGACTTCTCCTGCATTTAGAAAATCTAAAAGCAGAAGTGCCAGTATCAATGAGTAGACTATATATCAGAGAAGAATGCTATTTACACCAGCTAGTGTCAGCAAAAGAAAGGAATTCAGTCAAATCAGTTGATGATGCAATGATTTTAGATAAAATAGTTTTACAAAGATCTGATGTTTATACAGTTGTTCAGCTGATTAACTTAAGAACGATAAGATGTGTATTAGATTGATTTGTATAGAATTAGGTGGATCAACACATTTCGGATACAATCTTGCTTCCTCAGGATCCACTTTCTCCAAGATATTGCAGATAATAGAAGATCTAAATTAAGAACCAATAGTTTTTAGATGCAGATGGTACCATAAGAGGAAAGTAAAATGGCATAATGTGGAAAGGTTTAACCAAGTATCAAAAATTGGGTGGAGCCAAAAATATAGAAGCTGATGCTGGGAGGTGGACGCCAAAATCCCCATCTCCCTGGAAAAATAAGAGGAGCTGGTTTACTCCTAACATGTATACTCAATAATACAGACATACTCCCACCAAAATTATCTGACATCCCCACCTAGCAACAACACATCATGTTGGCCTGGTCAGCACAGGCAACCATCATGTTATCTCAGTATAGGTTTCTTCTAAGTGCCTATAAGACTGCGTACACACGATTGGTCTAAACCGATGAAAACGGACTGAAGGACCGTTTCATCGGTCCAAACCGATTGTGTGTGGGCCCCATCGGTCAGTTATCCTTCGGTCAGAAAAAAGAGAACTTGCTTTAAAATTTGACCGATGGACACCTGACCGATCGGTCAAAACCGATCATTAGTATGCAAAAGCAGCGGTTAAAAGGCCGTGCAAGCTCAGAATCAAGTCGACGCATGCTTAGAAGCATAGGACTTCATTTTTTTCAGCACGTCGTTGTGTTAAAACACGTAAACGTCACCGCGTTCTAACACGATTGGTTTTTTAACCGATAGTGTGTAGGCACATCAGACCATCAGTCAGCTTCATCGGATGGACTGATCGTGTGTACGTGGCCTAATCTACACCAGAGAAGACCATTTTTGTGTTGGAAAACCATTAACCATAATTTTAGCTTTATGTCTCTGTGTAGCAGCCCACCCATTCCTTTAATTGACATTGATAAGGATTGCAATGGGCAAGAAACTGCCCTATTTACATTGCTCTACTGGCTTGGCCCATCTCAGCAGACACCAAATGCTTACAGAAAACCAATTGTACCATGAAGGTTGTAGTTAAGTTCCCAGATATGCCTTAGGCTCCTGCCTAGGTGGCTTTGTTGATTTATCCAGCTCTGCTCAAAGATGGTAGATTTAAAATTAGAGGGCCATACTTCTATTACCTAAATAACATTAAATGTTTGTGTTTGATGAGTAATACTATTTCGGTACAAAGTTATGTACCATTTTTGCTGATTTATTTCTTAAAATACAGGAACCCTTAAAGTTACCCCCAATTATGGAAGAGTCCTCCAGACTCCCACAAAGAAAGAGGAGGCGCAAAGCTGCAGATCCACCAAAAGAACTTTTGGTCATACCACTGCTTGTTCGCTTTGAGAATCAGGAAGTAACCCAAGGCGAAAAGACAAACACAGATGGGAACACAAAAGCTGTACCTGTGAACAATAATGAAGGTACCGTGCATTTAACAGGAAGTTTACTATATGTATTTGGAAAAATGCCCATAGATCTTATTATAGGCTATTATCTATTTGTTTATGACTAGCTGCGTGAAAGTGGATGTAATTTTTTTTCAAATTAAGACTCATATCTGTTTCAGCAGAGGATGTCATTTCATCTGTGCCCAGTCTTGCCACAAAGAGTTAATCCAGCTCTGAGCAATCCTCCTATATTTTTTCAGTGAGGTAAAACAGACACACAGAGAAATAGGTGTCTGTTCTTTCCCCTTGCAGTGACTGACAATTGCAACAAAGGGAATTTGGGACTTTAAATGAAACAGTGGGGTATATGGGGACAAAAAATGAGAAAACAAGCCATAAGCAAAATATTTGTGTATTGAAAGAATAGAACATATGGTAAACAAACAATTAGCTTGTACAAAAGTACAGAACATACATTTGATACCTAATACAATAGTTGGTATACAAATACAAAGTGACAGTCAATGGCAACATATATAACCACATAGAGGCTGAGCATAGCCACGCAGTAAATAACATATAAAATATAAATAGATCATAAAAGTACTGATTAATCAGAATGGGTCCCATAAACGCGTATAGCTACATCTTTGTAAGCCCGACGCGGCGTTTCGTGTATATAAAAACACTCCTCAGGGGCTGATGTAGTGGGATATCTGGAATACAGATTTGATTAATGATCAAAGTATTAAAATTAAATCCACCAGAAAAGATAGTAAATCAATTCTGGTTACTTACATAGTATGCCAAAGTTCTACAGTAATTAAGACCAAACATATTCCCGTCCCGGGACAGAGGTGGCAGACCAGCAAGCAAACAACAGAGCACACAAAGCAACCTTCCCAGACAGCAGGCGACCATAAGTAATGAATTAAAATGTATCCTCATAGTGCAGGTGGATATCTGTAATGAGTAAATAAATAGGTCCATCAAACCGTGACCCACATAGTAAGGGAGTAAAGGCATAAAAAATACTTGGAGATTAACAAGGGATACCTGGAATGCGAGTTGGATGGTCACAGCTAGTAACGGCTGTAGGGACTGCATGGAAATGGCCACTGGCTGAATAGGTGGGAAGGTGCTTTATAATGCATCCAGCAATTGCACCAGACTGCCCCCAACGTCACGTCAGCTGGACAGTGTGGGGGGCGGGGCCCTCAATCAGACAGCACAATTGCCTGTGCTGAAGAGACACTGCACACACCCACTCAATCAGCTGTGATGGATACTAACCATTCAACAGGGCGACACCCAACAAGGGCATCATCCGGATGGCACGTGACGCCGATGCACTGACGGTTACTGCTCGTACCCCCAAAAGGGGAGGAAGGGAAGCACAGTGAGTGCATCGCTGTCCCAGGATACAGAAAAAAAGGAGGTCTAAACAATGCGTGAAAGGGGCTAAGTGGTGTGTTCAGCAACTGAGTGGCAAATTGAACCATAATAAATAAATAAACATATGCCGTTTGTGTGAACAAGTAATGCACACTTAATACGGACAGCCCCATATAAAACTGGCAGGGGAGCACTGCCAGTTTGCCAACCACTGTTTCCATCCCTGGTACTTATAAGGAAAAAAGGGGGGGGGACACCCGGAGGTGTTTGGGACTTTAAATGAGAATACCTCTGTGATGTATCTCCATCCTAGTGTGTGGACTTTATATGAGATTACATCCATACTATATCTCCATCCCATATGCGGAAAATTGCAACAAAGGGAATTTGGGACTTTAAATGAAACAGTGGGGTATATGGGGACAAAAAAATGAGAAAACAAGCCATAAGCAAAATATTTGTGTATTGAAAGAATAGAACATATGGTAAACAAACAATTAGCTTGTACAAAAGTACAGAACATACATTTGATACCTAATACAATAGTTGGTATAAAAATACAAAGTGACAGTCAATGGCAACATATATAACCACATAGAGGCTGAGCATAGCCACGCAGTAAATAACATATAAAATATAAATAGATCATAAAAGTACTGATTAATCAGAATGGGTCCCATAAACGCGTATAGCTACATCTTTGTAAGCCCGACGCGGCGTTTCGTGTATATAAAAACACTCCTCAGGGGCTGATGTAGTGGGATATCTGGAATACAGATTTGATTAATGATCAAAGTATTAAAATTAAATCCACCAGAAAAGATAGTAAATCAATTCTGGTTACTTACATAGTATGCCAAAGTTCTACAGTAATTAAGACCAAACATATTCCCGTCCCGGGACAGAGGTGGCAGACCAGCAAGCAAACAACAGAGCACACAAAGCATCCTTCCCAGACAGCAGGCGACCATAAGTAATGAATTAAAATGTATCCTCATAGTGCAGGTGGATATCTGTAATGAGTAAATAAATAGGTCCATCAAACCGTGACCCACATAGTAAGGGAGTAAAGGCATAAAAAATACTTGGAGATTAACAAGGGATACCTGGAATGCGAGTTGGATGGTCACAGCTAGTAACGGCTGTAGGGACTGCATGGAAATGGCCACTGGCTGAATAGGTGGGAAGGTGCTTTATAATGCATCCAGCAATTGCACCAGACTGCCCCCAACATCACGTCAGCTGGACAGTGTGGGGGGCGGGGCCCTCAATCAGACGGCAAAATTGCCTGTGCTGAAGAGACACTGCACACACCCACTCAATCAGCTGTGATGGATACTAACCATTCAACAGGGCGACACCCAACAAGGGCATCATCCGGATGGCACGTGACGCCGATGCACTGACGGTTACTGCCCGTACCCCCAAAAGGGGAGGAAGGGAAGCACAGTGAGTGCATCGCTGTCCCAGGATACAGAAAAAAAGGAGGTCTAAACAATGCGTGAAAGGGGCTAAGTGGTGTGTTCAGCAACTGAGTGGCAAATTGAACCATAATAAATAAATAAACGTATGCCGTTTGTGTGAACAAGTAATGCACACTTAATACGGACAGCCCCATATAAAACTGGCAGGGGAGCACTGCCAGTTTGCCAACCACTGTTTGCAGTGACTGACAGGTGATTTCCTTATCTCATGCTGCTCCACACCACGGCATGATTGGACATGCTGAAGTCATGTGGTGACTTTCCTGGGTTTTGACTGGATGTTAGTGATCATGGGACATAATTCATGAGACCAGCATAATTTCAGTGTAAGATATATTGATGACTAGACAGGGGGAGTGTAGAGGTGGGCTGGGAGTCTACTGACATCACGACTCCACCCACCGAGCTCCAGACAACAGACCCGCCCACAGAATCCGGAGTATTGCAGGGCTCCAAACAACTAAAGGGGAGATATTTGACAGGTAAGGACACATGCAGGAGACATGTATATCCTTATAGATCAGCACTATGGAAGTAATTTAGAAATAATGAGAGTGGGTTTACATACACTTGAAGCTAAAATGTTATGTAGCGCCTGGTTACTTTGGGTACCAGTGCTATCCAAATTTAGAGGGAGATCAGAGTGTAGTTAAACTCTGATCCAAATTGTTATGTGTTAAACAGGGTCTATGTCTCAGCTTGGCTGTGCTGTAGGCTATTCTGTTGCATTGGGGTGTTCTTCCAACCTTGGTGCTGCAGGTGTCATTGACCTCGCTGTGCATGCTGGGGAGGGGTATTTATGAGGCAGACGCCATTGGTTCCGTGTCTTCTTCTTCGAGTGTGGCACCCACCTTTGGGGTATACGTGCCACGCGGTGTTCCTGGTTTCGGGACCATGTTGGCCCGGAGCATCTGAACAGCGACAGGAGACCAGTGAGCGACTGGGTTCCCACTTTTGAGGATCCCAAGCTGTATTGCTGTTCGGTGAGAAGTCCGTCTGAGGAGCGCCATTGAGAGGCTGGCGATCCAAAAGGGCCTCGACAAACCACCGGGGATCAAGGTAGCCGGACACTGAAGGATTGATTAAGGAGGATTGCCTCCGTAACTACAAGTCAGAGAGGGCCTGTGGCAGAGGTGTCTCCCTGAAGTCCACCAAGGAGGGTCTGTGGCAGGGACTTTATCCTACAAATGTTCGAGTGATACTCGGCTGCCAGGTCAGTGAGAGAGGCCTGTCCAGGTACACTAAACCCACTCAGGCAGGAGTGGCGCACAGAAGTCTTACGCTTGGGAGCAGGACTGATCCCTATTATCACACCTGAATCTGCTGTTATCCTTTCTTCTTCAACTTTACTTTCCTCACCACAAGTTTATTGTTTTTACCCGGCTGGGTAATAAAGAGCACAGCAAAGAGCACCTGTTGCGGACATTCCTTTTACTTCTACCAAATGCAGTACGCATCATTCACCCCTAGGAATTCTGAGGGAGCCATGAGGTATATGTGCCACCCAAAACAACCAGCAGCTCCTCCGGGGGAAGTGCTACATTTAAAATTTCTAATATTTAATGTCACCATTTCATTGTTCATATTATGTGACTAATTGAGTCTGTGCAAATGTATAAAAACCCATTACTCAAAAAAAAAAAAATGCCATTAACTATGTTTCAACCATGAGCACGCTTTATTCCAACAAATTATTAACCTAGTAAAATTGGGTTCCTGTCATAATGTCTACTCTGGTCATCTTAGTAACCATAGTTGTGCAATTCTATCTTAGCAACCAAACATCATAAATGAAAAGTGACACAAAAAGTAAATACAGTATATAGCAGTGGGCAATTAAATGACTATATAGGCAACTGAGTTAATAATTATCTTCTAATATCTCTTAGCTACTACTTATCACCTTTCTTAGTCATTTTTACAAAATTCAGTACTGTCTGTTTCAATAAAAAAAAAATAATAAAGAATAAAAATAAAACAATGCACAGAAACATAGACAAACTTCTTACATATGAGTACACATCTTAGCATAGGATACATAATTAAAATTCAAATGCAAGTGTCAAGGTGCTAAGCGAGGACTGGAGTGAGTGGGAATTTTCCTATCACAGCATAGGTGAAGAAAGTATCTATTCGGAGGGGAAAACTTATAGTACAATCCACATTTGGAAGCTCTTTTCAGGGAATCACCCCAGTCTTGCCTCTAGGCAATTAAGTATCCCACAGAGATTTAAAAAAAATAAAAAAAATGTTAAAAGAAAAGAGCTGAGGAAAAAGGATGTACAGAAAACAGACTACAAGAATTACGGAGGAGGGGAGGTAGGGAAGGATAGCAATCAGGAAAGGAAGTTGAAGTTGGGCTATCTCAACCGTCTCCGCACAAGCTAATGCCATGGTACAGTACCATAAGGAGTTAAATTGCCCATAAAGAGTAATTTACCTTCCTGAGAAATAATGAGAGATCCAAAGATTCCAGATCTTTTAAAAAATATTAACCAAATAAGATATTTTGTGGTTTCTTTTAAGATCTGTTAGGTAAGTAGTTCAACTAGACCCGGGTTTAAGGATAATCTGGTTTTATGGAAAGTCCTCAATGCATTGGTAGTCAGAAAACATCCACACACATATGGTATGTCCAAGACTAGAGTTTATTTCTCATGCATACTTGTTCATAATAAAACTATACAAGCAGGGAATACCCTTATCCCAGCCAATCATATCTAAGTTATTAGGTTATACAAGTAATGTGCGTCACAAATATAACACTCTTCTTTGTGCCCTGCAGTTTATCTAATGTTGATGTTCTTTGACATAATAACATAGCCAAGGTCCCTGGCCTCCTAGAAGCTCAAGGATATATTTTAAATACATTTTAGCATACAAGCATTATTCACTAAGGGGGGACTCTAAGGCCTCTTTCACACGGAGCGGTCCGTTTTCCCGCTGAGCTGTCGGCGGACAAGGTGGTTAACGCACACTGTGAAGGGACCGCCCTGTCTCTCCTCCGCTATCCCCTATGGGGAATTGGATGAAAACGGACCGTCTGTCCGTTTGCATCCGATCCGCCAGACGAAAGAAAAATAGGGTTTTCTTCCGTTCGAAAAACAGATCCAGACGGACGCGGATCTTAGGCGGACGTTAGCGGATGCATCATCCGCTAACGGACGCGATCCCATAGGGACGTGTAATAAGCGGACGAATGGTCCGCTCATGTGAAAGGGGCCTTACAAGCCTTATAATGCATTATTAATATAGGGGAACTATAGCCTATCATTGATATCTATAGGGGAACTCCAACCGCCTTTTATATGAGACCTTTGTCATTAAGAAATATAGTTCTACAATATATAGTTCTACAAACCTAGATTAACCTAGAGTAACCTAGATTGTAAAAATGCACGTGAATGTAAGTCTTCTATTTTGGAGTGTTTAGGGCAGGGGTCTCAAACTATTGGCCCTCCAGCTTTTCCGGAACTACAAGTCTCATCATGCCTCTGGGAGTCATGCTTGTAACTGTCAGCCTTGCAATGCCTCATGGGACTTGTAGTTTTGCAACAGCTGGAGAGCCGTCAGTTTGAGACCCCTGGTTTAGGGAATGGTCTTTGCTAAGGCCAACTAGGCTAGTGCTAAACCCCACACAAATAAACAGAAATTCTCAGCGCTGCCCTAGCTTGTCTGATAAAAGGTCCAAAAAATTGTGAATGAAATGTCCAGAATTGTGGAAATGAAAAGTGTTAAGCACCTACAGTATATGCACCTATATATGAAACAGTGTCTCCTATATACTCCGTCTGGATGGGAATGAGTGACAAAAAATCTATGAGAAATGTCTGCAGTATTCATTGGAAACAGGCAGACTGCTCTGGGGTCAGGGAACCTTTACTGAAACAGAAGAGGGGGAGGGGAGAGAGGCGCCAGGCGACCAATAGTGTAAAACAGTTTATTGAGTAAATATAAAACACAGTCCCTGCGGTGTGGATACGCCATGGGATCCTGTACATACACCAGATCAGTGTTTCTCAACCTTTTTCCAGTCGGGGCGCCCTTGAAAAGTATTTTCAGTCTTGAGGCACCCCTGTCCAAGACTTGGTTCACGTCGTTGTGTGTTGCGGAACACGCGCAAAATCGCGCTCGTTCTTGACACACAGACAAATACTCTGCTCTTTAGGGGTGCCATTAATTCTTAATGGTGCCCCATCTATTGGCAAACATGGGTTGCTTTTGTTGTGGCACAATTTAAAAAAAAGGGTCGGGGACTTCTTTCCCCGCATTACTGCGGGTAGGGAAATTAATGGGCTGCCCTACACGCAGCACGCATCCACACAGAACCAAGAGCTTGTTCACATGTCAGGCTGGAGGGGCAGTAAAACCACATGGTTGAGCTGTTTTTACCACACCCAACATTTGCCCCTTTAGCTGTAGAGGCAACAGCTGGGGGTGTAAACATGCTGTGGCTGCAGCTTGAGGTATACCCAGGGTGAACGGGGCTGCACTGCAACTACCCACGCAACTGTGTGCATTGCATTAACAGGCTTAAAACAGGTGGTGAGGAGGCTTGCCTCTTTACTGGCTGACAAATGCCCCTGAAAAGCGATATGAACACAAATTGCTTTTCAGAGGAGCAGCAGTCCTTGCTGCTATCTTGAACAAGCCCTACAAATGTAGTTCTGATGGTACAGAAATAGGGGGTCAGGATTAAAAGTAACATACATACAGATAGATGCACACGCACACAAACAGGAACACGTACAAACACACACAGTGGAAGTGAGTTTTACACAGAGGACCGGCACCGCTGTAAAGACAAATGATAACGAAGTGCCCAGCAGTAGTGTTACATCAGATAGCAGCCATAGCTGCCAATATTTGGGGTCATTTTGCCACGGCACACCTGGGGACTCTTCACGGAACACCAGTGTGCCGCGGCACACTGGTTGAGAAACGTTGCACCAGATTATGACCACTACGGGGCTTAAAACATTCCAAACGCTGAAAGATGAGTTTTCCCTCCCAAATCACCTTCTTTTTAGGTACTTGCAGCTGCGCCATGCTATACAATCCCAGTTCACTGGCTCCAACCCGTCTCTGGCTGTTCCCTCTATAGTAGACATAGTCACAGACACCGCATCAGCCAAACTAATTTCCACTCTATACTCTGCCATCCGCCTCCCTAGTACAACAGCTTTGGCTTATGCTGCCAAGACTAGGTGGGAGGTGGACGTTGGACTGGTTGAGGATGAGGATTGGGATGAGATTTTGGAGGACACTAAAAAAGTCTCCCCCAGACTGTCAGAGCGCCTCACACAGCTGTATATCATACACAGGACATACCTGACCCCTCAGAGGATAGCGCGTTTCAAACCCATGTACAATCCAGGGTGCCGCCTCTGCGACCACACCCAGCCTCCTTCTATCACCTTCTATGGTCCTGCCCAGTTATCCAAGCATACTGGATGCAAGTGATACGCTTCCTGCACAACGAGATGGGCTCTCCTGCTACTCTAGACCCAAAGATGTGCCTACTCGGTCTGCTGCCGGAATTAGATGCTGATAAACACCTGCATACCTTTCTACATGAGACACTCTTCTTGGCGAGAAAGGTGGTGGCCCGTGTTTGGATGCAGGCCCTACCCCCCACAATTCAGTGCTGGAAACAAGAAGTCAATGACGCCCTCCCATATAAGAAACTGATTTATGTCCATAGAGGGTGTCCGCTTAAGTACGAGAAGGTCTGGGGCAGATGGTTGGCGGATGGCGAGACGTGTGCATGATGTGCTTATCGCTTAACCCCCCCCCCTTTCCCTTTCCCCTTTTTGTACCCCCACTTTTTTTTTTTTTTATGTGAGCTGGCTCTACCTCCGCTGGGTCTATACTTTTATGTCACTCAGGTAATCCAATGTGTCTTTGTATGTATTACTTTTCTTCTGGTCACAAAGATTTATATCGATTCATGTACCATGCATGTACTCTTTACTAAAGTTGTTTTTTCCAATTAAAAAAAATATATATATATATATATATATAAAACACAGTAACAGGTTCAACTCACAGGGTAATAAAGAGAAGCTGTTTGTGCTCAGGTGGGCTGTGTGAAGTATCCTGCACGAGACAGTGTGATCGTCCTTACCTCAGCAGCAGCTCCATGAAGACAGGAGAGAGGATGCTGGAACCACGAGCTTCAGGGAGCTGAATGACAGCTGTCAGACCTAGAGTAGAACTGACCAATCAAAATGCATTCCGAGGGCAAGTCAGGAGGCCGGAAGGAGGCGTGACTTGCCTCTTAAATGTGTTTTACACTATTGGTCGCCTGCGCCTCTCTTCCCTTACCCTATGCCCCACACATCCTTCCTAAATCAAAGGATATATTGATTTGTTGATGGTAAGAACTTCTCAGCAATATTTAATTTAACTCAATATTTACGATTTTCTCCATTTCAAAATCCCTTAACCACTTGCTGACCGATGTACGCCGATATACGTTAGCAGCATGGCAGCGGTGGGCAATTAGACGTACCTGCACGTCCCCTTTAAGAAGGCGGGTGCGTGCGCCCGCCGCACTCTCTGTGACCCTGCCCACGGAACCCGCGGACTCAATGTCCGCTGCTGTCACACGATCGTGTCACAGAGAAGCAGAACAGAGAGATGCCTGTGTAAACAAGGAATTTCCCTGTTCTGCCTTGTGACAGGACACTGATCTACAGCTCCCTGTCATCAGGAGCAGTGATCAGTGTCATGTCACTGGTAGTCCAGCCACCACACAGTTAGAATCACTCCCTAGGACACACTTAACAACTTCCTCGCCCCCTAGTGGTTAACCCCTTCCCTGCCAGTGTCATTTACACAATAATCAGTGCATCTTTATAGCACTGATTGCTGTATAAATGACAATGGTCCCAAAATAGCATCAAAAGTGTCCGATGTGTCCGCCATAATGTCGAAGTCATGATAAAAATCACAGATCACCGCCATTACAATTAAAAAAAAAATCCCATAAAACTATCCCCTATTTTGTAGACGCTATAACTTTTGTGCAAACAAATCAATATACGCTTATTGCTATTTTTTTATATATATTTTTGGGGGATATTTATATTGCAAAAAGTAAAAAATATTGCTTTTTTTTCATAGCGCAGAAAATAAAAATTTCAGAGGTGATCAAATACCTCCAAAAGAAAGCTCTATTTGTGGGAAAAAAAGGACATACATTTTGTTTGGGTGCAACATCGCATGACCGCGCAATTGTCAGTTAAAGCGACGCAATGCCAAATCGCAAAAAATGCTCTGGCCAGGAAGGGGGTAAATCCTCTGGGGCTGAAGTGGTTAAACCTCCAGTTCTAAACCAAATGCAGGCCATGCTGATTTCTCCCTTTTTTACAGGAAAAAGCTACTTGGTTTCTTTCCTCTTCTCCATCACCTAATCTTTCGACCCTATTCCCTTCCATCTACTCAAACCACTTCCTGCCACTACTGCCCCTACACTGACCCATGTGTCCATTGATCTCTGTCACTTGTTATCTCCTGTATTTCATTTACATCCTCTTCAATTCAATCAGTCTTCTTCAGATCTAGCATCTACCTAACTATCCATTTTGATGGCATTTTCCTTTTATCTACTTGGAATGTCCCATACCCACTTCATTTATCATTTTTACTAATATTGATTCTGAAAGGGCATGTGTAAAGCTTTTTATTCTTCATAAAAAGGGTTCTAAATAAATAAGCAATATTTTGACTTACAAGCTACAATGTTGGATATTGACCCATCCTAACCTGTGCCAGTAAGCAAATTTTTAGGGGGGTTTATTATATGATGATCATAAAAAAAGAAAAAAAAAGATAATTGCAAGTGTACATTATTAAGTTTGTTTCATACTTGTTTAGACTGTGGACATTTAAAGCAGAACTTCACTCTCTCAATCAACATTGACTATTTTTAATTCTTATTTTTAAGCCTTACTAATAGGAAAGTATATCATATTTACCTGTTTTAGTGCCGGTTCACACAGGGGCAGCCCGACTTACAGTGCGACTTTCAGCGCGTCTTTAGAGTGACTTGGAGCAACTTACAACGCGACTTAAAGTTGCCTCCAGGACAGGCGACTTTGGCTGTCACCATTTACAAAATATTCAGCTCTGTGGGAGGGAGGGGTTTGCCTGAGTAAACTATTTTCTCTTCCTGTAAAGTTGCTTCAGTTAAGACAGAGATCCGACTTGGACGCAACTTCCATTGAAATCTATAGGTACAAGTTGCCTAGAAGTTGCCTTGAAGTAGTACAGGAACCTTTTCTGAAGTCGGAGCGACTTCAGTAGTGTGCATTAAGATGTCTCTCATTCACTTCAATTGAATTTCTCACGTTGCGTGACTTGGGGCGACACAAGTCGGATCCCAAGTCGTGATAGTGTGAACTGCTTGGAAATTTTGTGGTTTCCAAGCCTATGCCAAAATGATGTTATACATCGGGAGGGGAGGAGGGTTTACACACCCTCTTACCTGTATGTTTGAGTTAAAGGCAGATGAATTCCAGAAAATAAATGCTACAAGAATCTTCTGCCCTTACTCAAGATGGCCACAACTGAAATGATTCAAGGTGTTTTTCAGTAAAAAAAAGTATGGAGACATGCATACATGCTTTAAAATATTAAAAATGAATCAAATGGCGTTTAAGTTTGTGGTGCTCAAATGCAGTGTGATTTCACCTGATAACCCTGCCAGTAACACCTTTCCTTTCCTATAGTGACAACTCTAACTTTCTATTCTTCCTTCATTCCTTCCTTCCTAGATGTCTTGTCATTCACAGAAGATAGCTGGGGAAGCTGATAACATTGTTTTATTTATCAGTTTAGTGCACAGCTAGTTACAAAGATAATGCATTTCTCTTAGGAACAATAGGTATTTTTCTGTACTTACAGAAAATCTACTCAGCTTTAAAAAAAAGTCTGTGGGGATTTCCGTGTAAATCACTGCCAGCAGCTATAGCTGGCAGCAGTAATCATTGTATTGTGATGGCTGGGAAACCTCCCACTGCAGACCCCCCTATGCCTCCCTATCCCATACAGAATCGTCCAGTTTAGGCACACCCCCATACTCTCCATCCCATACAGAATCCTCAGCACAGACAGGCCCCTATACCCCTCCACCCCATATAGAATCCTCGAGTGGCCCCATCCAATACAGAATTATCAGTACAGACACCCCCCAAACCCCCCTCCCCCATCCCACCATACAGAATCCTTAGCACAGACATACCCACTCATACCATAAAGAATTTTCAGTACAGACACCCTCTCCCCCTCCATACCTCCCACCCCAAATTGAATCCTCAGTACAGACACTTCCCCTCATCCCATACAGACTTCTCAGGACAGACATCCCCCATACCAAAAAAAAAATCATCAATACAGACACCCCCCATACCTCCCTCCCCTATCCCATACAGAAATGTCAGTACAGACACGTTTACCCCATCCCTTACAGAATCTTCACTATAGAGACCACCCTGTACCATAAGGAAACCTCAATCCAGACACTTTCCCCCATTCCATACAGAATCTTTAGCACAGAAACCCTTCCCAAATACCGAGGTGGGAGCTCACAGTGAGTGGAGGTGCTGTTGCCTGCTGACATTTATTTATTTGACACAGCGCTGCAGTGGAAGAGATGAGAGCACAGAACAGTGCAACTCAAAAGAGAAATGTCAGGTGGCCACAACACAACCAGCCAAGTTCACGCCCATTGTGGACTGCACCCCCCGCACCCCCATTAGCATGCCACTGTTCCCTACACCCCCCCACCCCCCCCCCCCTCCTTAGTGTGTCACTGAACTCTAGTACTTACTGAGGTACAGTGGCATATCTTTATTGTGTGCAGTGCACATGGGGCACAAGGAGCATGAGCACTCACTGCACACAATGGCAATATGCCAGTGTCTATTCATCCCAACTGTCCCGAACTGACCCAGTATTTTATAAATTCCCAGTGTTCCACAGGTACAAGACATGTCCTGCCACTGGTTTCTATGATTCTTTCCAACACTTATCAGGATTAACAGTACTTTCATAGTTGCATTAATGTTATTAGTCAGAGCTGGGAAGCATTGCGAGACAGTGAGCCTTTGTCTCTCAGGCGAGTGTAAGGGCCAAGCTCCTATTGACACCAAGGCTACATGGGAGGTATAAAAAATCCCACTGGCACCAATGCAGGGTCAGGGGCATATTAAATCCCACTGTTACCAATACTGAGTAGGGAGTACTGTATATTAAATCCTCCTGACATTATTGCTGTGTGGGGTATATTAAGTCCTACTACCGTGTTTCCCCGAAAATAAGACGTACTCCGAAAATAAGCCGTAGCGGGATTTCGACGCAAGATAGAAATATAAGACACCCCTCCGAAAATAAGACGTAGCGATGTAGTGTCGAATCTCCGAAAATAAGATGTAGTGTCGAATCTCCGAAAATAAGATGTAGTGTCGAATCTCCGAAAATAAGATGTAGTGTCGAATCTTGTAGTGATATCTTGTAGTGGTACAACCAGACAAGATGAGTGCAAAAAGAAAGAGTTATTCTGTTGAGTACAAGAAAGGAATTGTGGAGGACTCCCGAGGCAAGAATCTTATGGCTTTTTGCAAAGAGAAGAAGTTGGATATCCGAATGGTCCAAAAATGGCGTGCAGAATACGATAATCTTAGTCTACAGGTGGACAGAGGAAATGCTAAGAAGCGCAAGTGTGGTTCAGGTAGGCAACCTTTATTTTCTGTAATAAAAATAAGACACCCCCCGAAAATAAGCCATAGTGTGATTTCTTGAGGAAAAAAAAATATAAGACGGTGTCTTATTTTCGGGGAAACACGGTAAAACCAATGCTGGGTGGCAGATATTAAATCCAACTGATACCGATACTGGGTCAGGGGTATAATAAATGCAACTAACATCAATGCTGGGATGGGGTATATTACATTACACACTCCTAAAACCTGCACTCTGTACATTACATACTTCTGACCCCTGCACTCAGTTTGTAGGCTCAAGTTTAGCAATTTAGCAACACCCACAATTTGCTGCTCCATCTCATTCTTCTCCTCTGGGTCTTTCTTTCCTAAGGAAGGTAGCCCAATTTATGATTTTGAATATAAACACGCTGAATTTATAAAATACAGTAAAATCTTGGATTGAGAGCATAATTTGTTCTGGAAAAATGCTTGTAATCCAAAGCACTTGTATATCAAAGCGAATTTCCCCATAAGAAATAATGGAAACTCAAATGATTCGTTCCACAACCATTTATTCATAAGTCCTTAAGTTTATAGTCCATATAAAAAGGTTATAGCAATGTGATCAGTTGTGTAACCATAAAATGTCCATCCACAAACGTCAGCCTCCCCAAAGGGGATTAGAAGCAAAACAAGCAGGAGCTACAGAGTATAAAATAGAAGAGAGGCGCCTCTAAGTGTAGCAATATGGTTACATTTAAAGGGTCACTAAAAGAAATGTATTTTTTTTTTTTGCTAAAATGACTGTTTACAGGGTATAGAGACATAAAAGTTAACTGATTTCTTTTAAAAATAGCTAAAAATCAATCATATAATGTGCCTGCAGGTTAGTTTCACTTTTAAACTGGTTTCATGTTTCTGTGAAGAAGAGAGAGACACAAAACAAAAACAAACAAATCCAGGGCAGTGTTTTGTTTTTAAAATGAATCTGATTGGTTCTGGGAAGTTTTAGACACACAGTAATGACAGCTTAGACCACCGTGAGAAAGCTCCCAGTACTGTGGTTATAAGGAAACAGACAACCAGGAAGTGTGGAAATCAGAGCAGGATTACAGCAACTTCAAAGCAAAAACGAACAATGAGGACATAAAACCAGTACTGTAGTAAGGTAAAGGAAGCTATTTAGCTAAAAAAAAAAAATCCTTTAGTGATCCTTTAATAAAGGTACAACATTTAGCAACTCACATGGTCGATTATTAAAAGAGGCACATCTAAGTATGCAGGCATCCTGGGTGACGCAATACACATAGACCATCCTCCTCACCGCCGGCTCTCAACGCTGTCAGTCTGCAATCGTGACCGGGAAGACTACCCTACAGTAGAGCGATCTGAAAGTGAGGCTTGAACCACTCGTGGAAGGGACGACATCAATGGCGATGAGGAGAATGGTCTATGTCAGTGATGGCGAACCTTGGCACCCCAGATGTTTTGGAACTACATTTCCCATGATGTTCACCTACACAGCAGAGTGAATGAGCATCATGGGAAATGTAGTTCCAAAACATCTGGGGTGCCAAGGTTCGCCATCACTGGTCTATGTGGACAGCTTTACCCTGGATGCCTGCATACTTAGATGTGCCCCTTTTAATATGTGAGTTTCTAAATGTTGTACCTTCATTAAATGAAACCATGTTTCTACACTTAGAGGCTCCTCTCCTCAATTTTATACTCGATTGTGACATGACGCTATTCTTATATCAAGACATTGCTTGTATATCAAGTCAAAATGTATTAAAAAATATTGCTTGTCTTCCAAAAAGCTCTCAAATCAAGTTACTCTCAAACCAAGGTTTTATTGTACACCTGGTAAGTTCACATTTAAAGCTAGGGCCGTGGTGTCTAGGAAGTAGTGCTATGGTCTGCTTTTGGGGATATGGTTCTTTTTTTTAGTGGGGAGTACTGTGCTTGTTAAATATTTGCTATAATAATACTTTTAAAAAAACATTTTTACAAATTCAACTAGATGTCTAGTTCTGGATTCTGATCAAAAAGATGATCAAAACATAATCATTCCAATGCGTAAAGTCATTCAAGTTATTTCACTGCAGACTGTAAATACTGTCAAACCTCAAACATTTTTGTGGCCAGAATAACGTTTAGTGATGAGATGCTCTGTCAGCCCTCAAAGCTTTGTGTTCTAGTTTTTGCATCCCAAGAAAACATTCATTTCTGTTGATTATTAGCCAAGCAAATAACCATTAGTAGCTGGTTAACTTGAATGCTTTTTTTTTTTTTCTCACAAAACATAAATGAAACTGTGCAGGGCCTTTTCTAAACATGGCAGTGCTCCACTGGAATAGCTTTATATTAGTGCTTTGAATTCATAACAAAAAACTTCTAAAGATGGCACAATTATAATCCTTAACTGATGTGTGGTGGATTATGGTCTGAAAACGTTTAAAGTGCCCTAAGTAAACATATATTCAAAGTATTCCTGTTGGTTTTGATCCAGGGTGGGCAAACATCTCTTTTTGTGTTATTGTTCTTCTAATACCTCTCATCCTTCTTTTTCTTTTAGATCATTTGTTTAAGGCACAGGTGTGACACAAGTGTTATTAAACCTTTAATTGCAGTCATCTCTGGGTTCTCAGTATATATAGCACTATATTGTACAGGTAGTAAACTACAGGGCAGTTAATCACTGATATCCAAGTAATGAATTAAAAACTTAGATATATAGGGCCAGATTCAGGTAGATTGGAGCATCTTTGCTCTGGAGTGACGTTTCTCATTTACGTTACGCTGGCGAAATTTTAGGAGCAAGTGCTGTTATTCATGAAGCACTTGCTCCTAAAGTTGCGGCAGCGTATCGCAAATGAGCCGGCGGAATTCAAATTGGGCGGGTACGGGGCGTGTATTATTTAAAATAAGCGCGATCCCGCGGCGAACGTACTGCGCATGTGTCGACTGTCAATGCATCCCAAGTGCGCATGCTCCAAATTCTGTCAGTGAACGTCAATGACGTCAAATCCCCATTCATGGACGTTTTACGCAAGCGACGCGATTTTTTTTTTTCCAACGCGATGACGACGGCTATACTTAACATAGGATACTCCACTAGGGGGCTGCTTTATCTTTACGCCACGTATCGCTTACGGAAATGTCGGAAAGTCACTGCGCCGCGCCCGAATACGATCGTGAATTGCCAATTCCCGCTGATTAACATATTTTTTCAGCGTAAATCAGCGAGAACGCCCCCGGCGCCATTTTTAAATTAAAGTTGTGATGCGATGGCGAAATTCAATTACGCCGATCGCATCGGAACTCCAACCCGGCATTTCTTGTTTTCTGGTTACAGAAAACAGAAACGCCGGCTTAAAGTGACAGTTAGGCTGGAGTATCACTGATACTCCAGCCTAACTCTACCTGAATCTGGCCCATAGGGCCAGATTCAGGTAGAGTTACTCTGGAGTATCAGTGATACTCCAGTCTAACTCTCACTTTGAGCCGGCGTTTCTGTTTTCAGTAAGCAGAAAACAAGAAATGCCGGGTTGGAGTTCCTATACGAGCGGCGTAATTGTATTTCGCCGTCGTATCGGAACTGCAATTTTAAAAATGGCGCGTGGGCGTTCCCGCTGATTAACGCCGAGAATATGTTAATCAGCGAGAATCGGCAATTCACGATCGTATTCGGGCCCGACACAGTGACTTTCCGACGTTTCCGTAAGAGATACGCGGCGTAAAGATAAACCAGCCCCCTAGTGGAGTATCCTATGTCAAGTATGGCCGTCGTCATCGCGTCGAAAAAAAAAAATTTGAGTCGTTTGCGTAAAACGTCCGTGAATAGGGATTGACGTCATTGACGTTCACTGACAGAATTTGGAGCATGCGCACTTACAGTCGACGCATGCGCAGTACGTTCGCCGCGGGATCGCGCCTAGTTTAAATAATACACGCCCCCTACCCGCCCAATTTGAATTCCGCCGGTTCATTTTCGCTACGCCGCCGCAACTTTAGGAGCAAGTGCTGTGTGAATACAGTACTTGCTCCTAAAGTTTCGGCGGAGTAACATAAATGAGAAAAGTTACTCCAAAATAAAGATTCGCCCATCTACCTGAATCTGGCCCATAGTTGGGTCCTACTTGATGGATCTTAGGGTTCTGGACGATAGCTCTCTTATTTCTTCCTTTTCCTCCTTTACTCTTCTCCTTTTTCTCTCTATTTCTCTTTCAAGAGTTCTCCAACACGGGCCCCTTTGTTTAGGTACCAGTCCTAGTAGTTAGATGGGCTTACGATTTTCTGCCCGGGGACCCTTGTCCTGGGGGACTTGAAGTTCCTGGGAATCATACTGATAGTTTTGATACTTATAATGGGTTGTACCCTGGAGATTTTTTCAGAGATTGTTTCTATTTTTGTAGATCACTGCATTACTTGTATGATTGATGCATGGGCCTAAGTTTGCGTTTGCTAACGCTTGCTGATGTGTTGAGATGCTTTTGTACTGTTGTATAAATCTTTTCAATAAACATAATTGAAACAAAAACTTAGATCTATGCAAGAATTTATGTATTTACTATAAAGCAGTTGTAGAATAATACCTTGGGCAACAGGATTGTTGGAGGACGAATCAAGCCTCCACATATATTCATCTTTGTAACTTCCTTATTTTGTTTGCATCCTTTTTCCATCTCTTGATATTTGTGGCTAAATTTAGTAAGGAAGCTTCAGGGGAGAAATGGGTGCATAGGATGATGAAATATTTTGTTTTGGAATTTATTTTCGTCCGAAAAATACATTTATTTATTTACTCCCGAAATTAGTTTTTATTTATTTTGTTTCGTTAAAAAATGCATTCGTCCGAAAATCCGAATGAATTAAGGTTGAATCTGTCAATTGAAGGCTTATGGTGTCTGTTAAAGAAGATTAGATGAAGCAGCTAAACTGTACGGTGCCGCAATCGTACATTTCCGGTCAAATGTTCCGCCTACAAGTTATAGAAGAATTCTAATGTTGTATGACACTAGTAATAATTATATTTATAAATTATTACTACTAGTCAACCAACATTCAAATTCTTCTATAGCCTATGGACCGGGCATTTGAAATGTATGATTGCGGCATCGTACAGTTTAGTTGCTTTGTCTAATCTTCTTAGAACTTTTAACAGACACCATAAGCCTTAAATGACAGATTCAACGTTTGTATGTTTTTCGCTGCTTCGTGGAATGTTCGTCGTTCATGTCGAATAGTCTACTCCAACACTGTCTCTATATTGTCAAAACTTTTCTCTCTATGTTGAAATCTTTCCTCTCTATGTACAATAATATTGGACTAATTGGGCCAGATTCACGTATTCCAGAGCATCTTTGCTCTGGAGTAACGCTTCTGATTTGCGTTGCGCTGCCGAATTTTTAGGAGCAAGTGCTGTCATTCACGAAGCACTTGCTCCTAAAGTTGCGGCAGCGCATCGCAAATGAGCCGGCGGAATTCAAATGTCGCGGGTACGGGGCGTGTAGTATGCTAACTACGCGCGATCCCGCCGCCGACGTACTGCGCATGCGTCGAGTGTCAAAACATCCCCGTGCGCATGCTCCAAAATCTGTGAATGAACGTCAATGACGTCACATTCCCATTCATGACCGTTTTACGCAAGCGACGTTTTTTTTTTTTTTTCCCGACGCGATGACGACGCCTATACCTAACATAGGATACTCCAGCCCCATGTAGGTATATCTATGCGCCGCGTATCCCGTCCGGAAACGTCGTAACGTCACTGCGTCGCGCCGGATTTCGATCGTGAATTGCCGATTTCCGCTCATTAACATATTTTTGGAGCGTAAATCGGCGGGAACGCCCCCGGCGCCATTTTTAAGTTGAAGTAACGATGCGATGGCGAAACTCAGTTACGCTGCTCGCATCGGAACTTCAACCCGGCGTTTCTTGTTTTCTGGTTACAGAAAACAGAAACGCCGGCTCAAAGCCACTGTTACGCTGGCGGATCACTCGATCCGCCAGCGTAACCTTTCATGAATCTGGCCCATAGAGTTAAAGGGTTTGTAAAGGATTTTTTTTTTATCTTAATAGCTTCCTTTACCTTAATGCAGTGCTGTTTCCATGTCCTCATTGTTCATTGTTGCTCTCAAGTTGCTGTAATTCTTCTCTGATCTCCACACTTCCTGGTTGTCTGTTTCCTGATAACCACAGTACTGGGAGCTTTCTCTATGTGGTCAATAATCAAGGAGGTGTGATTACTGTGTGTCTAAAACCCCTTAGCACCAATCAGTTTCGTTTTCCAAACCATCACTGTCCTGTATTGGCTCTGTGGCTCTGTACAGCAGAGAGGCAGGAAACAACATGCAAAAACTAAACTAGAAACTACAGGTACATTATATGATTGACTTTTATCTATTTTTAATCGTTTTTAAAATCAGTTAACTATTATGTCTCTATACCCTGTAAACAGTCATTTTAGCATAACATTTTTTTTTATTTACAACTCCTTTAAGTTAGGCACATTCGACCGCAGGTTCGATAGACACAGATTGCTATTGTCAGCATCATGTCGAATCTCCTATCTATATCGAACTGTTTTAGCAACAAAACAGAAATAAAGCATTTTTTTAAGTCGCAACTTTCAAATTTTAGATTCTGCATGTTTGTTTTCTTTTGTTAAAACCATAATGAAAATACCCAAAATTCGGACGAAAATGCATTCAGACGAAAACGAATACACATGTCTAGTTGGCATACTGAATTAAGAGTACATGGGAAACACACCTAGGTGCAATAGATGACACTGATTGGGAGGAAATTTTAGACAACTACAAACTGGTTTCTCCTAAAATCTCTGATCGGTTAACACAACTATACTGTATGTCTTGCATAGAGTGTATCTAACCCGGGTGCGTATAACTAGGTACTGCCGCTCCCGCAGCTCACTGTGCCAACTTTGCTCTACCACGCCAGGTAACTTCTATAATTTGATATGGGCATGTCCAGTAATACAAACGTTTTGGGTCCAATTAGTAAAATGTTTCTATGTTCACATGGACTTTATCTCTGGAGACTGGACTCTTAACAATGCCAGCTTGGTCTCCTTCTGGACCCACACACTGATACATTTCTGATTACGTATTGTAAATAGAATTAACTGAAGTGCTAATATGATTAATAAATGAATGGATAAATATATAATGGATAATCAAATGATAAAAGCTGCAACTACAATATATGTGTATCTGGCACTTAAGTGAATAATAAAAGGGTATAGTTGCTCCAAAATCAACCCATATAATATTAATCATTTCCTTACTGGGCACTTAAACCCCCTTCCTGCCCAGACCAATTTTCAGCTTTCAGCTCTGTCGCATTTTAATGACAATTGCGCGGTCATACAACACTGTACCCAAATTATATTTTTATCAATTTTTTTCCTACAAATAGAGCTTGCTTTTGGTGGTATTTGATCATCTCTGCGGTTTTTACTTTTTGCGCCATAAACAAAAAAAGACAGAAAATTTTGAAAAAAACACAATATTTTTTTACTTTTTGTTATAATAATATCCAATTTAAAAAACAAAAACCAAAAATCTCAGTTTAGGCCGATACGTATTCTTCTACATATTTTTGGATTGTCCTGATACCACTTTTTTAGGACCGAGTACAAGTACCGATACTTTTTTTCAAGTAGTCGCCGATACCGAATACCGATACTTTTTTTTTAAATGTGTCCCCAAATGCAGCCATGTCCCCCACATATGCAGCCATGTCCCTCTAGCCATGTCCCTCTAGCCATGTCCCTCTAGCCATGTCCCTCCAGCCATGTCCCTCCAGCCATGTCCCTCCAGCCATGTCCCTCCAGCCATGTCCCTCCAGCCATGTCCCTCTAGCCATGTCCCTCACATATGCAGCCATGTCCCTTCAGCCATGTCCCTCTAGCCATGTCCCTCACATATGCAGCCATGTCCCTTCAGCCATGTGCCTCTAGCCATGTCCCTCACATATGCAGCCATGTCCCTTCAGCCATGTGCCTCTAGCCATGTCCCTCACATATGCAGCCATGTCCCTTCAGCCATGTGCCTCTAGCCATGTCCCTCACATATGCAGCCATGTCCCTTCAGCCATGTCCCTCTAGCCATGTCCCTCACATATGCAGCCATATCCCTTCAGCCATGTCCCTCTAGCCATGTCCCTCACATATGCAGCCATGTCCCTTCAGCCATGTCCCTCTAGCCATGTCCCTCACATATGCAGCCATGTCCCTTCAGCCATGTCCCTCTATCCATGTCCCTCACATATGCAGCCATGTCCCTTCAGCCATGTCCATCACATATGCAGCCATGTCCCTTTAGCCATGTCCCTCTAGCTATGTCCCTCACATATGCAGCCATGTCCCTTCAGCCATGTCCGTCTAGAAATGTCCCTCACATATGCAGCCATGTCCCTTTAGCCATGTCCCTCCAGCTATTTCCCCCATACCTTTGCCGCCGAAAGCCGCCGCGCCGCCACATGGAGAAAATCACAGCATTCATTTGAATAGCTGTTTTGCCCGCGCGTATAGACACCCCCCCTTGCTCGGGATTGGACAGATCACGATCACCCATCCAATCCCGAGCAAGGGGGAGTGTCTATAGGCAGCGGGAAAACTCCAGCTATGCAAATGAAAGCTGTGATGTTCCCGCACGCCGTTTAACCCATGCTGTGGCTTTCGATGCGGCGGCAGCGGCTGGGGGGGGGAAGTATTCTATTTAGGTATCGGGGGTAGTTGCGGGAGTACGTGTACTTCCGCAAATACTCGGTATCGGTCCCGATACTGGTATCGGTATCGGGACAACCCTAATTTTTTTATTTATTTTTTTACTACTAATGGCGGCGATCTGCGATTTTTGTCAGGCCTGCGATATTGCGGCGAACATATCGGACACTTTTGACACTATTTCGGGACCATTCACATTTATAAAGCGAAGGGAAGCAGGGAAGGGGTTAACACTAGGGGGCGAGGAATGGGTTAAATGTATTCCCTGGGAGTGATTCTTACTGTGGGGGGAGGGGACTGACTGGGGGAGGTGACCGATCTGTGTCCCTATGTACAAGGGACACAGCATCGGTCTCCTCTCTCCCTGACAGGACATGGAGCTCTGTGTTTACACACAGAGCTCCGCGTCCTTGCTCTGTCACTGTCAATCGCGGGTACCTGGCGGACATCACGTAACACGCCGGGCACAGCTTTTCCCTGCTGCGCGCCCTCGGCGGCACTCGCGGGGAATGTAAATAGCAAGATGTCTAGGGACGTCCACCCGGCACTTGAGAGCCACGCTGTGGACGTCTTTCGTCTACAGCGTGGGTATCAAGTGGTTAAAAGACAACACCTGTGTAAACATATAAAGTGCTACTGAATAAGCGCACAATGTGCATATCCAAAAACAAAAACCATAAATATATCAATAAAACAAACATCCATAAATGAGTGCAATCAGGGGCGGACTGACAACTCGTGGGGCCCCCGGGCAATAGAAGATTATGGGGCCCCCAGGCTTACAGATGGCCACCACGCCAGGAGGCAGTGTAGAGGCGGGCCAGCTAAAATCTCAGAATTTTCACATCAAAAGCATGTCAGTTTTGGACATATCAGGGACAGATGTAAAAAAAAATACAGATTTTTACATACTGTCCCTGGTTTTAATGAGCCTGGCAACCCTGATCGGGCCCCCTAGTGGCGTGGGGCCCTCAGGCAGTGCCCGAGTGACTCAATGGTCAATCCGCCCCTGAGTGCAATGTGTTTGTCTGATCAGGGACACTGCAAGGTGCTTCCCAATATGCAGCAATCCCTTTAAATATAAAGATAAAAAATACTCCCTGTGTATAAGTAGAATATAATAAAGTGCTGCTAAATAGGTGCACAGTGTGTATATCCAAACATGGAGTACATAAAAGAATCAGTGAAACAAACATCCATATAAAAGTGCAATGTGTTTGTCTAATCACGGACATTGCGAGGTGCTTCCTAACATGCAGCAATCCTTGCTGATTACCTTGCTGATTTCTGACTACGCTCTCACTTGAGACAATCTTTAGTGCAAGGATAGTGAAAACAAGACACAGGCACTCCACCCTACCTTCCAGTTGTGGTTGGGGATGTGAATGCTACCCTCTTACTTTATATAAGAAATACATTTATGTACATAGAGGTTGTCCCCCCAAATACAATAAAATCTTGTAACAATAGCTCCCACAACCCAGCACTTGTGAATGACAGCTAGTTTGTATATGATGTAAACCTCCATTCCAGGGCTTTCTCTACAATACCCTTTTTAGTATCCAGCTCCATCCATAACTAAGAGCGACTACGGGCTCTCTGGGGAAGCGCTTTATTCTCACCGGGGTCTTGTTATTTCTTATATTGCAAGGATGTACAATGTCAGGGACCATTTGTAATGGATTTTACAAAGGGCATCATCAGTAGGTGTGCCTAGAGTAGTATGATGTCTAAATAATGTCCTGGGTAAGCGGTTGTTTATGTCAAATATCATACATGCCACTAAAATAAATGTATACCTTGTGGAATGTTACTTACCAGTTGTCTCCTCGATTACAGACTATATGAGCAATAAACTACAGAGCCAAGAGGCGTATAAAGAGGAGCCAGCAGATTCCACCCTGGTGAAGGAGATCCCAACTGCAGTAGTAGAGAGAAAACTCAAAACAATACAGATGGATATTGATTGGAATATCAATCCAAACCCAGGTACGTTCTATAGACAGGTTCCCTTTCTAAAGGCAAGGATTAGCCCAGGTTCACACTGGCTGCGGGAGTGAAGCCGTGCGAGTTCAGCTGAACTCGCACGATTTCACTCCCGCTGGCAGTCCCGATTTCGGCCACGATTTAAGAGACATCTGTGCAGCAACAGATGTCAATGTAAATCGCGACCCTAAATCGTAAAAAGTAGTACAGGAACTACTTTTTGAAATCGGTGCAGCGCCGCAGATGCGGCGTCGCACCGATTGGGACGGTGTCATTGCCGACAATTGCCGGCAAATGCTGCCGATTTGAGATGCGATTTGACATGTGAAATCGCATCTCAAACCGTACCAAATCGTACCCAGTGTAAACCTGGGCTTAAAGGAAGAATGTTTCAACACAGATGAGCACTCTCAGTGATATTTTTTTTTTTTTTTTTGCGCTGACAGTTACATTTTCAGGACAAGTTTTTGGGGTCTACCCCTTTCTTCCAGGGTCCAAGCAGTACTCACCTTAAAGTGGTTCTAAAGGCAGAAGGTTTTTATCTTAATGCATTCTAAAAAACCTTCAGTGTGCAGCAGCCTCCTCAGCCCCCCAATAGTGATGTTGCACGAGAGCCTTGGCTGTCCGGGACTCTCCCTCCTGATTGGCTGAGACAATCAAAATCAGTGAGCCAATGAGGAGAAAGATGGGACGGGCTGAGCCACAGCTCCATGTCTGAATGGACACACAGAGCAGCGGCTCAGCTTGGCTGTACCCATAGCAAGCTAAGGATGCAAAACTACTGCACAGAGCAGGTAAGTATAACATGTTTGTTATTTTTAAACAAAAAAAACAAGACTTTATTATGAATATAAACCCCTTAGCGCCTTCTGTACGCACATATTCGGCCTCAGATTGAAGGAATTAAACCGGAGTAATACCTGCAGCTGCAGTACTGATTTTTAGAGCGGGCAGTTGGGTTTTTAGGGATAACAACCAATGTGGCTAAAAGCCGCTCGACTGTTATCCTAAAAGAGGAGACGACAGTGATTGTTGCTATAACAGCCTGCCTTACTGAAAATGTTTTTAGCCTAAAAGGGTTGTCCCCTTACCAGCTCTACAGTTTGACAAAGGTCTGTGAATCACAAATGTGGTTGAACAGATTTACAAATCCTTCGGCAGGTAAAACAGTTCAGATCTATTTATTTCAGTTGTGTAGTTGGCTGTTTGCCTGGAGTTCTGCTTAAATGCTTAAGCCTTTATCCAATGGTTAAAAGTAACACGAATACGCATTATCAATTCCCTTTAAATTACATTTTAGACTTCGTGAGCAATGTCTGGTAAGAGAACTCAGATCATTACTGTACTTATCTAATTATCTCCTTCATACTTAGGTGAGAAAACCTTAGGCGATGTACTATAATTTCACTGCAGTCAGAAAAAGCTATGCTTGTTAAAACTACCTGAAATATTCATTTAGTTGGTGATGCTGTCAGAGACCTCTAAATAATTGGCAACTGTCTTCTTTTCTTCTATGATAAACCCTTTTCTGACAGCAATAGTCACAGAAATGGTTTAAAAGTTTTTTAAATGTTATACTTTGCATGGTTTGTATCATGTTAAAAGCCCCGTTTGGCCATAAATGGTTCCATCATATCACAGATCCAATGGCCAATAAAACTCTTTGGTGAGGATCGGGATCTTTAGGGCAACACTGCAGAAGGCTAATACAAGGGGAAAGGGGAAATTTGGGACTTTAAATGAGGTCATGGCTGGGTAGAGTCATGCACTTCCATCCCTATCGTTTGAAATACAATTGCTAACAATGTGGCAGTAAGCCACAGTGATGCAAATAGAAGAATGGGTGGAACTTTAAATGAAGCTCAAGGTGACAAAGACAAGTAAATGGTGGGATTGTACATATTTATTGATATTGCGTACAGAACATGGATGCAGGCATTAATGACATGTACAAAAACGCACCTATCAAGAGGCGCCATTACTTGAATATGCAAAAACCAGTACATAACATGCTTAACAAACAATAATCTTGGTAAAACAGAGGGAAATCCACCATATTGATAATATAATTCAAATAATAACATCTGCACATACAACAGTCTAAAATTCCTATAGGGTAGAGATAGTTATAACACATATCACAGATGGGTGTGTATCACATACACAATATCATGGTAGCTCGACGCGTTTCGCAGCTTGTTGTGTGTTGAGCATGTTGTGTGCTTGTCTGCAAATGGAGAATAAATAAGGTCAATAAGGTATCTCAAGATAGGGTGGGGGGGGAAAGATGATACCCCCAAAAAAAACAAGGGGGTAGTTGACTTACAGCTTGTGCAGGTTAAGGTAAGAAAATTAGGGCCAAGGGCCAGGTGGGAAAAACAACCACAAGGTGAAAAGGGAATGTAAATGTAAAATGAGAAAGGTGAGAAAGGGTGGCAGTGGACTAGTGAGGAAAGGAGGTGCAGGGGTAGGGGTCGACATTGGGACGACCAGGAGTGAGGTGAATATCATGGTGAAAGATCAACACCATTACACCCAGTGCAGGGGAGAAGGAACAGAGCTAAAGGAAAGCGTGTGGAGATACCTGGGTAGAGAAAAGCCAGTCCAGCGATCGTGGGAGGTAGTGTGGTGAGAAGGAGGTCAGGACACCTGCAGAAGGATAATACTGTTGAAAGCCCTTGATAAACTGTATGTTCAGCCAAAATGCTACTCATCCAGGGCTCTGTTAAATAGACTTTCCCTTACTTCCAGCCCTGATGACAATGGTTTCACCAGAAGGAAGTAATTTTTTTCCAGTAGTAGGGAAAGACTAGAAGCATTGTCAGCTTTTTATCGCTGTCTGAGTCTGTGTTGCAAATTGTTTGTTACTTCCTGCCTGGTGAGACTGTTGTCACCATTAGGCCTGTAATAAGTCACTGATGTTTGCTCAGGAACTTGTGGACAGACAGTCCGTGATTTAAAAAAACTGAGTAATGTTGAGTATAGACGTGTAAAGGTAAGTAAGCATATAGACAAGTAAAATTCTTCTTCATTGCCAGTGTTGTAAAATACTCCCATAAACATGCTTATAGACAAGTAGAGTTGAGCAGACACCTGGATGTTCGGACCCGAACTTTAAAAAAAACGTTTGGGTTCGGGAACCCGAACCCGGACTCCGAACCCCATTGAAGTCAATAGGACACAGACTTTTAGTAAAAGAAAAAAATGCGTGGGGGTCCCCCCAAATTCAATAACCAGACCCTTCAGGTCTGGTGTGGATTTTAAGGGGAACTCCACCCCAAATTTAAAAAAAAATGGCGTGGAGTTCCCCCTAAAATCCACACCAGACCCCTTATCCGAGCACGTTGACCTGGCCGGCCGCAGAAAAGAGGGGGGACAGAGTGCGGCCCCCCCTCTCCTGAACCGCACCAGGCCACATGCCCTCAACATTGGGGGGGTGCCCCCCAAAGCACCTTATCCCCATGTTGATGGGGACAAGGGTCTCATCCCCACAACCCTTGCCCGGTGGTTGTGGGGGTATGCGGGCAGGGGGCTTATAAGAATCTGGAAGACCCCTTTAACAAAGGGGACCCCCAGATCCTGCCCCCCCTGTGTGAAATGGTATTGGGGTACACTGTACCCCTACCATTTCACGAAAGAAGTGTAAATAGTAGTTTTCAGGAAAAAAAAAACACACACCGTAGAACGAATTACTTTATTAATTAAACCAAATAAAAATCCAGCGGGGAAAATAGACGATCGATGCTGCTCCCTGCTCCAACGTTGTCTTCTATCCAGCGACAGGGGATCTCTCCAGCGACGGGTGATCGGTCCAGCGATGAGAAGATCCATCCATTCAGAGCACAGATCAGCGAATGACGCGCCCGAGCTTCGACATTTCTTTTATAGGGGAGGCAGGCCACGCGTCACGTGACCCCGTCCCGCTCTGACGCAAGGGGCATGTCTGGGCTGTTCCAGTGACATAGCAGAGTGTGCCCATTTCACACAGGGGAGGGCCAGGATCTGGGGGTCCCCTTTGTTAAAGGGGTCTTCCAGATTCTGATAAGCCCCCTGCCCGCATACCCCCACAACCACCGGGCAAGGGTTGTGGGGATGAGACCCTTGTCCCCATCAACATGGGGACAAGGTGCTTTGGGGGGGCACCCCAAAGCCCCCTCCCAATGTTGAGGGCATGTGGCCTGGTACGGTTCAGGATAGGGGGGGCCGCACTCTGTCCCCCCCCCCTCTTTTCTGCGCGCCAGCCAGGTCAACGTGCTCGGATAAGGGGTCTGGTGTGGATTTTAGGGGGAACTCCACGCCATTTTTTTTAAATTTGGGGTGGAGTTCCCCTTAAAATCCACACCAGACCTGAAGGGTTTGGTTATGGATATTTGGGGGGAACCCCACGTCATTTTTTTTAATTGACGGCGGGGTTCCCCTTAATATCCATACCAGACCTAAAGGGTCTGGTTATTGAATTTGGGTGGACCCCCGCGCATTTTTTTTTCCCGAACTCCGAACCCGAACTTTCAGCAATTATTTGGGTTCGGGTCTGGGTTCGGGAAAAAACTAAAGTCTGTACCGAACCCGAACTTTACAGTTTGGGTTCGCTCAACTCTATAGACAAGTAAACATGCGTATGCAAGTAAATTACTGCACTCTAATGTAAAATGGTCTATTTTTGTTTTTTTACTGCTCTGTACGCAACACTGTATTACTGATCTTTACTCTGAGCTGTGTGCATTGTTCCATAAACAACAATGTATCTCATTTCAAGTACTCCCATGTGCAAAAGAAGTCCAAAGAGGGGTTCTAATCCTTTCACTCTATCCAATCCTGAAACTTTTTTGCTTTGAGGTCAGTGTGATCCAGCTGAATCTTTCCTCTTTACATTGAGAATAATAAAGCCTCATACTCACTACTAGTTTTTTTCGTTCAACCCAACTGACAGTTCAGGTTTGAGCCACTGTACTAACAATCCAATGCTAGTACAGCGACCTCCCCTACTAAGCTATTGTGTTCTTACAGGGGAACGGCCCACCTGGCAGAACCAGAACACTCCGGTCAGCGATCTCAGCCATCGGCTAAGATCGCTAATCAAGAGTCAAATCTTTTTCGATCATGAGTCTTCAACAGGGGCCAACTGAACAGACCTGTCGGAACGGCTACCATACACACAGGTCGGTCCGAGCGATTTTCTTCCTGAAGCTTGCAGCTCTAAAACGCTCAACAAGACAAATTCCATTAATTTCAATGACCCCTGTTCACATCTGAGCATTCTATCTCCTGAAGCAAAACACCTGTTTTAAAAAGTGCATGAGCGTCTTTTTGGCAGATTGGGCCAGATAGACTTTGATGAAAATACCTGAAAATGTGCGTATATGCTTATTGTATTCTGGCATCTGGTACCAGTGGTTGTCAGAATATCCAAACAGCAGCTGCATCTGGTTGGCCAACAACTTTCCATCCAGCTGCTTTGATTTTTTAATCAAAAGATGTTGGGTGAAATGGAGTACTCAGGGCCACCCGCTAACTAAATTTTGTCTGCTTCATCAGGAATCCGCCAAAATATTAAGAGTATACTGGAAGAAACACCAGCCTAGCGCATTATCCCAATAACCTTTTATTGAACCTGCCAATGTCGCACGGCATTCGGCCCATGTCTATGTAGCTTTAGTCTTGGGGAATGTGTCACTAGATTAAAGGAGGCCATACGTGAAGCGACATTTGGTCACTTACGCAGGGAGCAGCCAAACTTCAATCCTTCAATCCTTGTCATTCTACCGTTCGACTTGGGTGCAACCAGCCTGACGTTTTTTTTCAAGATTGATCAGTGCTATAGCCAGCAGCACTGATTATCATTTTCTGATGGCGGGGAAGGTTCCTCACTGTGACAGCAGGAGTGTTTCCCCATCCACCTTGAATGTGTGGATGGGGGAAAAGGATCGCTGGTTAAACAAAAAAATTGTTACTGTTTTAGATGCCTAAGCCCCCTTTTCCCACTGGTATTATTCTTATTTGGCACGTCTGACTATATAACATCTTGGTCACAGGTTTCTTGGACCCTGAGCAGAAATTCCTCAACCCCACGACTTTGCTTCCAAGTTGGGCAGGGAATGAGATTGACCCACCAGCATTCCCAATATTTGTTAGTAAAGCTAGCAATACATGGCTCAAATTATGGCCCGATAATTACTAAACTGGCTGAATTTTGAGCCATGGTTTGCCCTGTTGGCACCACCCCTCTCAACAAAAGTCGATGTAAAAATTTACTGAACAAACTTATATATTTAATAAAAATAATTAAAAAACAAAATTCGCTGATCCAGGAAAGTGATCTGCCAAACAGTGACTGTATCCTGTCAGATGCAGTCACTTTTGGGGAATTGAACCAGCCATCAGTGCTTAGGCTGTCAGAGTACAATAGCCACAAAAGAGCTGTTTAAGAACTTAATGAGAGAAATATACTTGTGCATGGCTAGCCTAAAGTTTGGTACAGACAGATCAAAATTCAGCTGGTTCTGTAGGGATAGGCCTAATTTTATTCTGTGTGTGTGTGTGTGTGTGTGTGTGTGTGTGTGTGTGTGTGTGGCCCTCCCTGTTCAACAGAAGTCAATCAAAAAAAGAGAGGCGAAGGACTAACAGGGCTGGCTGAGCGGGCTAGATCCTCTCACTCCCTCATAGGGGAGTCCCTCTGCCCTTTTGAGTTTCACAGCGGAGCAGGTAGGGCTGGCTGTGTGGGAGGCCCCCCTTACACCCGCCATTGCCACCCGGGGGCATGGAGAAAGATGGCAGATTGCCTCTGGGGGAGGTCTGCCTACTCCCAACTCCTGCAGCCCCGCTCCTCTTTTACACGCACAAAATACACTTTAAAAAAAAACAGAAGTCAATCAGTAGAAGAACTTCTGGTAAATGGCCATGCTGAAAACAATTGGCTGCAGCCACTGATCAGTGTACTCTGATAGCAGAGTCCCACTGTCAGAATACAATGTCCTAGGTGGATTCCTCCATCCACCTTGCGTGTGTGAATAGGCAAACCTGTTCATTGTTTTCCCCCTCAGCTGTATACTAAATGTGTTTATCCAACCTTAGAGAGTAGATGATCTTTCAAATCAAATACATGTAGCGCCCCCTTGCGTTTAGCGCAGGTTTGCGCTTTAAAAAGAATAGTTGATTGGGAGAGTTACTTTGCTCTCAATCGCAATTGTTGAGTTACTGGCCTGTCTTATTCTGGGAAGGTCCACTGGCTCGGACTGCATTCTGGGGATGTAAGTTCATCCTTGGCCGGCAGTGGGAGCTAGAGAGATTCCTGGCAGATTGGGTCTTCCCCAGCAGCCAATTGGAGTTTTTTCCTTTCACTGGGCATGCTGGGGAGGGGTATATCTGGAAGAGAGGTCAGGTGTTCGGGGTTCTTTTGGCGTTCCCTGCGGGGGGGTCTCGGAGTCGGGGTGCGGCATCCACCTTTAGGGTGTGCGCACCCAGGGGCCCTGTCGGTGTAGCCCATCAGGCCAATATCCGGGCCCTGCTGAGTCTCAGTCGGAGACGAATCTGAGGGGGACACCAGTAGATGGCTGGGCTCCTGAATTTCGCCGGGAGGATTCGGTACTAGAGCCATAGACAGGTACTTTTTGCTGTTGCATGGTGCCGGACGCACGGAAAATTAGCTGGGAGGATTTGCTCTGTTCGGGCGCTGACAAATTATTCAGATTACATTGGCCTGTGGCAAAGGCCTAGAGCCGGGTCAGAACGAGAAAGGCCCGTTCCTCCTAGCCTGCGTTGTGACGGTGAAGTGTGTGAATTGGCGCTGTCTGCAACTGAGTTGCGCTGTGTGCTTTTTCCAGGCCTGACATCAAGAATCTCTATCTCTTATTCATCAACCTGTCCTTCTTCATCGAGTTGATGTTTGGCTATGTTGGCCTGGAATTAAAGCATGAGAAAATCTTTATTGCCTGTCTGGACATTCAAGTTATTGCAAAGTGTTCTGGTGCATCCCTAGACCAAGCAAGGGTAACTTCAACATGCCGGTCTCATCATCAATCCAGCGGCCCTTTCGGGGGTGACGCTACATACATTTATGTGCATGTGTGTTTTTTTTTGTTTTTTTTACAAAAAGTACTTTGCAGTACTTCCAACAAAATATATTCATTGTATTAACTTCTGACACAACTTTACATAGTACATAGATCCAGACCATCACTCCTTACAAAGTCATCAGTCATACAGTCATATAAACACTCTAGGGACAATTTGTGGAAGCTAAGTGCCCTACCAGTACCACTGGAAAAAAAAAAACAGAACGCCCTGAGAAAACCCAAAGAAACACGGGAAAAATATACATTGCACTATTTCAAACACAAAACAGAACAACTATCCCAGACATTATGTTTTCCCACAGTAATTAATCATATTCTGTTTTGCTGTATGGAAAAAATTCAAAAAGGGATTTGATTGGTTTCTGAGGAGCAACACAAGCTGCCTTTGATAATTCTGACTTCAGACATTTTTTTTAATAATTATTAATGTATATATATGTACATTTTTATTTTAATTTTATAATTTACTGCTCCTTTAAATAAAGCACCCTTGCTACTTTCTCAGTTACTAGTCAGTATCAGCAAAATATCTTTTTGTTCACTCTGATAAGGTGGTATAACCTCATCAAGAAAAGTGAAATTCTATACACCTAGTGAAGCCCTTATCAGTTTACAGCAATCCTTTCCATATGGGAAAAAAGTGTTTTCACATTCCAGTTGTATACATAAGGAGAATTCAGTAACTTTTGGGTTTCTTTGGTAAGGTAGTTCAAAGAGCAAAGTTTAAGGATAAAGTAAAGTAAAATGCAATAATAAGTTTGCTAAATTAAAAGGTTTATGAGCCCCAAAAAAATGTGAAATTGGCCGATTGTGAAGTAGAAGCTGAGCATCTGACCAATCACTAATCATAACATGAAGCTGATTGTTGCTTATGGGTTAAACACGTAATGTCAATCTAGGGTTGCATGCACACTAAGACCCCTTTCACACTGGGGTTAAACGTTGCTCGTTTTGGTGGGGTTAAAAACTTCTGTTTTTCGGTGCTTTGAAACCGCTTTCAGGCGTTTTGAAAGCACTGCCCATTCATTGCAATGGGCAGGGCGTTTTGGGAGTGCTAAATAGCGCTCTCAATCCGCCTCAAAGATGCTGCTTGCGGGACTTTTCCTAACATCCCGCAAGCGCACAACCCGACTGTGAAAAGTCACACTAGAATGAATGGGAGGCGGTTTTCAGGCACTTAGCAGAGGTTATTTTCAGCGCTAAAGCGCCTGAAATCCGCCCCAATTTGAAAGGGGTCTCATATAATGAATTTCAAGTCTCAGAGAACTCCGGCAATTCATCAGAGGCCAATTGTAAAAATGTCCCTTATATTGCTGGTCAAAATACCACCGTTACAGAAAGATAAAAAGCTCATTGATGTCAAGCTGCTGGCTCTGCCAAGTGGCATTGACTCTGGAACTATGTAGATACCATAAAAAGAGAGGTCAATTAGCCAATGCTCAAAGAACACCTGCCCGCCTCTGAAGAAGTCCTTGTTGAGAATGGTTGTTCTATAAAAATATGCACTTATGTGTGTTTGTATGATTAAAGGAACCCTAAGAAAATATGCCACCATTACTTAATTTTTCATTTAAAAATCCCCTGGGTGCTCTGTTGATGAAACGGCTTCAATACATTCATAGACCTGGAATACATATTATTTTATTTAATACAAGGTTGTACCTTCCTGTTCACCCTGGCATCCCTTTGAAAGGTTCTGAATGCTAAGGGGGCTGGTGTGTGCCTACTGAATTTGGCTGTCACAGTGGTCACAGTGATCACATGATCAGGAGCCCGTCCTGCCAGCTACCGGTTGTTAGTGGGGACTGAGAGCTGTCTTTGACAGCTTTGTCTCTGTGCTGGGAGCAGTGAGTGTGAATTCAGCACAAAAACATTGGCCGCCCAGGGACACATATGTGCATATGTCCAGGAGTAGCCTGAGTTGCACAAATATCACTAAAACCACATGCTTTACAAATAAGCTTTTTGTGTTCTCTCTTCCAAGATGGTGACTTTCTAACAATGCCAGATGCCCCTCCAATGAGTGTACTACCCCCTATAAATGGGAAGAAAGGACCCGGAAACCAAAGCAGTATGGCAAATTTAAAGGCAACCAATGGCAACAACAACAGCACATTAAGCTCCAAAGGTCAAAGTCTACCCACTGGCATAATTCGTGGATCAGTACCTGAAGAGCTCAAAGGTAATAACATAAACTTTGATAGAAATAATTGTGCCATGCATTATCAAATTGAAGTAATAGTTTATCACATTTGTGTTTAATATTCAGCTGTATGAAACGGAATGGCCGGAGGGTATAGTCTTTATGAGTTGATGAATGAAAGTAAATCATGTGCTGTACTTTTCTTTGTTTATGGGATAACATGCTGTACAAGGAAAGGCACACACCTGTTATGCATCTAATTCCAAGCAATTATAACCATGTTTGTTTACAGTGGGAACTAAATTTATTCATATCACTTTTAAGGCATTTGACAAAGAAACATTCAGTTAAGGTGCCCCTGGATCTCAGATGTCACCCAATCCAGATGTTTTCAGGTGACACTCTAATGTCTATGGGGCACCTACAGGTACTGACAGATCGACCTGGTTGGGGAAAATAGCATCAGACAAGTTATTTATTTGATTGCGTCTATTTGATTGCGTTTGTTTTCTGCTTGATAAATTAGAACCAAAGGAATACTTGCTCCACCCTGCTTCATAAGGTTAAAGTAGATCTAAACCCAATCAACACATTTATATAACTGTATAAGTTATTTTCATTCTCTATCATTTTGAAGCTTCAATAAAATAATACCTGGTGATCCTGCCATGAAGGTTCTTTAGGGGGTGACAATGTTATGTGCCAAATTGTTCTCTTGCTTAGTTACATGCACTTACTGTGAAGACTAGGGATGAGCCGAACACCCCCACGTTCGGTTCGCACCAGAACCGTCGAACAGACCGACCGTTTGTGCAAACATTTAGAACCCCATTGAAGTCTATGGGACTCGAACGTTCAAATTCAAAAATGCTCATTTTAAAGACCAATATTCAAGTTATTGTTGGAAAACATCTTTAAGAACCCGGGTCTTGCCCCAGAGAACATGTATCAATGGAAAAAAGTTTAAAAAACTGTAGTTTTTTCAGGAGCAGGACTTCTGAAAAAATGACCGTTTTTAAAACGTTTTTTTCAGTTGGTTTCCATGTTTCCTCAGGCAAGACCCGGGTTCTCAAAGACGTTTTCACAGGCAAACTATAGACACCCAGCAGGTACAATATTTAAAGGAATTTTTCTTTTTTTTTTTAAGTTAAGCATCATTAAAATCACTGCTCCAGGAGCAGTCTTTTTATTGATGCTTAACTCCTTGCCGACCGCCCGCCGTTATATTACTGCGGGATGGTGGCACTGCTGGGCGAGAGCCCGTAGCTATACATCCGCTCTAAAGCGGCCGCTAGTCCCTGCTCGCCCCCGAGTCCCGTGCGCGTGCCCGGCGGGTACGTACGATCGCCGCCGGGCACACGCGATCGCTCGTTACAGAGCGGGGACCGGGAGCTATGCGTGTAAACACATAGCTCCGGTCCTGTCAGCGGGGGAAACGCTGATCTTCTACAATGTATGAACAGAAGATCAGTGATTTCCCCTAGTGAGGCCACCCCCCCCCCCCCCCATACAGTTAGAACACACCCAGGAACACACTTAACCCCTTCCCTGCCCCCTAGTGTTTACCCCTTCACTGCCAATGGCATTTTTATAGTAATACAATGCATTTTTATAGCATTGATCGCTATAAAAATGCCATTGGCCCCAAAAATGTGTCAAAAGTGTCCAAAGTGCCCGCCATAATGTCGCAGTACTGAAAAAAAATGCTGATCGCCGCCATTACTAGTAAAAAAAAAAATATTAATAAAAATGCCATAAAACGACTCCCTATTTTGTAAATGCTATAACTTTTGCGCAAACCAATCAATAAACTTATTGCGATTTTTTTAACGAAAAATATGTAGAAGAATACGTATCGGCCTAAACTGAGGAAAAACAATGTTTTTTTATATATTTTTGGGGGATATTTATTATAGCAAAAAGTAAAAAATGTTGCATTTTTTTCAAAATTGTCGCTCTATTTTTGTTTATAGCGCAAAAAATTTAAAACGCAGAGATGATCAAATACCACCAAAATAAAGCTCTATTTGTGGGAAAAAAAGGACGCCAATTTTGTTTGGGAGCCACGTCGCACGACCGCGCAATTGTCAGTTAAAGCGACGCAGTGCCGAATCACAAAAAATGCTCTGTTTTATATCTTTATGTTTGAAGCCTGAAATGTGGCAAAAGGTTGCAAAGTTCAAGGGGGCCGAATACTTTCGCAAGGCACTGTATATAGCATGGGAGAAGTTAGCTGAGAGGGGTAGGTTGCTGGCTACCGGAAGGAGTGCCATGAAGGGGAGCAACATCTAGAAGCAGAGATTTTATCCTTTCCTTTTCCCTGGAGGAGTACCCCTGAAGATTTGCAGAAGGGGTACCTCATCAGCCAGATTAGACTAATACCTGGTTTTGGAGAGAATTTTTTTTTTTAATTGTGTTTGGCCCAAGGCCTGATTGACTGTTATACAATACATTTAAAGCGGAGGTCCTGCTTTAAAAAAAATAAAAATTAAAAGTCAGCAGCTGCAAACACTGTAGCTGCTGACTTTTAATAAGGACACTTACCCTTCCTGGGTGCCGACGATGTCGGCAGTCGAAGCCAAGCAATCGCTTGGGTCTCAGCTGCCCCACCACCATCTTCGGTGAGGGAAACAGGAAGTGAAGCGTTGTGGCTGCGCGGCGCTATGTGAATGGGCAGATGTCTCCTGGGACACACAGAAGGTCCCAGAAGAAACCACTCCCCATTTCCGAGGAGGCAGCGTGAGGAGGAGAAGAAAGAAGACCACCGCGGACAAGGAAGTGGCAGATTAAGAGATCTGCCTAGTAACAGCCACTTCTGGTAAGTATAAAACATATTTTTTTTGTAGCTTTTTTTTTAGGGTGGACCTCCGCTTTAATGTTCCAATGAATTTAATGTTAAAGTTGCTGTGGTTGCCACTATGGCCACAAAGAGGCAGGCGGACACCCACTAACATGTTCCTTTGCTCTTACAGTGATGTTAGGGAGCTATCCACTCTTCAACTCTATTCAGAAAACATTGTTTTTACTGAATACTAGGCTTTCTCTGACTGGACAAGATGAGGGGAGGATGACTGTCAAGATCTCTACCTCATGCATTCAGAAAAAGCCTTGTATTCTGTGGAAAAAAACACAAATTATTTTCTAAAATAGAGGAGTTCAAGAGCGAGCAACACTCTAACATTACTGTATGAGCAGCCAAACTTACCTCAGCTAAACCACAAGATCAAAGCCAGTAGTGGTATGTGGCTTAATACAAAAATATTTTTTAGAATCTCCAATAACCCTTTGGACCTTTAGTATACCATGAATTAGAGGATAACTAAGCTGGACCCAGCATGTGGAATTTTTTCCTCTAGTTCCACGTTTACCCTCTTCAGAATTGTGAACAGTGGTACCCCACAATAGAACTGGTGGCAAGAAGGGACTAGGAAGAAAAGGAAGAGTAAGGAAGAGAAAAGGCCATCAGTATGGGTTAGGGTAGGGGGTGGCTGGAGTTTTTTGTGAAAAAAAAATAGCTTTTGCCCATAGTTGGACCATCTGCACCCCCCTCCCCCCTGAAAGGTGTCAAATGTGACACCGGAGGGGGGGAGGGTTCCGATCAGCGGAACTTCACTTTAGGGTGGAGATCTGCTTTAAGCACAAAACATCTCATATTCATATATTCACATATTATCACATGTTTACAAGCCAGGTTAAGACCAGTACAACAAAAAAAATGTTCTGAGTAAAAATGAATCTGAGCAGAAGGCTGTTGTGTTGGGTGGCAGAGACTGTGAGGCTACTGGCTCAGTTTATAGAAATACAGTTCTAACACTGGCTATACACTATAAGAATTTCATTCTAAGTTTTTTGTTTATGAACATATGTTAGATTTTCAAATGGTTAATGAGGTCAAATCGACTTTCATTTTCTACCAAAATGACGAGTAGGGTGGAAATTTTTTCTCAAACAAATTAATTTCTAAAAGTGTAAATGGTTTCCGTTCGGGAAATTACATTCATTCCAAAATCAAATGTTAAAAGTAAACATCATTTTGATGTATTTTTGAATGACCTTCATCCAGTCATCAAACGCACACAGAATATTTATGTGAACATTCATTTGAAAATCTTTTGCACTCTACATTTAAAAAGTGCCTACTACTATACCATAAGGATTCTACATTCTGCAGTGCTTATCTTCCCTAGGGCCTGTTTTTTTTCCTGTGAGATAAGGATGGAGATTCCCCTGACCTTTATGTGACTGATACATAAATAGAAGGATTAACACACTCTGACCAGATTAATGATTATCTACCTGACCCACTGACTCTGAGGTGACCCAGTGTCAGGCTACTATGGCACTAGGAGGCAAATAGGACACACTAGATATCAGAATGCAGGAAAGAACAATTTGAAGTATTTACAAGCTGGTAATATAGTTATGCAGAAAATATCCTATTCGTTTTGGTTAAAAATAACCCTGCAATTAACATAATATGATGGCGTTGTACAGAGATCGAAGCAGCAAATTCAAGTTTCAGGTATTTGTCTAGTTAAAATTAAAAGTATATCTTTGACTGTTAGAAAGAAAAAGTGTATCCAAACTCAAAAACATTGGCCCAGATTCAGAGAGAATTAGATTATCGTAGAGTATCAGAAATACACTACGCCGCCGTTTTTTACCTGGCTCTACGTGGAATCCAGGTAGATTTTGTCCAGTAAACGACGGCGGCGTAGTGTTTTTCTCCCGTCGCAATCCATCTACGCGAGTAGGGGGCGTGAAGCATTTAAAATAGGCGCGTTCCCGCGGCGATCGAACTGCGCATGCTCCGTTCTCAAATTTCCCGCCGTGCATTGCGCGAAATCACGTTGTTACGTCATTTTTTCTTGAGTAGCGTCGTTTACGGAGATTCCTATTCCCGAACGAGTTACGTAAAAAAAAAAAAAAATTTTTAAATTCGACGCGGGAACGACGGCCATACTTAACATGGGCTACGCACCGTTAGACCAGCAAAAAGCTGGTCTAACAGTACGTATAAAAAAATAGACGAAAGCGATTGCGAAGACCACTCGTATCTTCGTGGATCGCCGTAAAAACTCATTTGCATATCCCGACGCATGAAAACGACGCAAACTCCTCCCAGCGGCCGCAAAAATATCGCAGCGTAGATCCGAAGGCTTACGAAGACGTAAGCCTCTCGGATCGAAGCCCGAAGCTGCTGTATCATGGTTTGAGGATTCAAACTAGTGATACGGCGCGCAAAATTTGAAATTACTCCTGTCTAACACCAGTTAGACAGGCGTAATTGCTCTGTGAATCTGGGCCAATGTTTTTACTTTCAAGATATTTATTAATTATATAGAAAACAATACAGATCAATTCACATCATTACAACATGGAGAGCTCAATAAAGATGCATTGACAAAATTAACAGGATTAACAGAATTGAAATGAAGGGAATCATAAATACACTATTCCGACATATGTTACTATAGAAACTGAGATAATAAAATAATAAGAAAAAAAAAAAAAAACAATAAGAGAGGATAAATGAATATAACATGGGGGAGGAATAAGGTAGGGGGAAGTCCAAGATCTCCAGTCACTAGCACCCCTAAAGGGAACTTACTGTGCAAGTGAAAGGTGTCTCGGGGAAAAAAGAGGGAAGAGAAAAAAGAAAAAAAAAAAAAAAAAGAGGGGGGGGAAAGAAAATGTGGATCCCCCTCAATGAAAACAGCATCTATATCAACATAAAGAAGTAGGTAAACAGAAACGGAATAGTGGAGCACTCAAACCAAAATGGATTATAATAACCATCAATACAATGATATGTAAGAAAGCAAAAACTAAAAAGCAAGAGCTTCCATAAAAACTAGAAGGTAATAATGAGGAAGAAGGTAAGAAAGAAAAAAGGAGAAGGAAGAAGGAAGGAAAGTGGAGGATAAAGAAAGACCATCAATGAACTCTCATGCGGCTCATCATAGAGGTAAAGTAACACCAGTCGTCCCTACCCCGATATACTTAGCCCAGGGCTCCCAAATTTCGTTGAACTGTATCGAGGTGTCTAGTAAGGAGCTGGCCATTTTTTCTTGGGACATGATCCATGAGATTTTACGTTTGGCGAAAATGACTGGAATCTTTGGGAGTTTCCAGGCCTTAGCAATGGTAATTTTAGAGCCAAGGAGAATGAAAAAAATTAGTCTCTGGGAGGATTTGGGGATATTGGGGGGCATGAAATTTAAAAGAGCTAAAGAAGAGGATTTTGAAATCCTAAACCCAGTGACTTTAAAGATAATATGAAAAATTTTATCCCAGAAACTCCGAACTCTTGGACAATCCCACCAGATGTGTAACATGGTGCCATATGACTTACAGCCCCTAAAACATAATGGGGAGACCGATGGAAAAATCTTAGCGAGTCTGGCAGGGGTTCTATACCATCTCGTAGCTACTTTAATACTGGGCCAATGTTTTTATATACTACAAGTTACCAGGCCTCAGATGTGGTGGCTGCATTCATTTTTTCTTTTTTTTTTTTTTTTGTCCAGGCTTTTATCCATTTCCTTTTACCTGGTAATTCTGCAAATAACACATTTTCTGTCCCTGGGTGGTACATTCACTCCTTCACTGCATCTATGGAGGGAGCCATAGTTGTAACCCAGACTGGACTACAAACATCTCCATTGCGTGCAATTATTTAATGCATTGCTGCAAATGGTGTGTGCGATGAAATTGTGATAACAGTGGGAGGAGTGTAAAAGGGTGTGGTTAACCGCTTAAGGACCAGCCGCTGTCATTATACTGCAGCAGATTGGCTCTCCTGCGTGAATCACCGTAGGTGTACGTCGTCTATTTTAAGAGCTATAGGGGGCACAACGCTGGAGCGCGATTGCTTAACAGAGAGCCAGAGCGGGGATCTGTCAATATAAACAGGCAGATCCCCATTCTGACAGAGGAGTAGAGAGAGTTCTGCTCTTCCTGGTGATCAGGAACAGCAATTTCTCTCTTCCTCCAGTTAGTCCCATCCCCCACAGTTAAAAACATCTCCCAGGGAACACATTTAATCCCTTGATTAGTGTTAACCCCTTTCCTGCCCGTGACATTTACACAGTAATCAGTGCATTTTTGTAGCACTGATGACTGTATAAATGGCAGTGGTCCCAAAAAAGTGTCCAATCTGTCTGCCACAATGTTACAGTCCTGCTAAAAAATCTCAGATCGCGATAATAATAATAAAAATGCCATAAATCTAGCCCCTATTTTGTAGACTCTATAACTTATGCGCAGACCAATCAATTTACGTTTATTGTGATTTTGTTTGCCAAAAATATGTAGAAGAATACATATTGCCCTAAACTGATAACAAGTATAGGGAAAGGCTGCTTGGGGCCTATTAACCATCAATAGTCACAGGTCAAAAAAGTGTTGGCTAGGATTTTCAAGGCACTGATAACAGGAACATAGAATAGTATAAAAAATATTTATTAATATTAAACAGAATACAATTCTAAAAACATTAGGGACAAGCCCCACAGATCAGAAAGGCAATATAATGGAACAAAGCCATCAATGTCTAATGAGTGGAGCCAGCCTGCGACCTCTACCGGTTTTGTGGTAATACGGCTTCTCCAGGAGGGTCTATAGAACACATAAAAATTTACAATAGAAACAAGCATATTAGATACAACATTTTACAATGAGAAAACAAAAACAAAAAGCAGTATATTGTCACAGGGAGTCACATATGCTCACCTATGCTGGTTCATTGATCAGGCATGGGCTCAGAAAACCCCCCGTGGCGCACGAGGGGGATATTGTGACAGGCTCTAATAAGGTAAAAATAAACTTTTTAATAATCTTGTTGACATGAGTGACAAGGGAAAGGACCACCGTGTGGGGAATAAAGGATAAGAAGTGGGGATGAGGGTAAAGGTGGAGTGAAAATGAGGGGGAAAGGGGAAGAACAAGGGAGGATGAGAAAAGGAGAAAGGGAGACGGGAGAGGACAGGAACAACCTGAGGGAGGCGGAGAGGGGAGTGGGGGAGGGGAGAGAGGGAAGGAGGGGGAAAGGGGGGGAGGGGAGGGGAGGAAAAAAGGGCGGGGGAAGGAAAAGAGGGAGGAGAAGAGTGGGGAAGGGAGGGAAAGAAGGAACAAGAGAAGAAGGTGAAGGTATAAAGGGGGAGGAAAGGACAGGGAAGGGGGGGGGGGAATGAGAAAGAAGGGGACAGGCGGGCGGAGGGGAGGGGGGGAGTGATAGCAGAAGGAACCAAGAGGGTGCAAACTAACCCCATAAGTCAAATAATAGAGAGCATCATATCACTTGAAGCTCCTTACCAGTAAAACCTGTACATGCTATTAGAACTGGGGCAAGTAGAGGGCGGGTATCTCAAGCTGGGATGATCAGGGCAAAGGTCCAGTGATAGACACTTATAAGAGCAATAGGAGCATGCTCTAAATGAGGCTAAGGATACAAACAGCAGAGAGGACTACTTAGAATAGTAAAAAATGGCCCAGAAAGTGGCTAATGAACCCAGGCTACAAGAGCAGGGGTCTTACCTTCACCAGTTTTCAGAGCCCATTCCTGATCAATGAACCAGCATAGGTGAGCATATGTGACTCCCTGTGACAATATACTGCTTTTTGTTTTTGTTTTCTCATTGTAAAATGTTGTATCTAATATGCTTGTTTCTATTGTAAATTTTTATGTGTTCTATAGACCCTCCTGAAGAAGCCGTATTACCGCGAAACCCGGTCGAGGTCCGGATGGCTCCACTCATTAGACATTGATGGTTTTGTTCCATTATATTGCCTTCCTGATCTGTGGGGCCTGTCCCTAATGTTTTTAGAATTGTATTTTGTTTTGTGTTAATAGATATTTTTTATACTATTCTATGTTCCTGTTATCAGTGCATTGAAAATCCTAGCCAGCACTTATTTGACCTGTGACTATTGATGGTTAATAGGCCCCAAGCAGCCTTTCCCTATACTCACGTGGTCCCATCTCTCCAATCATATATCCTGGATGATGCCACATTGATATCATTTTTTACTAGTCTTAACTGAGGCTATACTCTCCCTTTTTGATTAAACTGATAAAGAAAAAAAATTATAAATAAATTTGGAAATTTATTGTAGCAAAAAGTAAAAAATATTTTTTTTACATTTTTTTGTTAAGCCATTTAAGGACCGCCTCCTGCACATTTACGTCGGCAGAATGGCACAGCTGGGCACAAGCACATACAGGTATGTCCTCTTTAAGTACCCAGCCGTGGGTAGCGGGCCCCCGCGGAGTCCCGCGATCACCCCCCCGGGAGCTGAAGAACGGGGAGAGCTGTGTGTAAACAATTTTGTTTGGGAGCCACGTCGCACGACCACGCAATTGTCAGTTAAAGCGACGCAGTGCCGAATCGCAAAAACTGGCGGGGTCCTTTAACTGGGGGTATACATGGGCAGGGCAAAGGGGGTGGAGTGAGGGGTAGAGCCAAGGGGGGCGGCAAAATTAGGTTTCGTCTAGGGTATCAAAAATCCTTGCACCAGCCCTGGTTACATCATCTTATCAACACTACACAATGCAAAAGTTGTGTAATATAAACTGGAATTCTAATCATGTTCCCCAGATAATACATAAATATAAGTGGTGTAGATGTGTATGCAGCTTTTACTTTATACAATATACAATAGAGGACTACATATACTTGGTACAGACATAAAATAATCTTAAAACTTTGATTATATTTGTATGACAAAAGCTAAATCAATTTTGATCTTCTAATTCTCATCATATGTGACAAAAATGTTATCATATAATACTGTTGTATTCTTTTCTTTAGAGTGCTGTAAAGGTGGATCTGTGGGCAGTCTAATAATGAGTCCTAATGGGGAAATTGTCTGCCTCTCCCTAATGGGGGCAACACGAGATACAGATATTCCCATTCGTTTTGACTTCATTCCTGAGGAAGATGTAGAAGGTAAACTGTTGCTATAGAATGTTTATTTGCATTATAATATATATATTTTTTAATGCTTTATTGCATGATAACTTTGACATTTATTTATTATATACAGCACAGACAGACAGCTTGGCTGGTCAGACACCTCTATATTGTTGTATGATGGATAAGTATCTGTCTGTACTTTTCAGCATTCAAGAGACCATTCATTGTTGGCTGATACTATATTCCATTTGCAGAAATACATCCCCAAACGTGCAAGGAAACTCCACCATGCTTCACAACCTGCAGGCATTCATTCTTGTACCACTCTCCATCTTTTCAGGGAACAAACTGTCTTTTGTTACTGTCAACAGTTAATGCTGCAGTAAATAGCACTAAAAGCTTTGGCCAGAGTTGCTAAATTAGACTGAGGATGATGATGAAATAAGAGGAAAAAAAAAAGTAAAATTTTGCATTGAACCTTCTTCGAAGCATGGCTGATATAGTGTGGTCTGTGGATCCTAATAAGTACAAAAATAAGCAGTTTATCTAACTAAGAAGGCTTTTGTTATACACAGGAATGGGGAAAGCACAGTGGAAGCTTGAAGGCTGCAAAGTCGCATAAGGGAGCCTAAAAAGATATTAATTCTACTTAAAATGATGCAAAACTTTTAGGCCTTGTACACACGATCGGACATATCCGATGAAAACGGTCCACGGACCATTTCCATCGGATGTGTCCGATCGGGAGTTTGATCCGATGGCGTGTACACACCATCGGATCAAATTCCCCGCCGCCGGACGGCGCGGTGACGCGGCGGTGACGTTGATGCCGCCGCGTCACCGCCACGTCAACGCACCAGGAAGTAAAACACTTCCGCGCATGCGCCGAATACATTCGGCGGCGGCGCGGTGGCGGTGCGGGACGACATGTCTGCTGGTAAGTGTACTAACCAGCAGACATGTCGGGCGGACAGATTCCCACTGGATAGATTTCAAAGCATGCTTTGAAATCTGTCGGGTGGACAAATCTGTCCGCTAGCCCATACACACGAGCGGAGATGTCTGCTGAAACGGTCCATCGGACCGTTTTCAGCAGACATATCCCCTCGTGTGTACGAGGCCTTAAAGTGTTAAGCTGTGTGGATAGTCAAAAGTTTGTGGAACAAACTTTCTTAATGAGAAATCAAGGCACATTAGGACTGCATCTATCAAGCTATGCAGCCAATTATAATATTTTCTTAACCACTTGCTTACTGGGCACATATACCCCCCTCCTGCCCAGGTGAAATTTCAGCTTCCGGCACTGCGTTGCTTTAACTGACAATTGCGCGGTCGTGCGACGTGGCTCCCAAACAAAATTGACGTCCTTTTTTCCCCACAAGTAGAGCTTTCTTTTGGTGGTATTTGATCACCTCTGCGGTTTTTATTTTGTGCGCTATAAACAAAAAAGAGCGACAATTTTGAAAAAAAATACAATATTTTTTTTTCTCAGTTTAGGTCGATACGTATTCTACATATTTTTGGTAAAAAAAAAAAAAATAAGCAAATGGTTTGCGCAAAAGTTATAGCGCCTACAAAATAGGGGACAGAATTATTTATTTTTGATTTATTTTTTACTAGTAATGGCGGCGATCTGCGATTTTTATTGGGACGGTGACATTATGGTGGACACATCGGACACATTTTTGGCGCCATTCACATTTATACTGCGATCAGTGCTATAAATATGCACTAATTACTGTATAAATGTGACTTGCATTGAAGGGGTTAACACTAGGGAGTGAGGAAGGGGTTAAATATGTTCCCTGTATAGTGTTCTAACTGTAGGTGGAGGGGGGTGAATGGGGGAGGTGAATGATCTGTGTCCCTACATAGGGACACAGATCGGTCTCCTCTCCAGAGACAGGACGCTGTCTCTGTGTGAGCCGGCAATGAGAGATGATCTCAAATGTTTACATTTGAGATCATCTCTCATTGGCCGCACAGATCGCATAGCAAACTGCCACTGTTCGCCGCGATCTGTGATTGGCTGTGTCCAAGGGACACGGCCAATACAGAGTTTCCCCGCTGCGTGCGCGGGAACGCCAAAAGGGGCGGACGTCAATTGACGTCCTGTTGGCAATTCAGGTCCGCGCTGTAGCCATCATTCGGCTATAGCGCGGGACTCAGGTGGTTAAAGGGGTTGTAAAGGTACAATTTTTTTTTCCTAAATAGCTTCCTTTAGCTTTTTTTTTTAAATCAAATAGGGTTTTATTAAAGAACAGCAAAAACAAAAAAAAACACACAAGTAACATGAAAAAAATGCAGTACAGAACATTCAAGCAAGGTGCAATTCGATCTTTCAACATCAAAATCCCAAATACATAGGAGACGCTTCACCACTAGACCATCTCATGCAGCATTCCAGATGATATGCCCCACATCTTAGGGTTACAACTAGCCAACCCCAAAGAAGTACAATGCCCACCCCACCACCGGTTACTAACCTGCGACCGGCATCGCCACTGCCCCTCTTAACCCCACTTCCTCTTCCCTCCTCTTATAGAAACAGGCGGTCCATGATTAAATCAACCGGAGCTAACCCAGGAACATTCAACCAGCATGCCCAAATACTTTCAAATTTCCTCGCACTCCCCCTGTGCTGATAGATGTATTTCTCCAATCTAATAGTATCACCCATTTGGTTAATCCATTCCCGCACCGTAGGGGGGTCCTCTGACTTCCAATGCCGCAGAATGAGTTTCCGAGCCTGGAAGAGGGCCCTCGATATCCCTATCCTAGCAGGCTCTTCCCCCGGGGTGGTGCCCAAAATACCCAGTAAGCACGATTTCGGGTGCGCCTCCAGCTGAACCATGAATACCCGGTTAATTGTGTCCACCACCTCCCTCCAATAAAGGTGCAACTTGGGACACCTCCACAGCATGTGGATCAGGTCCCCGTGGTCCCTCTTGCACCTGGTACCGGAAGGTCCCTACCGCACTCCCATTCTCACCAACCTAGCTGGTGTGTGGTGTACACGTAACAAAATGTAGAGCTGGGACAGTCGTTGAGCCACGTTTAAGGAACTTAAGGGGACTGCTGCAAGCGCCTCCTCCCACTGATCTTCCTCAAAAGCCCCTATGTCCCTTTCCCACTTAGATATAATCCCTGCAGTACTATCGGGAAGGAATTTGGTGAGGAGCATAGAATGGCAGCCTGAAATGAACCCTTTAAATGTGGTCACTTCTACCATGTAGTTAAAGATGGGGGTAGGATCAAGACTCCAGGTGTCCCCATTCGACTGGGCCCTCACCGCATGTTGGAGCTGGAAATAGTAAAATCGCATAGATACAGGTAGATTAAATTCCGCCTGTAAAGCAGAAAAGGTACACAACTTTCCATCTCTAAATATTTGTTTCATATGTATAATGCCGTACTTCTGCCATTTTGAACCATATTGTAATCTTTCCAGCTCTACGTAGCGTCCATTCCCCCAGATGGGACTAAATCTAGTGAAACCCTCCACCTGCTGCAGCTCCCTCTTCCTTTAGCTTAGTGCAGTCCTCATTCACTTACCTCATCCTTCCATTTTGCTTTTAAATGTCCTTATTTCTTCTGAGAAATTCCTCACTTCCTGTTCTTCTGTCTGTAACTCCACACAGTAATGCGAGGCTTTCTCCCTGGTGTGGAGTGTCGTGCTCGTCCCCTCCTTTGAACTACAGGAGAGTCAGGACGCTCCCTATGTTGCAGATAGAGAAAGGAGCTGTGTGTTAGTGGGCGTCCTGACTCTCCTGTAGTCCAAGGGAGGGGCGAGCACGACACTCCACACCAGGGAGAAAGCCTCACATTACTGTGTGTAGTTACAGACAGAAGAACAGGAAGTGAGGATTTCTCAGAAGAAATGAGGACATTTAAAAGCAAAATCAAAGGAATAGGTAAGTGAAGGAGGACTGCACTAAGGTAAAGGAAGCTATTTAGGAAAAAATGTTTTTACCTTTACAACCCCTTTAAGTTTATAGATCTTTATCTTGAGCATAAAGTGGGTTAAATATGACCATAGAAGGTGTGGCTATTTCACATTTTGTTCTGTCAATCCAAAGATCCGGTCCAGATCAAGAGCCAAATAACAGCTGGATCTACTAGTATAGGGACAACCTTAGATACAGCAAGTCTAACATCTGGTAGAAAGCTTTTTTTTTTACTGCAAGGCTTTTACTTTAGTATTTTGTCTTACAAGTTCCTGATAGATGATGAAAAGCATTTACATATGACATAATAGCTCTCACATGAAACATCTGTCTGTTTCTTACGGTATTAAATCAAAACACAATAACAGGGGCCTCCTGTTATTAACAGTCACAAGGAAGTGAAATGTATTAATTATTTATATGTCAATCCTCTGAAAACCTGTGGCCTATCCAATATGCTCCTGACCCTTGTGACAGTAGAGGGGTTAAGAGAAGAGAGGCGGATTTGGGGGAGCTGCTGACAAGTACAGATGTAGAAACATGTGTGATCCATTTCTAGAACTTCCACTCATTGGGTGGGCCAATGCTGCTTCTTCCACAGAATTAACTCTTTCATTATACATGTAGTTGTACAATTTTCACATTTTAAGTTTACCTACAAATACAACCAATACAAACGCAAGACAGCATGTGAGCCAAACAGAAGCCATTTTGTATTGGCATGTCTCAACAACCGCAAGGCATCTCTCTATACATCTATAGCATTGTGCGCAGTCTAGACAGATTTTGACAACCAACTGGAAACTGAAATATTATTAAGCAAGACTTCCTTTGGCACTTAGAGTCAAGAAAAAAGAAAATGAAGTCCCATAGACACTAAAGGGCTGTTGTGCTGTGAGTTATTAGTATTAATTACTGAGCCACAAGGGACATTATTTAAAACTGTCCTCATATTTTCAATGAGAAATTGAATAGACAGGCAGCCCCTCCTTCCCCACAAATTCCCACCAACCCCCAGTTTATTTCATCTACTCATCGGCTCCAGACTAAATCAATAGTCCACACTCACAGACTTGACTCCGGCACACTGTGATTGTCAGGAAGAAAAACAAACCTCGCTGACAAAGGTCTCCGCAGAGTGCAAAGAATACAAGACAAGGTGGATGTCAAACAGATGTCCAGTGCTGATGACAAGGAAATAAAAAAACAAAAATATTGAAGAGTTTTTTCTGAATAATAAGATGATTTTTGTACCATGCCAGCGATTTAGGTCATAGTGGTCACGCATGGCCGATTGTAGCAAGTGATGCAACAGATGTAGGCATCATTTGTTATAACCAGGCAGTGTATGCTGTTACTCACCCTAATTATAAGCTCCTATAATTATTATTATTAAACAAGTTTTATATAGCGCCAACAGTTTGCGCAGCGCTTAACAAAATAATCGCATTATTGGAGATGTTATTTATCATTAATAAAGAGAGATTTCACATCCTGTGAAATCCCTGAAACCAGCATTTGCTCCCCTTATGGGCAGTGTGCCACGTCCAGAGCTTTTTTTCTCAGAAAATAGGTGCAGGAACTCAACCACGACCCGTTCAGATTTCACAAACAGTAGAAGGGTCTTAAAGGGGCATTAAATACCAGAATTGCATTACATACAGTGTGCAGAGTTCAGGGGGTTACAAAGCAGTCACTTGTAAACACAGAAACCAGACTTCTGTGTTCACAAGTGATTGTGGTGAGCGGGCACCAAAGGGTCTGAGCCAAAGGTGGTGGAACTGAGTTCCACCAAGTTCCCCCAGAAAAAAAGCCCTGGCCACGTCTAAATGTCAGACCAATTAGAGAGAAATTTTGCAATTGAACTTGGCAGGACTGCGGTCTAGAGAAGGACAAGTAAGTACAGTGCCTTGAAAAAGTATTTACACCCCTTGAAATTGACCACATTTTGTAATGTTACAACCAAAACCGTAAATTTATTTTATTGAGCTTTTATGTGATAGAGATAGACCAACACAAAGTGCCACATAATTGTGAAGTAAAAGGAAAACGATAAATGGTTTTCCAAACTTTTTACAAAAAAATAATGAAGCGTGTGGCATGCATTTGTATACAGCCCCTGAGTCAATACTTTGTAGAACCACCTTTTGCTGCAATTACAGCTGCAAGTCTTTTTGGGAATGTCTCTACCAGCTTTGCACATCTAGAGAGTGACATTTATGCCCATTCTTCTTTGCAAAATAGCTCAAGCTCTGTCAGATTGGATGGAGAGCATCTGTGAACAGCAATTTTCAAGTCTTGCCAAAGATTCTCAATTGGATTTAGGTCTGGACTTTTATGGGGCCATTCTAAAGCATGAATATGCTTTGATCTAAACCAGGGATCTCCAAGCATTCTAAACAAAGGGCCGGTTTATTGTCCTTCCAGACTCTTGGAGGGCCAGCCTTTGGCCAGTGGGAGTGGAAAGTTTCCTGCCATTGTTAGTAAACATATGGTATTAGGGGGAGGAATAGTGCCACATTGCTGGCATCATAGGGAGGAATAGTGCTCTATTAGTTGTGTCAGTGGGAGAAATGGTGCTCCATTGTCGGTGTCAGATGGCAGAATAGTGCCTTGGATCAGTGGGAGGAATAGTGCCCCAAGGGCCGGATAAAGACAAGCAAAGGGCCGCATCCGGCCCTCAGGCCGCAGTTTGGAGACCACTGATCTAAACCATTCAATTGTAGCTCTGGCTGTATGTTTAGGGTTGTTGTCCTGCTGGAAGGTGGACCCCAGTATCAAATCTTTTGTAGACTCTAACAGGTTTTCTATTAAAATTAGGCATGTGCAAAAGTGAAAAATTAGTTTCGTTTCGTTTCAATTCGTCATTTAATAAATTTCGTTAAGTTAGGTTCGTTACATGTGTTGAATTCGTTTTCGGAATTCATTCGTTTTCGACCGAATTTCGAAAAATACGGTTGAAATCGAAATTATTTCGACCGTTTTTCGAATTCGTTCGTTTTCGACCGAATTTCGAAAAAAACGGTCGAAATCGAAAATATTTCAACCAGATTAGAAAACAAATAGTCTCTTTTCGAATTTTTTTTTTTCGAATAAAATTCGAAAATATTTTTTTTTTTTTTTCTTTTTTTTTTTTTTTTTTTTTTTCGAATTCCGATCGAATTTAGTCCGCGGGTATTCGATTCGGAATTCGAAAAAAAATTCGATTTCGACCTTTTTTTTTCGAAATTCGGTCGAAAATGAACGAATTCCGAAAACGGTCGAAATTTTTCGCTAATATAGCAATTCGGGAATTCGTATGCATCCGAATGTCCGAATAATGGAAAATTCGTCCGAATTTCGATTCGGAACGAAACGAAATGCACATGCCTAATTAAAATTGCTGCAGATTTGCCTCCATCCATCTCCCTATCAACTCTGAACAGCTTCCCTCTCCCTGCTGAAGAAAAGCATCCCCACAACATGATGCTGCCACCACCATGTTTCACAGTGGGGATGGGGTGTTCAGGGTGATGTGCAGTGTTAGTTTTCTGCCACACAAAGCGTTTTGCTTTTAAGCCAAAACGTTAAAATGTTGGTTTCATCTGAACAGAGCACCTTCCACATGTTTGCTGTGTCCCCCACGTGGCTTTTCGCAGACTGTAAAGGGACTTCTTATGGCTTTCTTTCAACAATGGCTTCTTATAAATCAATGGGAACTACCTCAAACATGATTCACAATGGACCCTCACCTAAAGGAATTGACCTATAAGTTGTAATAGGTCAGTAAGCGCTTTCCTCACTTCCTGGGGATGGTAACTATGGCCTCTCAATGGTTCTGGAAACCCCTCTCTCATCCACTGCTCACATAGTGTGCCTGTTTCTTTAAAAGTCTGCTTCAATGTTGGTAATACACTGTGTGGTGAACTCAAAGCCACATAAAAGCCACCATAGTGTAGTAATTCATAGTCACCATAAAGTTTAATTAAATTGCACTCACATTTTAAAATAAATTTGCTTGCAATATGTAACAGACAGTCTCCCATGAAAGTACACTAAGGCCCCGTACACACGTACGAGAACCTCGACGGGCCAAACACATCGTTCCGCCCGTCGAGGTTCTCGCCCGGCCGCCGAAATCGGCATCGAGCCATGGTTCTCGATGGGCCATCGAGCAAATAGAGACCCTGCTCTCTATTTTGGCTCGTTGGCTTTTCCGACGGGATGCTCGCCGAAACCATACACACGGCCGAGGTTCTCGGCAGAATGAGGATCCCAGCGAGCTTCTCGCTGGTTTCTGCCGAGAATCTCTGCCGTGTGTACGGGGCCTCAGCGTCCTTCTGCATTTCCGATATCCCAGCTCTGGTGTCACCTGGCTCCTCCCCATGCGTATTGTCACTGATCATGGGAATTCATCAGATGTCCCCTGCATTAAAAGATCCTTCCTTTCTCTTTGCACCACATAGAACACACACAACACATTGTATAGGCCCTCAATCAATTAACATGGGAAGTACACACTGGATAGGAAAGCCTATTAATGACATATACAACACAATTCCTTGCACTTAGTCCTCCATATTAGATGGAGAACCTGTCTAATCCATTTCTAGTTTTAAGAGGCTTGAGTTGCATACATTTACAGATACTGTATGTAGCGCTACCCCCGCAGGAGCCGCTGGTTAGATTTGGGATGGCGTGTTATCTCGTGGCTCCGGTGAAGTGTCTAGGGTGAATGATGAATACAATGGCAATAAAGGAATGTAGGCAAAATAGGAATTCTCTTTTATAAGTGCTCTTTTATTACCCAGCCGGGTAAAAATAATCAAACTGGTGAGGAAGGATAGAAGAAAGGGGTTTGAAGAAGAATAGCAGACTCAGGCCTTGGATATTGAAGCAATCCTGCTTCCGACAACAATCAGTCTTTCCGCGCCACTCCAACTTGAGTGGGTATAGCATACCTGGACAGGTCCCCCTCACAGACCTGGCAGCCAGAGTATCACTCGAACTTGAGAAGGATGCCTCTGCCACAGGCTCTTCTAAATGACCGTCAGACAAGCGCCTCTGCCACAGGCCTTGCCTGAGTATGATCGTGAAGGAAGTCCTCCTGAGTAAAAGGTTTGCCTGAATCTTCCCCCAATGTCGCCAAGGTACTGACTGAGAGAGGAAACAATCCCTCAGTGTCCAGTACCTCGATCCCCGATGGTTCGTTCCAGTGCTGTTGGGCCACCAGCCTCTCATTGGTGTCCCTCAACTGGACTCGCCACTGAACAGCTCAACTAGCTTGGGATCTCCGATGGTGGGAACCCAGTCAGTCACTGGGTCCCCATTGTGTTTAGAGAGACCAACTTGGCTCTGGAACTAGGAACTCCACGTAGCACCCGCACCCCGGCCAGGTAGGCCATAACGCATGTTCGCGGTGATGTACGGTCACCCTAAAAGTGGGTGCCACACCAGGAACCAGACAAATCGGCGTCTGCTTCATAAGTACCCTCTCCCAGCATGCCCAGCGAGGCCCAGGCCTCCCGATTTGCTGCTTGAAGAGAACACTTGAACCTCAGCTTCCACTGCTGCCACCTGCTTTCCCGGGGTTGAACAACACCCCAGGCACAGCAGAATGAGCCCACAGCACAGTCAAGCTGAAACAGAGAGCCCTAAACAATCACAATTGAGATCAGAGTAATTTCACACTCTGATCGTTCCCCTTAAATTTACTAGCCCCCGTACTTTGAAGTACATGGGCGCTACACGTACATAAAGAAGCTATACACTAAGAGGGTTATTTACGAAAAGGCAAATCCACTTTGCACTACAAGTGAAAACTACAAGTAAAAAGTGCACTTGGAAGTGCAGTCACTGTAAATCTGAGGGGTAGATCTGAAATGAGGGGAAGCTCTGCTGATTTTATCATCCAAACATGTGCAAGCTAAAATGCTGTTTTTTTTAAATTCCATTGTATGTTCCCCATGGATCTACAGCGACTGAACTTCCAAGTGCAATTCAGTGCAATTTCAAGTGGATTTGCTTTTTGTAAATAACCCCTTTTGTCAATGAATCTTGTGCAATCTAACTTTATTTAATGAAAAGGCTAACACTAGAACATACACCAATCAGCTATAACTTTATGACGACCCACCTAATGCTGAATTTAGGTCTCTCGTTTGCCTATTGAGGTATAGATGCCACGAGACCACTGAAGGTATGCTGTGTAATCTGGCACCAAGCCATCAGTAGGAGATCCTTTAAGTCCTGTGAGTTGCCAGATGGATTGGACTTGTTTTTCGAGCACATCCCACAGATGCTCAATTGGAAGGAGATCTGGCAAATTTAGAGGTCAAATCAACATCTCAAACTCATTGTTTTTCCTCAAGCCATTCTTGAACCTATTTTGTAGTGTGGCAGGGTACATTATCCTGCTGAAAGAGGCCACTGCCTTCAGGTAATACTGTTTTCGTGTAGCGGTCAAGGTTAAGGTAGGTGGTACGTGTCAAGTAACATTCACACGAATAGCAGAACATAAGGTTTCCCAGCAGAACATTGCCCAAACCATCACACTTCCTCCAGCTTCCTGGCTTGCATTCTTCCAATACTGACACCTGGTGTCATCTCTTCCCCATGTAAGTGATGCACAAACACCTTGACATCTACATGATGTAAAAGAATACATGACTTATCAGACCAGACCACCTTCTTCCATTGCTCCGTGGTCCAGTTTCGATGCTCACGTGCCCATACACAACAATCTGCAATGCCCATTTTTTTCTGCTCTTAGCACATCAACTTTAGTGTCAACATGTTTATTTTTTTGCCTAAATCCCATTGACTTTCCGATGGCATTGTAATGAGATAATCAATGTTATTCACTTACTGTAACCGTAACCTGTCAGGGGTCATAAAGTTATGGCTGATCAGTGTATATTACAATATTACATAAAACCAAGCATGCATACAATGTAAAATATAATACCTGCCTGTGATGCATGCACATGAAACAACCTGGGTTTGCTATGCAATGCTGTAGATTTCACATGTACATGTAACAATAGAGACGGAATTGTTGGTTCCAAAAAACTCTCTAGAATATCTGAAAAGATGTGGAGACCTTCAGAGCATATTTGTGTTACTTCCCAACACATTTTAAATGTTGTTGTTTTTTTATTTCTTGCACAATTCTATTTTTATTACAACTTTTTATATGAAACTTTGGGTAAGTACTGACTTAGAGCTATATCTGACACTACAAACCACGGAATTCCCTAACAATCTATTGCTTGCAGCAGTTGTAGTGTCAAAGATGGCTGATGATAATAGAATGTATGTCAGTCAGTAAAGAAAGGGAAGGCTTGTAAAAAGCTTTTATGTTAATAGGCTAATTTGCAAACGACTGATAACTGTGAGATGTAATAAACTCAAATTTATTTTATGGCACTTGTCACTTGGCACCATTGTGCTAGCTAACAAGTCTTTATTTACCACATACACAATAAGACTTCTAATTGCAATGCTGTGTTGGGTGCAGAATTGCTTTTTACTTAATTTTTAAACCTAATTTATTAATTACATCTTTGTTATGTAACACCCAATTAGTTTTACTAGAAAAAGAAGTGAAGAAGAGTTATTGGGTGGATAATTACTAATGGGAGCCTAATCACTAAAAATATAAGTTATACACTGTAATAAATGAAATGATTGACACAACTCTGCACTTTTCTTGCTCACCTAAACGTGCCCATACATGTAATGATTACAGGGATCCTGTATTACATTTTAGTAAGTCAAAAGTACTGTATCACTTTATAACTGAAGTCTGGCTATCCCTGGCTTCATGGCTAAGCTCCACCAACCGCCATCTTTCTATCCGGTGACAATATCCTATACTGTCTTGTTGGTCAGTTGTCAGCCATGAAATCAGGGGAAATCATGATATCCATTTGAGGTGTCATTCACTTTGTATTGACACCGACATCAGATCACAAACACAGTGGGACTGATTTACTAAAGACAAATCCACTTTGCACTACAAGTGCCCTGCAAGTTCACTTGGAAGTGCAGTTGCTTTTTGATCTGAGGGGAAGATCTGAAATGAGGGGAAGCTGATTTTATCATCCAATCACGTAGAAGCAAAAAATCTGTTTTTTATTTTCCTTGCATGTCCCCTCAGATTTATAGTGACTGCACTTCCAAGTGAACTTCCAAGTGCACTTGCGTGCACTTGTAGTGCAAAGTGGATTTACCTTAAGACCCATTTCACAGGTGCCGTGGCGGTATAGCGCCGCTATTTTTAGCGACGCTATACCGTCGGAATTGCGTCGTTATTCAGCCACTAGCGGTGCGGTTTTAACCACTGCTAGCGGCCGAAAAAGGGTTAATACTGCCAGCAATGCGCCTCAACAGAGGCGCATTGCCGGCGGTATAGCCGCAGTTTCCCATTGCTTTCAATGGGAACGAGCGGTGAAAGAGTAGTAAACAAACCACTCCTCTCACCTCTCCAATGCTGCTAACATGACTTTTGGAGCGGTTCTGCTAGCGCACCGCTTCAGTGTGAAAGCCCTCGGGCTTTCACACTGCAGAAACAACAGCCGCTGTTTAGGGTCAGTTTGCAGGTGCTATTTTTAGCCCAATAGCACCTGAAATCCACCTCAGTGTGAAAGGGGCCTTAGTAAATAAACCCCAGGGTGCTTGAAATGCGGTACAGGAAACGCACAGGGATCGTGGTGTTTCCTGCACTTCATATGTGTAAACCGAGGTTTATGGTGCACTAGAATTCAAAACAGAGAAATATCTGCTTGAAAATGTATCAGTCAGGATGGAAAATATTACACACCATCAGTCCAAAATCCGATCGGGTCAGAATGTGGTGACGTAGAACACAACGACGTGCTGAAAAAACGAAGTTCAATGCTTCGAAGCATGCGTCGACTCGATTCTAAGCATGCGCGGGTTTTTGGTCCGATGCTTTTGCGTACTAACCATCGGTTTGGTCCGATGGTCAGGCGTCCATCGGTCTGATTTTAAAGTTTTAAAACTTTGGTCCGATGGGCCGTACACAAGCTCGGTTTGGACCGATGAAACTGGCCTTAAGGCCAGTTTCATCGGACAAAACCAATTATGTGTACGCGGCCTAAGAGTTATCATGGGAAAAACGTGTCTCCACTGATGGTTTAACACCAATACTTGTTTTTCACAACAGACCAAATTTTTCAAAAATCAATTGTCATAGGCACAGAAAGTAAGGTGAAATCTTCTGAACAGGGACATAGAACCCTCCCCTATGCTATCCAACAAGTTTAAAAATAATTGTATTGGCTTGAGCTACCCTTAAAAAATGTACCTGTTCTGACTTACATACAAATACAAACCTGTTTGTAACCTGGGGACTGCCTGTATCTATATAATTACTGTTGTACCCTCCACAACCGAGTTGTATAAATGAGTAAACGTTCAGAGTTCAGACCATCTTTGGTGGCCTGTTTTTGCCCATAAAACGTATGCATTCTTATTTCCCAGTATTGCATTGCTGCAATCAGAAGATTTCATTTTTAAATAGCTTTTTAAAATTCCATGTAAAAAATGTTGTCGGCAGATGCAAGGCTAATCTCTCTTTCAACAGATGTATAGCTGCAATTTATATCTGAAAATGATTGAAAGAAAACAATCTGACTATGTGAATAGGAACTGTTTATTGACACGATTTCACAGAGGTACAATGATTTGTTCAGAAAAAACAATGACCCACATATGGTCAGCTTTGAACATTCTGTTTTCATTCAGCTAACCCAGCACAGCGGAGCCTCATGAAAGCTCGGGGGGCCAGACCTTATGTGCACTGAGCATTAATTGTTCAAAATGTGTAATCAGTGTTATATGAATGATGTCAGTTCAGTGTGAGTTTAATTTAGACATTTTTCCATTAAAACACATCTTATCTGTGTGCCTTCTAGATTGCCTCCCAATGGAATCTGCAGGTCAGGAAGAACAATGGTCTGGCAGCCAAAGGGATTCAGAAAAAGGTAACTGGGTATCAGGAAAGTGGTTTCAACCATTGATAACTGATGGAGCTGACACAATGACACATTGTTTATGGGTGCACTACTGTTTGATAACACTTTTGTGACTTGTAATGCCGTAAATCTACTCAGTTGTGTAATTGCTAATAAGTCAATGACTAGGTTACTGTTTAAAGTGTGAAGTGGCAGCTAATAAAATATATAGCACAGATATCCAGTGACTTTGTGCTTTCAAGTTCTGTACAGTATTGCTCCAGCTAGTGATATCTCATTTGAGAGTAATTTTGTATTGTATTGTGAGCTCCTCCAAAAACTCTTGTGGTTTTGGTTTGATTTTTGTAGATACTAAACTTCCCCCCCTTCCTGCATTCGGTGCTGCTGTTTGACCAGCGATATGCAGTGTTGCCAACCGTCCGTATTTTTACGGACAGTTTGTAAAAACGGGCACTTTTTTCCCCCGTTTGTAAATGTCTGTGGTTGCGGGAATGTGCCAGTAAAAATAGCCGCGATCGATTTGGCTTGGAACTGCGCATGGAGATTAGAGGCGGGGGTGGTGGTGGCTGCGGTGGCACCACAGAGGGGGATGGAGGCAGAGTGAAATGGAGGCAGGGGGTGTTAGTGGCGGGGGTAATGGAGGCAGGGGGTGTTCGTGGCACAACAGAGGGGGATGGTGGCACTGCAGAGGGTGGGGGATGGAGACAGGGGTTGTTGGTGGCACCGCAGAGGGGGATGGAGGCAGGGGGTGATTGGAGGCAGAGGGCCTGGGGATATTGGAGGCATTGGGAGATTGTGGCACCCCAGAGGGGGGGTGAAGGCAGGGGGTGTTGGTAGCAGAGGGGGATGGAGGCAGGGGGTAATGAGACTAAATAATTTGCCCTTATTATATTGAAAATAACAAAAATATGTTTTTTTTACCTTAATATATACCTTAAATCAAATTGCTATTTGCCTAGCGTACTTGTTTGTAGCCTAAATACTGAAATTTGCACCTAAAAATGTAATTTAGTAACTTTTGTAAAATGGAAGTAAAAACATGGCTTTCGGGTGTCGTGCCAGTAAATTTTAATCTGGTAGGTTGGCAACACTGGTGATATGGAAGGTCCTCTTTGAATACAACAACACTGTATAGTTACTAAGCCAGTATAGGGGGGAGATGTTTGAATCTGGAGTACAACTCTAGGGCTCTACCCCAATGCACTTAAAATTCCGCCTTAACATTTATATCAATCTTGAAAATTTACAATGGAAATTGATATGTGGCACATATCTTTCTTGCCCATTGTTTTTTCATACTAGCAGTGCCTGTCAGTCTGACTTGTAAAATATTTTGGGGAGATTTGATGAGCAGTGTTTAAATTTTGAAATGGGTCTATTACAGATCTATCACCATAATTCCTTTGATGGTGATAGATAATATTAAATGCTTCTTGGTAGAGTCCAATACATATGCATCTGTTATGATCATTTAATTACCTTTAAAGAAAGCCTTTTATTGCTGATCATCTTTTGAAAAGAAGTCTAAAGCTAACATGAATTTATTGACGTAAAATGAAGTGCAGAACTTCAGCAGTGGTGGTCAACTAGAAAATTGTAGAGGCCTCAAATGCAGCCCCCGATGCTTTCAAAAAGTTTGCACAATAGAAGCAAAACAAGTTTTGGTCTTGCCGCATTTTTTCTAAGTGCATCATAATGCACACTGAATAATAACCCCCAGCATTAATGTCAGTGGATGCAATAATAACTTCCAACATCGGTGTCAGTGAGCACTATAATAGCTCATAGAATCAGTGTCAAGTGGATGCAATAATACTGTAGCTCCCAACATTGGTGTAAATGGAGGCTATAATAACCCCCAATATTGATGCCAATTGAGGCAATATTAACCCCCAATATTGGTGTCAGTGAATGCAATAACAGCCCCAGCACTGATATCAGTGATATTGTCGGTCACTGTCAGTGAAATTTAATGCATTGGTGGTCACTGGCAGTGAAATATACCCCCACTGCATTGGTGGTTATGGAAATTAAATTTAAACTCCCAAATCGCCACCTGTTTTGGTGATCATGGCAGAGGAGTGGGACCTGTTTCCCTCAGGCTCCATTAAAATGACTGATGGAAGCTTAAAGGATCACTAAAGGAAAAAAAAATGTTTTGCTGAAATGACTGTTTACAGGGTATAGAGACATAAAAGTTAACTGATTCCTTTTAAAAATGATTAAAAATAGATAAAAATCAATCATATAATGTGCCTCTAGTTTCACTTTCGTTTTTAAACTGGTTTTGTGTTTATGTGAAGTGAGAGAGAGACAGAACAAAAACAAACAAATCCAGGGCAGTGTTTTGTTTTTAAAATTAATATGATTGGTTCTGAGGAGTTTTAGACACACAGTAATGACAGCTTGGACCACAGTGAAAAGTTGCCATGAGATTTTTCAGAAGGAGCCAGACAAGCAGGAAGTGTGGAGATCAGAGCAGAATTACAGTAACATGAAAACAGCACTGCATTAAGGTAAAGGAAGCTATTTAGCTAAAAAAATTATAATCAGAGGTGGCTAAATGCTGTCTCTGGATGCAGCTGCAATCTTTGCTATGGCCACATACAGACTGGCTGCTTAGCTGCAGCCAGAACCTCTGCAGAAATGCCTTCCCTGATTGCACACCCACTGTCTGACTCTAGGGTTGATCAGAGGCTCCATTTGCATGCAACCGCTCAGATGAGTGTTTACATGCAAACAGCTTCTGCATCGGCCATTGGTACAAATCTGACAGCTGCTGCTGTTTCCACATACTGTGCATGCAGAGTTTATATCTGCTGGCAAGAATCTAGTGATTCATGGCAGCAGATGCCCCTGGCTGCCCAAGTGGGCCCAGGTGAATGTAGGCTTAACCAACAAACAGATTATATGGTAAGTGCAAAAGTCCTGCTTTCTTTAACATTCATTAAAAGATACAGGATCAGTAGTTATTTTGATATTATTGGGACGTCCAAACGTCCAGTTTGCAGTTCAAAGTGCTGGCTGAAGACCCTTAAGCCCAAAGCTGCCAGCAGATGAGGCCTGAAAATCCACCTAGTAAAACTTAGACCGAAGACCATGTGCCAGTCTTGCACATTTGTCCAATGACTAAAAGCCCAAGAAGCACCCACTGGCCTAGTTAGGTGGACCAAGAAAATAAAAAGTGGAAACAGCTCCTTAAAGTGATACTAAAGTCTTATTTTTTTTTCTTGTAAAAAATAACAAAAATGTCATACTTACCTGCCTTGTGCAGTGGATTTTCACAGAGCAGCCCTGATCCTCCTCTTCTCAGGTCCCTCTTCTGTGCTTCTGGCCCCTCCCTCCCGTTGAGTGCCCCCACAGCAAGAAGCTGCTGTCTCAGCCAATGAGGAGGGGAGTCCCGGACACTCCTACAACATCACTGGATCTGTATGGGTCTCAGGTAAGTATTAGGGGAGCTGAGGGAGGAGGCTGCACACAGAAGGCTTTTTAAGATAAAAAAAACCTTCTACCTTTACAATCACTTTAAGACCATTAGGTTTAATAATGACCTGGCTAAGCCACCAATAGATGGTGAAACAGCAAGCTGGCATCCATTCACGTGGACCATCATGAATGGCAAAAAGAGAGTCAGAGGTTCTAATGGAAGCAGTCGCTGAGAGGTAAACACCTACCATGCAAACTGCATACAGGTAGTGAAGGGAATAGTCCTTCTGATTTACTGGACCTGGTCAGACGGACAGATGGAAGAACAGTCTTCCCTTCACTACCTGGCCTCAATACTACCTTATCTTTGTGTAAGACCAAAATGGTTCTTCACAAGACAATAACAACAAGAACCTGGGGAATGCCCAGGGAATAACCAAGCCTACTTACCGACCAGCTAGCAGAACAACCAATTAACCTGTCTAACAATGTGCGTTAAAAACAGGGGTTTTGTCCGCACGCATTTGCAAACGCATGCGTGAGCCACAGAGCCGCGCCAAGGCACCCCATAATTCTGTGGTCCTAACACTAACAGTGAGTGTCCTCACAATGGAGGCACATGCATTTTAATGGATAGATAGGGGCAGGTGGACTGAAGGGGAGCCACCCCTCCTTAAAGGTACAGAAGCACACCAAGCACCCAGCATATAGCACAATGGCTGCAAAGGTGTTGGTGCACTGCTGGACCAAAATAAACACCACAGGTGAAACAAAACGTATCCACCGCCCCCATCTATGGCTGGCAATCACAGTAAGTAGCAATGGAAGGCTAAAGCAGATAACAACAAGAACCTGGGGAATGCCCAGGGAATAACCAAGCCTACTTACCGACCAGCTAGCAGAACAACCAATTAACCTGTCTAACAATGTGCGTTAAAAACAGGGGTTTTGTCCGCACGCATTTGCAAACGCATGCGTGAGCCACAGAGCCGCGCCAAGGCACCCCATAATTCTGTGGTCCTAACACTAACAGTGAGTGTCCTCACAATGGAGGCACATGCATTTTAATGGATAGATAGGGGCAGGTGGACTGAAGGGGAGCCACCCCTCCTTAAAGGTACAGAAGCACACCAAGCACCCAGCATATAGCACAATGGCTGCAAAGGTGTTGGTGCACTGCTGGACCAAAATAAACACCACAGGTGAAACAAAACGTATCCACCGCCCCCATCTATGGCTGGCAATCACAGTAAGTAGCAATGGAAGGCTAAAGCAGATAACAACAAGAACCTGGGGAATGCCCAGGGAATAACCAAGCCTACTTACCGACCAGCTAGCAGAACAACCAATTAACCTGTCTAACAATGTGCGTTAAAAACAGGGGTTTTGTCCGCACGCATTTGCAAACGCATGCGTGAGCCACAGAGCCGCGCCAAGGCACCCCATAATTCTGTGGTCCTAACACTAACAGTGAGTGTCCTCACAATGGAGGCACATGCATTTTAATGGATAGATAGGGGCAGGTGGACTGAAGGGGAGCCACCCCTCCTTAAAGGTACAGAAGCACACCAAGCACCCAGCATATAGCACAATGGCTGCAAAGGTGTTGGTGCACTGCTGGACCAAAATAAACACCACAGGTGAAACAAAACGTATCCACCGCCCCCATCTATGGCTGGCAATCACAGTAAGTAGCAATGGAAGGCTAAAGCAGATAACAACAAGAACCTGGGGAATGCCCAGGGAATAACCAAGCCTACTTACCGACCAGCTAGCAGAACAACCAATTAACCTGTCTAACAATGTGCGTTAAAAACAGGGGTTTTGTCCGCACGCATTTGCAAACGCATGCGTGAGCCACAGAGCCGCGCCAAGGCACCCCATAATTCTGTGGTCCTAACACTAACAGTGAGTGTCCTCACAATGGAGGCACATGCATTTTAATGGATAGATAGGGGCAGGTGGACTGAAGGGGAGCCACCCCTCCTTAAAGGTACAGAAGCACACCAAGCACCCAGCATATAGCACAATGGCTGCAAAGGTGTTGGTGCACTGCTGGACCAAAATAAACACCACAGGTGAAACAAAACGTATCCACCGCCCCCATCTATGGCTGGCAATCACAGTAAGTAGCAATGGAAGGCTAAAGCAGATAACAACAAGAACCTGGGGAATGCCCAGGGAATAACCAAGCCTACTTACCGACCAGTCTTCCCTTCACTACCTGGCCTCAATACTACCTTATCTTTGTGTAAGACCAAAATGGTTCTTCACAAGACAAGGCTGCCAGCTCACACACATCTTGAAGTTGTGATGGCACACAACCTACGGAGTGATGGTAAAAAAAAGAATATCCATGTTTTTTCTTCTCTCCTCTCTACCCTCTCCCACGCCAACTACACACTGACCAGTCGAACCACCCTGAATGGCAGACCATGCTCTTATTAAAGATCCCTACCCCATAACCTATTCCTCCTGGTACTCTGGGGAATCTTCCACAGTTAACTTCCATTTCATTTTTTTGTTAAAAGTCAGGTGGCATCACAACACCTAGAACATTTATCTAAATGTATATTTTTTGGGGAGGTTTAAGAAACAATGCGACAACCAAGACCACTTATAGTGTTTTTTTATCAATCGATTTTATAACTTGTAATACTCATGCGATTTACAACATCTTCCTGCTGAATATGATTTGTACAAAGTCTCTCTGTTTGGTGTACATGATTTAACCCTTTCTTAAAAAAATAATGTTTAAAAAAAAAAAAAGAAAAGAGAAAACCCTAATAAGTTCAAAAGTTGCCCTTTGAAGAATCAAATTCAGATCCCATGGAGACAGAAGAGGTTTGTACAGAAGGAGCCACATGAGAGACACCCTGTACAAAAGTCTAGACCAAAGAATAGAAAGATAATGGTCTTTGGAATAAGATCGTAAGGGCAAAGATTTCACATTTGATGGTACGCAAGGCCAAATTCCAATGCAGTCTTGATTGCAGAAAAGTCAAGATTCATCCGACAAGGTATTACCTAGGGTTAGCCTTTCTTTGATTGCACCAAATGAGGTAATTATTTTATATGTGATTGTAGGCCTTACAGGAGGTAGATTTCTTAGCTTTTAATGGATAGGAATTACTGGATCATAGAGACTCCTGTCTCACAAGACCTGGGCTTCAACAGCCACGCCGTCAAAGTCAGCCACTGTGAAGCAGCAGATTGATCAGGTCGGAGTATCACATCTGCTTTAGCTAGTCCAGAGCAATAGGTACTACTGGACTGTTCTCAGTCTGAATCCTGTGGAGTAGATGCGGAAGGTGTTTTAAAAGGGAAAAAGCAAGATCAGACTGCAGTGAGTCTATGGAGCTACCATAGCATTAGCATGCACTGCTGTCGCTAGAGGATCTCTGAATCTTGAGACAAACCTGTTCAGTTTGTTGTTAAATTAGGTGGCTGGGAGGTACACCTGTGACACGGGTCTTAGAACACCTCTGAGTGTAGGGACCACTACCTCAATTTATACACTGTTGACTAAGGTCAATTGTCCACACCTAAAACAGCGGACAAGGCTGGAATGTGCATTTCTCCCCAGATTAGTATCCTCTCTACTTTTTTTTGCCACAGTCAGACTTCTGGTTCCTTCCTCATGGTTGATGTATGCCACTGCTATGGTGTTGGCTGACTGGCTCCTGATCAGATGACCCTCCAGATAGAGTGTCCTAGATACAATTTTCTTGTTGCGCCAAACTGTTAATTGGGAAATTAGATACCTTCTGTACCAACAAGGTGTCTAGGACTCCTTCTCAGCCAGACTGGCAACCATAAAATGATCTTCAATGACAGTGGGAGGAAGGATTTTCCCAGCTCCAAACCTTGATTCTTAAGCTACCAGACTAGGGATAATCTCTTTTTAGATGCCAAGTTGATTGGTTTGTCAAGAGATTGAACCGATTTTGTCCATGATAACAGAATGTATTGAATAGCTTTGAAGTGGAACTAAGCAAATACTGCAAGTGATGTGTTGGTTTCAATGCTGATTTCTGGAACTTTTTTAGGACTGGACTGTCAGCATTACATTGACAATCAGAGGTTTAGCCAACTGTTTCGGCAATAAGAAAAGAAAAAGGGGGTTCCCCTGTGTGGACTTTTAAGGCACTTATAATATTCCAAAATATACAGGATATTGAGAGTAAAAAAAATAGTTTTATTCACAATTGTACATATTTATCAAAAAAATGTAATATTGAATTAAAATATACAGTTCCAATGATTGTCACCATATAAGTAAATATATGAAGAACCGTCTTTACACCCGACGCCTTTCGGGTAACCTTCTTCAGGGGTGTGTAGAGAGGGACAATTAGTTAATGTATTATAAAGGATGATGAATATTTTACTGGATATGGTTTTTTAAAAGAATTGAAAAATTAAAAAAAAAAAAAACGTATCCAATGAAATATTCATCATCCTTTATAATAGCTGAAATAATTGTCCTTATCTACACACCCCTGAAGAAGGTTACCCCGAAACGCGTTGGGTTTAAAGAAGGTTCTTCATGTATTTACTTATATGGTGACAATCATTGGAACTGTATATTTTAATTCAGTATTTTTTTTCTTTGATAAATATGTACAATTGTGAATAAAACAATTTTTTACTCTCAATATCCCACAGAAACTAAAGGTAGTGCTGATGCACTGGTAAAATGAAGACTGCAAGTACTCATCTTTGATTTTCACAAAGGCAAAATAAATCTTTGATGGATGAGGTCTATGGCAGACTTGGTGGATTCGATGCAGAGCTTTTGAGTTCGAATGAAAACATGTAGACCCTTCAAGTATAGGATGGAACAAATACCCACTTTTGGTTTTGGAACAGTGAAAAGGTTGGAGTATGAAATTAATCTGGATGTAGACCTGAAATCTAGCTTGTAGCACCTGAACACTATTTTCTCTAGCCAGGCACCCAAGATGCTTTCTGAACTGGTATTACCAAAGGCTTACAGACATCCCCCCACTTTGATAAGTGGGGTTGTCTCTTCATACTATTGGCTTGGAGGGTTTAGAGGCCCAGGGTTTGTAGAAGTATTGACCCCTTACTTAAGCACTTCCCAGCCAGCTCACGTACATATATTGCGGGAGGTTGGCAGTCCTGTACGAACCAACATACAGGTACGTTGGCTCCTTTAAGAGCCTTAGCAAGTGCCCGCTGCATGGCTGAGGACCTGATGTGTGTGGCCGGGCGGTTGCGATGCCTGACGGCCACCAGTAATTGTGGGTACGAGAGCCAGAACAGGGATCTATGAGTGTAAACACACAAATCTCAGTTCTGTCAGGGGAGGAAGATCCCGGTTCTGTTAGGGGATCATCTGCTCCTAAAGATTAAGAACAACGATCAGTCCGGGCTGTAGACAGAAGTCTTGGAGACACTCCAAGAGCGGCCGTGGCCAACAGTCTGTAAGATTCTTAGAAAGCTTAGATGTAGCAGTATGGAGACTATACCTCCAGTAGAGAGATAAGCCGTTTGTCCATAAGTCAAGCCAGGGTCAAGTACAGGTGCCCAGCCACAGTGAGAAACGTGGTTAGGAGACAGGCCAGGGTCAAGTACAGGTCAGCAGTCAGACTGAGAGACATGGTCTGGAGAAAAGCCAGGGATGTGCCTACACAGGTTACTGGCAGGAATTCCCTGTCTGCATGCTGGCACTGCCAGTGAAATTCACTTAATACAACTTTCTTTGATACGGTGGCAACAATGCTGCATTGCTCCCGAATTCAGAACAAATTTTTTAGGAGGACAAGTGGCCAATCAACATTGTCACTGCTGATTTAAAAGCCCTGACAGTTAGCACCTCACCACTCCTAGTCCTGCCCACTGCTTTTAAGATTTAGAGCACTGCCTCTGTTGTTAAAACTCTCCCTCTGTGAGCTGCAGTGTCTGGGGAGGGGGAGCACGTGAGACACAAATGAAGAATGATAATTTTATGATGTTTGTGCATCAGTGCCAAGAGCGGTGCATCCATAGAGGGTGCTGCAGCGCCACCCCCTCTGGCTCTCGCACAGCCACTAAAACATATAGATTCATGCATTGTATGAATCTATATATTTTCGTCGCTGTCGCCCACTATTCAGCTGGCCGGATGTTGAGCGCCAGCCAGCTGAATTACAGCAGTTGGCTGGCTGTGTGGAGGTGCCTATCAGAGCCAGCAACTGACATTCTGGTAATCAGGTTACCGATTGGCTGAAGCGTCATCAAGGGCGGGACGAGGGACATCGAGGGACGGTAGAAGCACGGCTGACCCCAGAAAGGTAAGTGCCGGGGGGGGGGGGGCATTTTACTGGGCACAGTGGCTACAAATGCGGGGCACAGTGGCGACAACTGCGGAGCACAGTGGCGACAATTGCGGGGCACAGTGGCGACAATTGATGGCACAATGGTAACAATTGATGGCAAAGTGGTGACAATTGATGGCATGGCATAGTGGTGACAATTAATAGGAAAGTGGTGAGATATGATGCTACAGTGGCTGTGTTTGATGGCATGGCACAGTGACTGCGTTTGATGGCATGGCATAGTGGTGACAATTGATGGCACAGTGGCTGCGTTTGATGGCATGGCACAGTGACTTCATTTGATGGCATGGCACAGTGGTTGCGTTTTGATGGCATGGCACAGTGGCTGCGTTTTGATGGCATGGCACAGTGACTGCGTTTTGATGGCATGGCACAGTGGTGACAATTGATGGCACGGTGGCTGCGTTTGATGGCATGGCACAGTGGTTGTGTTTGATGGCATGGCACAGTGGTTGTGTTTGATGGCATGGCACAGTGGCTGCGTTTGATGGCATGGTACAGTGGCTGCGTTTGATGACATGGCACAGTGGCTGCGTTTGATGGCATGGCACAGTGGCTGCGTTTGATGGCACAGTGGCTGCATTTGATGGGCACAGGGAGGCTGCAATTGTTTTTGTTTTTTTGTTTTCGTTTGCGCCCCCCAAAAAATTTGGAGCACCATCCGCCACTGTCTGTGCATCACATATTAACTGGATTTAATACGTGTTAAGCCTGTCATTTAGGAACCTTTAGTTGTACTTGAGTGTTTAAAACTCACAAAGATTTCTAAATCTTTTGCAGTCAACAGGAGTATACATGTATAGAGATGAGATCTCAGTTTATTAAATGATTAATTGTTTGTTACCCAGCATTCTGCATAACTTGTGCTGATGTCTGTTATGCGTTGTGTATCATGTAGGTTTTTTTTTTTCTTGTCACATGACACTTCACAGGGAAAACATTGCTTTATTCATTCTATCCAATCTTCCAGCAATCCCAAATCAAGAATATTGCTATGGTGCCCTGTGGTCATAACAGTGTATAACTAAATTAGGGGAACTTCAAATTCCACTGCATGTCTGGAAACAATAAGGCAGATGGTCATCCTGACATCATGGATCAGTGTTTCTTCCCTGTGATTTCAGGTCAGCGTTTCCCCCATGCTGAAGTGATTATAGTTTGCTTTCCAGCAATAACTAATTGGTCCTTGTGCATTTGTTTAAATAAAACTGCATTCAGCGCAATACATCCTCCACTCTGTCACTTGGGCTCAGAGGTGGATTTACTGCATTCCTTGGAACTGGCATGTTTAACTCATTGGTCCCCGTGTGTCGGAGTTTCTGAGCCTAAAACTGACATTATTTAGCTGTAACTTCTGATCAAATCCAAACCTGCCCTAAGAAATTACAATTATGCCTTGTACACACGATCGGAATTTCCGATGAAAAAAGTCAGATGGAATTTTTTCATCGAATATTCGGACCGTGTGTAGGCCCCATCGGACTTTTTTTGTCTGAGTTTAGAAATAGAACATGTTTTATTTTTTTCCGATGGAAAAAATTCCTATTGGAAAATCCTATCGTCTGTGTGGAACTCCGACGGAGAAAAAACCCACGCATGCTCAGAATCAGGTCGACACATGCTCGGAAGCATGAACTTCATCTTTCTCAGCTCGTTGTAGTCTTTTACGTCATTGCGTTTTGGACGGTCGCAATTTGGTCTGACAGTGTGTATGCAAGACAGGTTGAACGGAATTCCATTCCATCAGATTTTATCCCATCGGAAATTCCTATCGTGTGTACAGGCAGGGCCGGTGCTAGCGCAAGGCAATTAGTGCACTTGCCTAACGGCGCCAGCGCCGCCAGGGCGGAAAACTGAGCGGGTCACCGCCGACCCGCCGGGACAGTCGCCCGCCCGATCAAAGAGCGGTGGTCAGTGACTCAGTCAGTGTCTCTGTGGGCAGCGGGCGGCATGCGGCATCTAAAGGAACTGCCAGCGTGGCTCTCACACACAGCTCAGCCACAGTTCTGCTCTCGCCCCCCCACGGACTACTCCTCCTCTGCCAGCCATGTTCGTCTGTCCAGTGAGGTAGGGCGGAGGGGAACTGCGGGCCACTGTCAGGATGTCCCCCCCACCTTTCTCATGTCAGCATGTCTGCAGCACGGGACAGGAGAGAAGAAAGCTTTCTGCTTGTTCTTCTCCCCTCCCACAGTGGAGCAGAAAAAACTAGACATGTGCATTCGTTTTCGTTAGAATGCATTTTCGTCCGAAAAACTGTTTTTTTCGCTATTGTTTTAACAAACGATAACGAAAGCGCAAAAAACGAAAAACCGAAAGATCCGACATAAAAAATGCTTTATTTTCGTTTTCGTTGCGGTAAAAATTCGATATAGAGAGATTCGACATTATAGGGAAAAGATTCGACATCATAGAGAAAAGATTCGACATTATAGAGAAAAGATTCGACATTATAGAGAAAAGATTCGACACTATAGAAATAATAGAATCGACATTAAACAGAATAGATTTCGATTTATGAGAAAATAGATTCGACATTATAGAGAATAGATTCGACATTATTACTAGTCATACAACATTAGAATTCTTGTAGGCGGAATATTCGAACGGGAATGTATGATTCGACGTAAAGATTCGACGTTCCGTCGAATATTCTTTTGACCATTCGACAGAAACCAAGTATTATTGGATTTTCGGACGAAAGCTATTCCTCAACGAAAAACGAAATAAATCAAAACGATTTTCGGGAGTTACTAAATAAATTTATTTTCCAAACGAAAAAACAAAACAAAATATTCCAGTCTGCACATGTCTAGAAAAAACTGGTGGGGCATCCTGGGAAATGTAGTCCCGGGAATAGGCTACAGTCACCGCATGCACTCTGCTGGGGCCTACAGGAGACATGGAAATAGAAAGAGGACTGTGCTGGAGGAACTAATAGCCCCAGCATCACCAGATAGAGCCACGCTGTACCGGCACCACCAGAGAGCCACACTGTACCTGCACCATCAGAGCGCCATGCTGTACCTGCACCATCAGAGCGCCATGCTGTACCCGCACCACCAGAACGCCACGCTGTACCCGCACCACCAGAGTGCCATGAGAGCCATGCTGTACCCACACCACCAGAGCACAACGTTGTTTCTGCACCACCAGAGCACCACGTTGTACCTGCACCACTAGAGCACCATGCTGTACCCGCACCACCAAAGCGCCACGCTGTACCCACACCACCAGAGCGCCACGCTGTACCCACACCACCAGACAGCCATGAGAGACATGCTGTACCCGCACCACCAGAGTGAGTCATGAGAGCCACGCTGTACCCACACCACCAGAGCGCCACACTGTACCCACACCAGAGAGAGAGAGCCAAGCTGTACCCGTACCACCAGAGAGAGAAAGCCACGCTGTACCCGCACCACCAGAGAGAGAGCCACGCTGTACCCACACCACCAGAGAGAGAGAGAGCCATGCTGCACTGCACCACCAGAGAGAGAGCCATGCTGTACCGCACCACCAGAAAGAGAGCGTCACACTGTACCTGCACCACCACCAGAGAGAGAGAGCCACGCTGTCCGGGACCACCAGAGACAGCAGGTCAGTTTCACTGGGCAGTGTGGGCACAATAGGAGACAGATAGTACTAGCATTGTTCTCTATCTATCTATCTATCTATATATATTTTGTGGTATCTCTCTGTATAGTGTTGGTGTGTGTGTGCACGTGTGCGTGCGTGCGCGCCGGGGGGGTGGCAAAATACACCTTCGCCTGAGTTGGCAAAAATCCTTGCACCGGCCCTGTGTACAGGGCATAAGAATCTAAAGGTTTGAATGTGGTTGTTGAGGATATAACAGCAGCTCTTTGTACTGACAATATGATACATGAGGCCATTTGTATCGTGGAATTCTTTCTTTTGTAACTTCCCAGACTGTCACTTTATTTCTTAGCATTAGTCCTTGCCTCCATGTTTTAATCATTTCCTAATGATTTGGTGAAATACGGTGTACCTACATAATTATGAAAGTCTTTTTTGTTGTTGTCAAGATAAATTAGATGTTATTCATTTCCATTACAGTGCTGACCTCCGTTTGATGGAGAGTACACAGATAATATAATGCATTCATTTATTTTAAAACCATTTACTGAAAATGTAAGTGCTTTCTTTTGTAAGTGATTCTAAACTCTGGTTTCTGCTGTAATCTGACTTCCTGTTAGAGGGTGGCTTTGTTCATTCTCCATGGTCCCACTGTATGTAAGAACCTCTCTTGCTCGGTCCCAAGATGGACTAGGGCAGTGATGGTGAACCTTGGCACCCTAGATGTTTTGGAACTACATTTCCCATGATGCTCATGCACTCTGCAGTGATGTTAAAGCGGAGTTCCACCCTTAAAACCACTTTGTTTCATCCCATCCAGCATACTGGCGTCAGCGCCAGTATGCTTTTTTTATTTTTATTTTTTATTCCATGTACTTACTTTATAATAGATCATGTAATTTTGGGCGCACCGCGGTATGTCGCCGCTATAAGGCGTCACGCCTTCCGGAAACAGCCGATTAGCGTTCGGCTCTTCTCGGCGCCTGCGCACAGACCCAGGAGCTGACTGCGCAGGCTCTGTATATAGCCGCGTCACGCCCTCCGAAAAAAGCCGAACTAGGACCGGCTATTTACGGCGCCTGCGCAGTCAGCTCCTGGGTCTGTGCGCAGGCGCCGAGAAGAGCCGAACGCTAATCGGCTGTTTCCGGAAGGCGTGACGCCTTATAGCGGCGACATACCACGGTGCGCCCAAAATTACATGATCGATTATAAAGTAAGTACATGGAATAAAAAAATAAAAAAAACAGCATACTGGCGCTGACGCCAGTATGCTGGATGGGATGAAACAAAGTGGTTTTAAGGGTAGAACTCCGCTTTAAGCATTATAGGAAATGTAGTTCCAAAACATCTGGGGTGGCAAGGTTCGCCATCACTGGACTAGGGACTATGGTCTGTGGGATTTTTAATGTGCATAGAGCAGTGCACATGGCCACAACTAACGTACACTCCATGTTCTAAACAAATGGAAGTGATTGTGAATAGGAGAGGTTCGTAGCTCATTAAGGGCATTACAAAGAAAAAGAAAAATACAGTAAGGCTTCTTGTACACTGCAGCTGGGCAGTTGGGCATTTTTTTTTTCAACAGCTCCTGAACGCTCCTCAATGTTATCTTATGTGTACATGTCATTTATAGTAGTTTAGAGGCAGTTGAGTTTACTGTTTTTTTTTTTTTTAAAGCAGAAAAATTACATTCAGGACTGTAGTCTGTGTTTGTTATAGCAGTAACATAATTTTTACCACATGCTTTTGACTGCAAGCAAGGGGAGAGTGAGAAAGGGAGAGAGAGGGGAGAGAGATAGGGAGGAAGAGAGAGGGGAGAGGGAGAGGGAGAGAGATAGGGAGCGAGAGAGGGAGAGAGAGGGGAAAGGGAGCAAAAGGGAGAGAGAGGGAGGGAGAACAGGGAGGGGGAGAGGAAAAGAGGGATGGAGAGAGATGGGGAGAGGGAAAGAGAGAGTGGGGGAGAAAGAAGGTGGTGATAGAGGGGGAAGGGGGAGAGAGAGAGGGAAGGAGGAGAGTGAGGGGAAAGAGATGGGGAGAAAGAGAGGGGGAGACAGAGGGAGGGAGAGAGAGAGAGAGAGAGAGAGGGAGAGAGAGAGAGAGTGAGTGAGTGGGGAAGAAAGAGAAGGAGAGGGAGAGAGAGGGGAGGGGGAGAGAGTGGGGGAGAAAGAGAGGGGGAGGGAGAGAGAGGGGGAGAGTGGGAGAGGAAGAGAGGGAGGGGAAAGAGAGAGAGAGGAGAGGAGGCGTAGAGATAGAGAGGGAAGAGGGAGATAGGGGGAGAGAGAGGGGAGAGAAAAAGAGAGAGAGGGATAGAGAGGGGGAGTAGGCGGGAGAGAGAGGGGGAGGGAGGAAGAGAGGGGGAGGTATGAAGAAAGAGAGAGAGGGGGAGAAAGGGAGATGATAAGAGACGGGAGAGGTAGAAAGGGAGAGAAAGAGAGAGGAGGGGGAGAGAGAGAGATGGGGAGCGAGGGGGAGGGGGGAGAGAGAGGGGGAGAGAGAGGGGGAGCGAGGGGGAGAGGGAGAGAGAAAGATATGGGATCCATAGTTAAAGCACACTGTCTCTCTGCTGCTGCTCACTCTTCTCTCAGAGAATGGCTAAAATAGTTAATAATACTTGTTTTTTATACATTGTGGGCATTTGGGAGGGGTCTCCTGAGGTTATCTTTAACCACTTAAGACCCGGACCAAAATGCAGGTAAAGGACCTTGCCCCTTTCTGCGATTTGGCACTGCGTCGTTTTAACTGACAATTGCGCGGTCGTGCAACGTGGCTCCCAAACAAAATTGGCGTCCTTTTTTCCCCACAAATAGAGCTTTCTTTTGGTGGTATTTGATCATCTCTGCGGTTTTTATTTTTTGCGCTATAAACAAAAATAGAGCGACAATTAAAAAAAAAATGCAATATTTTTTACTTTTTGCTATAATAACTATCCCCCAAAAATATATAAAAAAACATTTTTTTTCCTCAGTTTAGGCCGATACGTATTCTTCTACGTATTTTTGGTAAAAAAAAATCGCAATAAGCGTTTATCGGTTTTTTTTCGCAAAATTTATAGCGTTTACAAAATAAGGGATAGTTTTATTGCATTTTTATTAATTTTTTTTTTACTACTAATAGCGGCGATCAGCGATACTTTTCGTGACTGCGACAATACACTTCGGACAATTTTGACACATTTTTGGGACAATTGTGATTTTCACAGCAAAAAATGCATTTAAATTGCATTGTTTACTGTGGAAATGACAGTTGCAGTTTGGGAGTTAACCACAGGTGGCGCTGTAGGGGATGTGTGACCTATGTGTTGTGTTTACAACTGTAGGGGGGTGTGGCTGTAGGTGTGACGTCATTGATCGCATCCCCCTATTACAGGGATGACGCGATCGATGCTACAGCCACAGAGAAGCACGGGGAAGCCGTGTGTACACACGGCTCTCCCCGTTCTTCCGCTCCAGGGACAGATCGCCGCACTGCAGCGGCGATCGGGTCCACGAATCCCGCGGTCCCGGTCCTGGAGCTCCGCGCCCCACGGCTGGGTACTAAAATCAACGTATATATACGTTGATGTGCCCAGCCGTGCCATTCTGCCAACGTAAATGTGCAGTAGGCGGTCCTTAAGTGGTTAAAAAACACAAACCCTCATAAACACCTTTAATTACTGTACATAGTCAACTGGAAAGATAAGTACAGTATATTGCCTCTTCTTTTAACCATTTTCCATCCGCCCCATAGCAGTTTTACTGCTACAAGCAGCTGTGCGCCAGATAACGTATATATACGTGATTCCAAACTTCTCCTACAGGGGACACATGCGCCCCTCTGGCTGGGACGCATCTGCTGTGATAGCTTACAGCAGAAGCCAATCTGCGGGTGCCAGGCACTCGATGTCCTCTGGCCCCCTGTTGACCTTCTGTAAACGACACAGAACGGGGATCTGCCTCTGTTAACAAGGCAGATCGCCCTTTTGACAGGGGGGAAGGAATGGATTCTTTGCAGGGACTAGAATCGATTACTTCCCCTAGTAAAAGCAGCACACGGATTGTTTTTTTTTTTTTTTAACCAAAAACATGTAGCAGAATACGTATTGGCCTAAATTTATGAAGAAATTACATTAAAAAAAAAATTATTGGATGTGTTTTATAGCAGAAAGTAAAAAGAAAATATATATTTTTTTTGTAATTGTCTGACTTTTTTTGCTTACAGAAAAAAAAAAATTAAAAACCCAGTGGTGATCATATACTACCAAAAGAAATCTCTATTTGTGGGAAAAAAATGACATACATTTTAGTAACGCAGTGCTGTATCGCAAAAAAAATGGCCTGGTCATGAATGGGGGTCAAACTGTACGGAGCTGAAGTGGTTAAAATTAACACTTCTTGTTAATCAGTAGGACAAGTATCAGCATTACCAAGCCACATTAAATGGTCCTATCACTACAGGGTCAAAACTGAAAGATGAGGCTTAGGCCGCGTACACACGTCCGAGAACCTCGTCGGGCTACACCCATCGTTCCGCCCGTCGAGTTCGTCGACCAGGCTGTCGAAAAAGGAGTCAATCCATTAGTCCCGATGGCCCGTCGAGCAAATAGAGAACCTGCTCTCTATTTTGGCTCGACAAGCTTCCCGACAGGACCCTCGACAAAAGTGTACACACGATCGAGCTTCTCGGCAGAATATGGATCCCAGCGAGCTTCTCGCTGGATTCTGCCGAGAAGCTCGTCGTGTGTACGGGGCTTTAAAGTGGATGTAAGGCCGCGTACACGCGGCAGAGAACCTCGACGGGCCAAACACATCGTTCCGCCCGTCGAGGTTCTCGCCCGGCAGTCGAAATCGTTGACCAAGCTGTCGGGAAAGGCGCCGAGCCATGGTTCTCGATGGGCCATAGAGCAAATAGAGAACCTGCTCTCTATTTTGGCTCGACGGCTTTCCCGACGGGATGCTCGCCGAAACCGTACACACGGCCGAGGTTCTCGGCAGAATGAGGATCCCAGCGAGCTTCTCGCTAGTTTCTGCCGAGAATCTCTGCCGTGTGTACGGGGCCTAAACCCAAAAAATGTTTTTGATGTCACAATGTAGAGTATAAGATTTCCTATCATCTGTGCCCAGTCTTGCCACACAGAGTTAATCCAGCGCTGAGTAATCCTCTTGTAATGTTCAGTGCAAATAACAGAATTCCAGATAAAAACTTGCCAGATTATAAAGTCTGTTTCTCTGTTTTTGCTTTCAGTGACAGGTTGATTACAAATCTAGCTTGGACATGTTTATAATAACATGAGGTGATCCAAAGTTCATTGTATATTACCAGGATGTGTTATGTGGGGGAGGGGTGGATTTCTCACTTTTTATACCTCATGTTATGATAAACATAACATAACATAAGATAAACATGTCCAAGCTATATTTGTAAATAACCTGTCACTCAAAGCAAGAAGAGAGAAAACTGACTTTTTATTTAGGCAGGTTTTTATCTGGAATTCTGTTCATTTTACTGAACATTAAAAGAGGATTACTCAGCGCTGGATTAACTCTGTGTGGCAAGACTGTGCACAGATGATAGAAAATCGTATACTCTACATTGTGACATCAATGGGGTGGGTTTACATCCACTTTAACTTTTACTGCCTTTAAATTCATGGTTCACTGGAAAGATATGTATATTGCCTATTCTTGCTTCTTTCAGTTTTTTACTATTTTGAGTGCAAAAGTATATTTAGCTTTCCATATATAAAAAATCTGTTTATCCAGGGCAGGCTTGTGTACATTGATGCCCAATCAGCCCTTAGATTTTTAATTAATTTCGGTTATTGTAAAGTAACTCAGGAGTCATTTTACTTTAATGGCTTTCTGAATAGAACCTGTGCCGAGCAAGCATAGGCGTGCGCACAGGGGGTGCTAGGGGTGCCTGGGCACACCCTAATCACCCTGTATGGTGCAGCTTCCCTCCACTCCTCTTGCACCCTCTGCTGCGGGGGATGTTTCAGGATGGATGACTGAATGAACACAGTGGGTGATCTGTACTGATTGCTCCTGTGTTCATTCTGAACTGAAGCATAGTGAATGGGGCTCCTAAAAAAATGTAAATAAATAATAAAAATAAAAACTGACACCATCCACTGTGCTATTTACACCAATCTCTGCTCTACTGACACTGTCCACTGCTCTGCTGATATACATGCGTGTGTTTGTGCTCTGGAGTGCACACCCTAATGCAATAGCCTGCGCACACCAATGCGAGCAAGCGAGTGACCTCCTGTGCTTAGTAAGCAGCAGGGCAAATGCATAGGATCCTGAGTGGGGATCACGGTAGTAGCGGTTCTTACAACAGTGATTTCTAGCTTGTACATGTATCACACATATATACTCACTTTGGTCCAGCTGTGTAAAAATTGCAATATCTGGAAATCAGCTGTAAACATAAAAGAAGTAGGAAATATTACAATGCATTTCTAGCTAAAATGTTATATATTTTTATTATTCCGTGTATTATTTTGATGGTTAGGAAATATAATGTAACCTTCCATCTGTCCTGTCTCCCTTTCTTATTTTCTATCATCATCTTTCTTATTTATTTGATATCATTCTACTTTTCACCTCCATATTTTACTACCGTATTTTGCTTTTGGTATAGGTTTATTTTCCCATATAGCCACGTTTCTCCCTATCTGTCTTTGTCTGCCTTGCCTCACTCTTGCCATGAATATTAGAAATATGCGCAGTTGTGCCCTTTGATGTTTCCCACGCACCTTGTCCAAATCCATTAGTATCTGGTAGAACAAGAAACAGAGTTAATACAGGTCACATTCTTGGGTCTTAGGTAAAGAAACACAAGTTAGTGGGCTTCCTCTGCATGTCTGACTTCTACCAAGTGTCTGATTCTTGTTGTGTCTTTGGGGGTAACTCAATTCCGTAACATATTCAGCCTTCTACAGCTGTTCAAACCAGCCCTTTGTTTTGCTCCTTGGCTCTTGTGAATTGACAAAAAACAGATAAAATTTTAACTCTTCTATTATCAAAGGAACCAGCTTCATGCTGAGGGGGGCGGGGGATTACAAAACATAATAACTTGGCATATTTTGCGGTTTGCTCTCAAAATTGTCTCCATCTGCTCTATATTATTATGCGGCTGCTTAAAAAGGGGCGTACTTCATCCCAGGTAGCAGGAAAATGGAATTGACTTTTAAATTAGGAAATGTAAAAAGACCTCAAACTAAAACGGAATGCCCTCTATACCACTGAAGCATTGGCATTATGTAGTTCATTTGCATATTTAACCGCTTCCCGACCACCGCACGCATATATACGTCGACACAATGGCACTCCTGGCAGAAGGACATATATATTAGTCCCCTTTAAGGAAGCGCCATTGTGCACGCGCGTGCCACCGCAAGCTCCATGAACCCGACCGTGGGTCTTGTGTACTTGATCGCCACGGGGATGCCCGCGATCGTCTCACGGAGAGATAGAGTGGGGAGATGCTAATGTAAACAAGCATCTCCCCGCTCTGCCTAGTGACAATGACAGTGATCACTGCTTCCTGTAATCGGAAGCGGTGATCACTGTCTTGTCACGTGTAGCCCATTCCCCCTACAGTAAGAAACACTCACTAGGGCACACTTAACCCCTACAGCAACCCCTTCACTGCCAGTGTAATTTTCACTGTAATCAGTGCATTTTTATAGCACTGATCGCTGTAAAAATGACAATGGTCCCCAAAATGTGTCAAAAGTGTCCGATGTGTCCGCCATAATGTCGCAGTCTGATAAAAATCGTTGATCGCTGCCATTACTAGTAAAAAAAAAAAAATGCCATAAAACTATCCCCTATTTTGTAGACGCTAACTTGTGGGCAAACCAATCAATAAACGCTTATTGCGATTTTTTACCAAAAATATGTAGAAGAATATGTATCGGCCTAAACCGAGGGAAATTTTTTTTTATTATATAGTGCGGAAAATAAGTATTTGAACACCCTGCTATTTTGCAAGTTCTCCCACTTGGAAATCATGGAGGGGTCTGAAATTGTTATCGTAGGTGCATGTCCACTGTGAGAGACATAATCAAAAAAAAATTCCAGAAATCACAATGTATGATTTTTTTAACTATTTATTTGTATGATACAGCTGCAAATAAGTATTTGAACACCTGAGAAAATCAATGTTAATATTTGGTACAGTAGCCTTTGTTTGCAATTACAGAGGTCAAACGTTTCTTGTAGTTTTTCACCAGGTTTGCACACACTGGAGGAGGGATTTTGGCCCACTCCTCCACACAGATCTTCTCTAGATCAGTCAGGTTTCTGGGCTGTCGCTGAGAAACACAGAGTTTGAGCTCCCTCCAAAGATTCTCTATTGGGTTTAGGTCTGGAGACTGGCTAGGCCACGCCAGAACCTTGATATGCTTCTTACAGAGCCACTCCTTGGTTATCCTGGCTGTGTGCTTCGGGTCATTGTCATGTTGGAAGACCCAGCCTCGACCCATCTTCAAAGCTCTAACTGAGGGAAGGAGGTTGTTGCCCAAAATCTCGCAATACATGGCCCCGGTCATCCTCTCCTTAATACAGTGCAGTCGCCCTGTCCCATGTGCAGAAAAACACCCCCAAAGCATGATGCTACCACCCCCATGCTTCACAGTAGGGATGGTGTTCTTGGGATGGTACTCATCATTCTTCTTCCTCCAAACACGGTTAGTGGAATTATGACCAAAAAGTTCTATTTTGGTCTCATCTGACCACATGACTTTCTCCCATGACTCCTCTGGATCATCCAAATGGTCAATGGCAAACTTAAGACGGGCCTTGACATGTGCTGGTTTAAGCAGGGGAACCTTCCGTGCCATGCATGATTTCAAACCATGACGTCTTAGTGTATTACCAACAGTAAACTTGGAAACGGTGGTCCCAGCTCTTTTCAGGTCATTGACCAGCTCCTCCCGTGTAGTCCTGGGCTGATTTCTCACCTTTCCTAGGATCATTGAGACCCCACGAGGTGAGATTTTGCATGGAGCCCCAGTCCGAGGGAGATTGACAGTCATGTTTAGCTTCTTCCATTTTCTAATGATTGCTCCAACAGTGGACCTTTTTTCACCAAGCTGCTTGGCAATTTCCCCGTAGCCCTTTCCAGCCTTGTGGAGGTGTACAATTTTGTCTCTAGTGTCTTTGGACAGCTCTTTGGTCTTGGCCATGTTAGTAGTTGGATTCTTACTGATTGTATGGGGTGGACAGGTGTCTTTATGCAGCTAATGACCTCAAACAGGTGCATCTAATTTAGGATAATAAATGGAGTGGAGGTGGACATTTTAAAGGCAGACTAACAGGTCTTTGAGGGTCAGAATTCTAGCTGATAGACAGGTGTTCAAATACTTCTTTGCAGCTGTATCATACAAATAAATAGTTTAAAAAAATCATACATTGTGATTTCTGGAATTTTTTTTTTTGATTATGTCTCTTACAGTGGACATGCACCTACGATGACAATTTCAGACCCCTCCATGATTTCCAAGTGGGAGAACTTGCAAAATAGCAGGGTGTTCAAATACTTATTTTCTGCACTGTATATATATATATATATATATATATATATATATATATATATATATATATACAGAGAGAGAGAGAGAGAGAGAGAGAGAGAGAGAGAGAGAGAGAGAGAGAGAGAAATTACACTTAGTGGTCTGGATTGAGAAAAGCACACAGTATAGAGGGATATGCTTTGTTCATATTTCATGTCTGAGGTTTACAACCACTTTAACCCAACACTGAAAATCACAATTTTGCAGGTCATGTTTGTTAACCACTTCCATACCAGGCACTTACGCACCTTCCCGCCCAAGCCAATTTTCAGCTTTCAGCACTGTCGCACTTTGAATGACAATTGCGCGGTCATGCTACACTGCACCCAAACAAAATTGCCGTCCTTTTTTTCCCACAAATAGAGCTTTCTTTTGGTGGTATTTGATCGCCTCTGCGGTTTTTATTTTTTGCGCAACAACTAATAAAAGACTGAAAATTTAGAAAAAAAAATACATTTTTATATTTTTCTGTTAACTTTTTTGTAAATAAGTATGTTTTCTCTTTCAATTATGGGCACTTATATGGCGGCACTGATGGGCACTGATGAGGTGGTACTGATGGGCACCGGTGAGGTGGCACTGATGGGCACTGATAGGCGGCGCTGGTATGCGGCACTGATAGGCGGCGCTTGTATGCGGCACTGATGGGCACTCATAGGTGGCACTGATGGGCACTCATAGGCGGCACTGATGGGCACTCATAGGCGGCACTGATAGGCACTCATAGGCGGCACTGATGGGCACTCATGGGCGGCACTGATGGACACTCATGGGCAGCACTGGGAACTCATAGGTGGCACAGAATGGCACTCATGGGTGGCACTTATGGGTGGCACAGATGGGCACTGATAGATGGGCACTGGGCATGGATTGGCACGGAGGGGTGGCACTGAAGGACACTGTGGGGTGGCACTGATGGACTTTAAGGGGTGGCACTAATGTATATGTTGCCAGTCAGTGCCCATGTGTGGGCACTGACTGGCATCTTTCTTTTTTTTTTCCTGTTTTTTTTTTTTTTTAATCCTGTTTTTTATTTTATTTTTGTGTTTTTTTATTTTTTTTGCCCTGCCAGTGTGGGCATCCCTGGTGGTCTAGTGTGGGCATCCCTGGTGTCCAGTGTGGGCATACGAGGGGGGGCTGCGCTGATAAACAATCAGCGCAAACCACCCCTGTCAGGAGAGCCGCCGATCGGCTCTCCTGTACTCGTGTCTGTCAGACGCGAGTGAGGAAGAGCCGTCGGCGGCTCTTCCTGTTTACATCGTGGTCAGCCGTGATTGGACACGGCTGATCACGTGGTAGCGAGCCTCCGCCGGAGACTCGTTACCGAGATCGGTGATGCAGGGCGCGCGGCATGAAATCGTGCTGGACGTTTGAGAACGTCTAGTCACGATTTTTTAACCACTTCCCGGCCGTAAATCTGCTATTAGCCGGGCGGGAAGTGGTTAAAGTGGAAGTAAACCCGATTCATGAAATTTGAGCTGGGCACATGCAGTATTTTGTTATCTCTCTCTTAAATGAGCTAAGTCCCTTAACTCTATCCTGAACTGTTCCTCTGTTATCAGCCTGATAACTCCTGACAAATTCTCGGACACTTTAAACAAAAGCAGCCTGAATCTTCTGTCCGGGGAGGTTGCTAAAATAGATTAGCAGGGAGTAGGTCCTATTTCAAAACACCTCTGAGTGTCTCTGCCTATGATGAGAGGGCGTTTTCCTACAATCAGCAATCTTAGCTATCTTGGCTGTGTGCCCAGACATCACACTCTGTGTTAACCAGGAAGAGAAAATCTCCTAACACGAACTAAACTTTTTAAACAGTATATAAATGTGAAGACAGCAGATATACATATAAAACCTATGTAGGGAGATTTGGTTCATTCCTATGTATCATCTGAGGCTGTTCACTTCACTGGGTGTATGGAGGGTTTACATCCACTTTAAGTTTGTTATCTTCATGGGGAGTAGTCATTCATATAACCAAAACATTCTTACAATTTAAACAAATGTGTTCAAAAATAGTTCATTAGTATCTACCTCTTTGATGTCTATGGGTGCCTTCTGGGTTCACAACATCTCCATTGAGCTGTGCTGATCTGCATAGATCAACACAGGCTCAGCACAAGGGCACATAGAAATTAATTGTTTTGTTTCCACCCCCATTCACATCACAATGGTGTGTTGAGGTGGGTTGCAGTGTGCTGCATAAAAATGCAAACATGCTGCATAAACATAGAAAAGTATTGGCAGAAAAAAGACTGAGTGGTCCATCAAGTCTGCCTGTTTTTTTTTGTATTGTATTTGTTTTTTGTCTGAGTACAGATCTATGTTTGTTCCAAGCATGTTTATATGCAGCGAAACTTAGTATAACGCGTTGCAGCACGCAGCATTGCATAGACTGGAATGAAGCATTAGGTTGGGATACTTCAATAAGGTTAAAAGAAATACAAAGGTAAACAGTGCCTTGTGTTGTAGAAATACAAAGCACTGCTACATAACACAACAAACACCCGTCCGCATGTGTTTTAGCCCATGACTAGTGTGAATGAGCCAATCTGGTCTATCAAAGCTAAGGATTTTGTTTTGGGGATAGTGTTCATTGGCTTCTTAAAAATAGACAGTGCAGATTTAATTAAATATATAAAAAAACAGGGTTGTAATAGTATGCTTAGTGCTTTACTAAGATCAATAAATTATTGATCCACTGAGGTTTGCACAGGCAAACTGACAAACAAAAGACCAAGTGGGCTTTTTAGGCTAAAACTGACTTTTTTTTACCTTTAATCCAGCACTAAATAGATTAGTGTTGGGTGGATAAGGTTAAAAGGTTTATTTTCACACACATATATTTATATAGAGATATATATCTGCATATCTCTCTCTCTCTCTCTCTCTCTCTCTCTCTCTCTCTCTCTCTCTCTCCTCTCCTCTCTCTCTCTCTCTCTCTCTCTCTCTCTCTCTCTCTCTCTCTCTCTCTATACTCTATATTATAAACATATGTATTTTTTTTTTTTTTTAAAACATTGTTTTCTTTGCTTTCATGCTGTATTGCATCAAAATACTGCTGGTCTGCTGTATCCTCTCTGCAACCATAACATGGATACACTCTAGTAATGGCAATTTCTCATGGTTTCCGTCAATCACAACAGTGGATTATACATTGTGAGCTAGATTTACCAAGACCGGTGCGTGCAAAATCTGGTGCAGCTGTGCAGGGTAGCCAATCAGCTTCTGACTTCAGCTTGTTTAACAATGCTTTGACAATAAAACCCGGAAGCTTAAGACCCCTTTCACACTGGGGCCGTCCGTACGTTCGCGCTCAAGCATCACTCGCTTTAGCTGTATGCAGCGCTCCCAAACCACCCCCAAGATGCTGCTTGCAGGACTTTTTCTAATGTCCCGCAAGTGCACCACCCCGTTGTGAAAGCACTCGTTGCAATGAATAGGAGGCAGTTTTCAGGCGCTATTTCTAGCGCTTAAATGCCTGAAATATGCCTCTGTGTGAAAGAGGTCTAATAATAGGATTTTCTCTGTAAAATAACTTTCTCTGAGGTCATGCAGGAACACAGCTTTATGATAATGAAGTAACCTAAGGTTATGCTGCTGCCTACAGGCTGGCTGATTAAATAAGTCTACATTCAGGCCTCGTTCACACCATACATGCATAAAAACTCATGGAAATACGCAGATTTCACTTGGCACAAGCATAGACTTGTTCACATCATGTCCTGAGACACGTATATTTATTATGTAGGTCTCTGCCATAACACTGCTGTCACATATTTTTTTTCTGCACGGAAATATGTAATGTAGCCATGCCCAGCCCGGCATCCATCTTACAGACCAGTCCATAAGCTTTGTTTTTTTTTTTTATTTAGGGGATTGAACTTCGATTGGGAATGGGAAATTTTGGAATGCCCAGAAAGATTCAGTGCAACTTGCTTGGGACTACTATATACCAGTGGCGGCTGGTGCTCAAAATTTTTGGGGGGGGCGCAAAGGAAAAAAAATGCAGTCTCACTGTGCCCAAACGCAGCCAGTGTGCCATGCTATCAAACGCAGCCACTGCGCCATCAATTTGCACCACTGTGCCATGCCATTAAACCAGCCACTGTGCCATCAATTGTCACCACTGTGCCATGCCATTAAACCAGCCACTGTGCCATCAATTGTCACCACTGTTCCATGCCATTAAACCAGCCACTGTGCCATCCATTGTCACCACTATGCCCATGGTCGCTGTTGTGCCAATTGTCCCCACTGTGCCCTGTAAATTGCTCTCCCCCCCCCCCCGCCCGACACTTACCTTTACTGGAGTCAGGCATCCACGTCCCACGATGTCTTCTCCCGCCCTCGATGACTGACAGGTGTCTCAGCCAATCAGGTTACCAGTAGCCAGTAGTTAGCACTGCATGGTTAGGCCTGACACTAAATCAGCCAGGCCTCAGTGGATTGCCTTTTGAAAAGAAAAGTTCTCTATGAATAGAGGACAGGCAGATGAATAAAAGGTCCCCCTCCTAACCTCGTTCTGCTCTTTTCTCTTCTTTTCTCTTTATCTTTTTCTGCTCTACTCTCTTCCAGAACACGGAAAATGGGTCGGAAAGCCGGCTCGTGGGGATTTGGTAAACGGGTCACAATGCAACGGTATAATAATACGATTTCTAACTCATGTACTATAGGATGTCATTGCATGTATATGTGACTGTACGACTTTTTTTTACCCGACACAGGGATTTTTCCTGTTTCGAATGTTGTGATTATATGACGACGACCCTCGCGGCCTGGCTTTTTGATGACAAATAAACAATTTCAAAAAAGGTCCCGGAACGGAGCAGAAAGGGCAGGCATATTCAGTACTCTTGACAAGTGCCTGGGACAGGTCCATCAGCTGTACTAACATCTGCAGTACCAGAGGATTGCGACTGCAGGGGTGTGAGAGGGCAGAGAACTTTGGGTTTCAAGTGGGACAGCCAGTACCAGTACAAGCGACACTTCTCATTGAATGTTTTTATTTTTATTTTTTTACACAAAAATTTAGAATTTAAAATATGAACATGTTATGACTCTATTGCTATTATGAGAAACTACTGCCACCACGATTTTCATTTTTGCCAAAAATAGTTTTTTCTTGTTTAGTCCTTTGACTGTGAGAAAGTTATATGAAGGTAAGCTGGCAGCACGTGCCATCCCACTTCAAAGATAATAATGGCATCTTGGGTCTGACAAGTTATGTGACCTCGGTGTCAGTGCAGAATTGCGTGTTTTTTTTGGGGGGGGGGGGGGGTTGGGACCTGCCTGTGCTTTGTCAAGTCTCAGAGAAGGAGACAGCTGCCTCTCATCACAAGGCTTCCTCTCTGGATATAAGCCTCTCTGTCATAGGGCTGTCTTCACTGCAACCTCCACACAGCACTGACAGCACTGAACTTTTCAGACAGCATTTAAACCAAGCTTTGATGTTCTAAACCACTGTGCTCCCACAAGGGTTAGTAATCAACTAACTCCTTACAAAGCTAAAATAATACAGAATGGCAATAAATCAACCAAAAAAAAAAAGGGCTCATTAAAACCCCAAGCTTTGTCTCGGCATAACTTAAATGAGGGCACATAATATTGGCGTTTCCTTACAAGTAACTGCAGAGCGACCATCTATTTTAAAGAACTTTCATAGACTAACTATACAGGTTATGGCGAGAAGGGGCTAAAGCAATCAAAAAGTCTTCCAACTGAATTGGTGCATAACATAGTAAAGCCTTCTTAGAACACAAGGTATTAACATGTCTTATTCCTCATTGGGTCCCAAGCCCTACTCTGTAGATAAAACGGTTAACGTGTACTGCACTGATGATAACCAAAAAGTCTGAAACAGCTGTCTGCAGTTTGAAATAAATGGCTCTATAATTTTAGGCTATATTTGCACTATACATCAGCAGCTCTGGACATGCATAAATCCTGTATAATAATGCATCTGGCTGATGAGGCAGAAAGTAATGATTTGCATAGTTCTGAATACTGACCCCAAATTTGTATTTATCCTCTTATACAAGGGGTCCCCAACTTACGAACGCCCGACTTACGAACAACTCCTACTTACGAACGGGACGTATCTGCCGTTCTGTGCATGCACAGCCATTTTCGGGCCATTTTTGACGGCGGGCACATTCGACAGAAAATCGGAAAACATCGGAAAATGACGTACCTACTGTTCTGCGCATTCGCGGCCATTTGACAAAACAACGGAAAAATACGTAATTGCCGTTTTGCGCATGCGGTTTTAGACTTACAAACATTTTCGATTTAAGAACAAACCTAAAGTCCCTAACTAAGTCGGGGACCCCCTGTATGTGAATGAGACATGTGAACACCTGCTGTGCTACCCAAGAACTTTTGTTAAATTGATCTAATTTGTGCTGTATTTCTGTCCAACCTACGTGCTCATTCCATGGACTATGGAACCATTCAAAACCACCCCCATCTAAAGAAGCTTACAATTTATTATTAACTGCTTGCCGACCAGCCACTGCCATTATACTGCGGCAAGGTGGAACGATCTTGCGAATCGCCAAAGGTGTACGACCGGGTGGGATCTTGCTTTTATGGGCACGCCCTGCTGGAGGTGCACGCGCTCCCATTGGCCTGCATGGGAGCCAGTCAGCAGGTCTGGTGGACTCAATGTCCACTGGCCACCTGCGATCATTCCCCACAGTGACAGAACAGGGATCTGCCTGTGTAAACATGGCAAATCTCCGTTCTGGCAGGGGAGATAAAACAGATTCTGTCTTTCTGCTAAGTAGGAAGATGGATCCCCAGTCACACAGTCCTCCATACAGTTAGAACACACAGTGAGGGAACGCATTTAACCCCTTGATCGCCTCTGATGTTAACCCCTTCCCTGCCAGTGTCATTAGCAGGGCTTTTTTTCTGGGGGAACTTGGTGGAACTCAGTTCCACCACCTTTGGCTCAGACCCTTTGGTGCCCGCTCACCACAATCACTTGTGAACATAGAAGTCTGGTTTCTGTGTTTACAAGTGACTGCTTTGTAACCCCCTGAACTCTGCACACTGTATGTAATGCAATTCTGGTATTTAATGCCCCTTTAAGACCCTTCTACTGTTTGTGAAATCTGAACGGGTCGTGGTTGAGTTCCTGCACCTATTTTCTGAGAAAAAAAGCTCTGGTCATTAGTACAGTAACAGTGCATATTTTTACATACCTCCCAACATTTTCAGATGGGAATGCGTGACACCTACTAGCAAACGTATGTAGGCATAGGACTGCCCCCCCGCCACACCCCCTTAAAGGAGAATTAACCAAAAAAAGTTAATTAAATCCACAAGGGCTTTTTTTTTAACCACTACTATTCCTTTATATTTGCTTTTAAAGCGGAGTTCCAACCACAATTAGCATTTTTTAAATGAATGTCCTTTCATCATGCATTTTTATCATTTAAATCCGGTCACATACTATTTTACAATCCGCCGCCACTCCGCATAGTTATTCAAAAAAGTTTATAAAACTAGGTCCACACGGTTGTCATTTTGCTTGTGGGCATTGTGAAGCCTACAAGCACTTACTTCCTGGAAGTCTTGGATGGGGAGTGATAATTGGGTAGCGCACTGCATCCTGGGAAGTGATGACACACATTTCCCAGGAGCATTAGAGGGAGATGATGTCAGAATCCTAGGTGATTCCAAGGGCAGATTTCATGGGACCACATAGCAACAGGCATTTGCAGATGAGTAAAAAAAAAAAATGTTTTTCTTTTTTTCTTTTTTAGGTCTAATGAGCACAATAATGAAAAAAAATGGGATGGAAACTCCACTTTAACATTTACAAATGCAGCCATTTAGAATTTGGAAGTTTAGCACTGGGAAACACTTTTTGAAAGACAAAAAGTGCATTTTATATACAACTATATAGATCAGACCAAAATGAGGCACAAATGAGGAGGAAAGAGGGACAGAGGGATTTTGCTCCAGATCAGGGACAGTCCCTCGAAATCAGGGACAGTTGGGAGCTATGTTTTTATCACTGATTACTGTAATAATGTCCCTGGTTCCCAAAAAAAACTGATCGCCCCCATTACTAGTAAAAAAATTAAGATAAAAATTCTATAAATCTATTCCCTATTTTGTAGACGCTATAACCTTTGCGCAAACATATCAATGTACGCTTATTGCGATTTTTATTTTTTTTAACCAAAAATATGTAGAAGAATACATATTGGCCTAAACTGATTTTTTTTTATAATATTTATTATAGCAAAAAGTTAAATATATATATATATATATATATATATATATATATATATATATATTTTTTTTTTTTTTTTTTTTTTTTTATTGTCGCTTTTTTTGTTTATAGCCAAAAATATTTGTGGGGAAAAAAGGGTATCAATTCTGTTTGGGTACAATGACGCACGACCGCGCAATTGTCAGTTAAAACGACATAGTACCATATCGCATAAAATGGCCTGGTCAGGAAGTGGGTAAATCCTTCCGGACCTTAAAGTGGAGTTCCACCCTGAAAAAAATGTTTTCACTAAAAATCCTAAAAAAATAAAAATAAAAAAAAAATGTATTTTTTATTTTTATACTCACCCGAAATACCTGTTGCTATGCGGAAGTCCGTAATCTGCTTCTTCTTTATCCGCGGTGGGTCTTCTTCCGCATTCTCTTCTAGTGAATGGGGCGCGCTGCTTCCTGGGAACTGTGTGTAATCCCAGAGAGCAGCCGCCCATTCACAAATCGGTGCGAGACTCGCGAATGCGCAGTAGGAAACAGGCAGTGAAGCACTGCCTGTTTCCCTTAGTGAGGATGGCGGCGCAGGACCTGCAGTGATCGAGGGATCGGCATAGGGGGGCCATCAGCGTGGGCGAGTAGGACAGGTAAGTTGTCCTTATTAAAAGTCAGCAGCTAAAGTGTTTGTAGCTGCTGACTTTAAAAAATAAATAAATCGCGGGTGGAATCCCGCTTTAAGTGGTTAATATTAGAGATAATTATTTACTGTTACTAAATAAAATACATTGTTATTGGAAACGTGACATTACCCTGTCACTGGATGACTCTCATTATACATGATTATACTAAACCACTGTTATGCCTGTGTGAAATCTGCTATGCAGTGTGATGACTCCCTCTAGTGGTTTAAAGTAAACACTACAGTATATATATATATATATATATATATATATATATATATATATATATACGTTATATGACTTCTCTTGCATGAGTTGCACAGCCTTCTTAAGACTCCATGCACACTACAGTGAGAAAATAAAGTATTTGATCCCCTGCTTTTGTACGTTTGCCAACTGACAAATAAATGATCAGTTTATAATTTTAATAGTAGGTTTATTTTAATAGTGAGAGACAGAATAACAACAAAAATATCCAGAAAACGCATTTCAAAAAAGTTAAAAATTAATTTGTATTTTAATAAATTAAATAAGTATTTGATCTCCTAACAATCACCAAGATTTCTGGCTCCCAGGTGTCTTCTCTACAGGTAAAGAGCTGAGATTAGGAGCACTTTCTCAAAAGGAGTGCTCCTAATCTCAGCCTGTTACCTGTATAAAAGACACCTGTCCACAGAAGCATTCAATCTGATTTCAATCTCTCCACTATGGCTAAGACCAAAGAGCTGTCTAAGGATGTTAGGGACAAGATTGTAGACCTACACAAGGCTGGAATAGGCTACAAGACCATCGCCAAGCGATTATTCGCAAATGGAAGAAACACAAAATAATCGTCAATTTCCCTAGGTCTGGGACTCCATACAAGATCTCACCTTGTGGAGTTTCAGTGATCATCAGTATGGTGAGTAATCAGCCCAGAACAACACAGGAGAATCTTGTCAATGATCTCAAGGCTGTTTGTACCATAGTCACCAAGAAAACAAATGGTAACACACTATTATGCGAAAGGATTGAAATCCTGCAGCACCTGCAAGGTCCCCCTGCGCAACAATGCACATGTACAGCCCGTCTGAAGTTTGCTGATGAACATCTGAATGATTCAGAGGAGAACTAGGTGAAAGTGTTGTGGTCAGATGAGACCAAAATCAAGCTTTTTGGCATCAACTCAACTCACTGTGTTTGGAGGAAGAAAATATGGAGGTGGAAACATTATGCTTTGGGGGTGTTTTTCTGCTAAGGGGACAGGACAACTTCACCACATGAAAGGGACAATGGACGGGGCCATGTACCATCAAATCTTGGGTGAGAACCATCTTCCCTCAGCCAGGGCATGGAAAAATGGGTCATGGATGGGTATCCCAGCATGTCAATGACCCAAAACACACGGCCAAGGCAACAAAGGAGTGGCTCAAGAAGAAGCACATTAAGGTCCTGGAGTGGCCTAGCCAGACCTTAATACCATAGAAAATATGTGGAGGGAGCTGAAGGTTCGTGTTACCAAACGTCAGCCTCGAAACCTTAATGACTTTGAGATAGGGTTGCCACCCGTCTGGTTTTGACCTGGACAGTCCGAGATTTGAATGATGTGTCCAGGTTTCCCTCTGCCTCGGACTCGGACATCAGGGCTGCCGACTGGGGGTACCACCGGGCCTCCTGTAGGGGGCCCAAACACACAGGGAGACCCGGACAGCAGGGGGTCCGGTGCAGGAAACAATTACAGAGGACACAAACTGGGAGAGAGAGAAGCGCCAGATAGCTGCTGGTGCAGTAATTTTTTCTTAAATGTTTAAAAACAATCTACATTGCACGCACACATGTCAGAGCGATCAGCATATCACAGTCTGTGAAGTCCGCTGCCAGCATTCTCCCGATCCACATTGTTCTGAACACTGAATAACTGGAGGAAGCTGGTACAAGGATACAAAGCGCAGCTGAGAACTCCAGTGAACTGTCAGATAGCCTGGGACCAATTAGAGCATTTTGGAGGTCTAATCCAGTGTTTTTCAACTCCAGTCCTCAAGGCACACCAACAGGTCAAGTTTTCAGGATTTCCCTCAGATGAAATGGCTGTGGTGATTACTAAGGCAGTGAAACTGATCAAATCACCTGTGCAAAATAATGGAAAGCTTGAATACATGACCTGTTGGTGTGCCTTGAGGACTGGAGTGGAAAAACACTGGTCTAATCACACCTCCCTCAGAGGCTGACAGTTTGCTGGAGTTCCCCATGGCTCTCTGTATCCTTGTACCGCTTCCTCCAGTGATTCAGTGATCAGAGCAGTGTGGATCGGCAGAATGCTGCTCCCAGTTTGTCTCCTCTGTAATTGTCCTCTGCACCACCACACCGATCTCCCTGCTGTCTGGGTCCCCTGGGTGCTGGGGCCTTACAGGAGGCCTGGTGGTACCCCCTGGGGGTATTGGGGGAAAGAGGATTTGTGCTGGTAGGGGAAGAAGATGATTTGTATTAAGAGGGGGTGAGGATAAGTGCTGCGATGAGGAAGAAGGGGGAATTTTGCTAGGACTGGGGATTTAAGCAATAGTGAAGGGGACTTGTGCTGTGGAAGAAGATTTGTTTTGGGGGGTAGTTCTGGGCGGGGGAGAATTGATTTTTGCTGGCGGGGTGGAGGGTGATCATAAAGACTTTTTTTAAGGAGAGGGAGTGGGGCTTTTTGATGAAAGGGTAAAGTGGAGGAGGGTATTGCTCACGGAAGGAATGTTGCACTCTTTTTAGCCATTACACACTCCTGTCCCCTGCATTCTGTGCATAAGACTCAGGCCTCATACACACGACCGAGAACCTCGTCGGGCTATACTCATCGTTCCGCCCAACGAGGTTCTCGGCCGGCCCACGAGTTTGTCGACCAGGCTGTCGAAAAAGGTGTCGAGCCATTAGTCCTGATGGCCCGTCGAGCAAATAGAGAACCTGCTCTCTATTTTGGCTCGACGAGCTTCCCGCTGGGAAGCTCGACGAAAGTGTACACACGATCGAGCTTCTCGGCAGAATATGGATCCCAGCGAGCTTCTCGCTGGATTCTGCCAAGAAACTCGGTCGTGTGTACGGGGCCTCACAGGCTCCATTCACACCAAGACATTCCAGATCACAGAAACCTATTTTGGGCGACATGCATCCCGAGATTCTGTTTGCAGGACTTTGCGGTGATTTGTCGGGTGACAATTGTGACAAAATTGCACAGCGATAGGGGTGCCATTGAAAGTAACAGGATCACAAGCCGTCCCGCAAATTGCGGCGAATCAGGAATCATGGGCGGAATTTAAATCTGGAACTCCTAGGTGTGAAGGGAGCCACAATTTGGCAATTTGGCTACACTCACTGTTCACTTTGGCGCTCTGAGCTGCATTACTACTCTCCTTGGGACACCCAAAAGTGTCCTAGGTCTTTTACAATCTTATAGTGTATACTAAAAAAAGAAAACTTCCCATGCGTCGCTAAAGTGTTCGGGTTTGGCTTGAAGAAAAGGTACTTGTAGAGAGGATCTACAAAGTCGAGTGGGACAAAATCCTTCCTGAGATGTGTGCAAACCTGGTGGCCAACTACAAGAATCGTCTGACCTCTGATTGCCAACAAGGGTTTTGCCGCCAAATACTAAGTCATATTTTGCGAAGGGGTCAAATATTTATTTTACTCATTAAACTGCAAATCATGTTAACATTTTTGGAAAGACCTTTTTCTGTATTGTGTTATTATTCTGTCTCTCACTGTTAAAATAAACTACCATTAAAATTATAGACTGATAATTTCTTTATCAGTGGGCAAATGTACAAAGTCAGCAGGGGATCAAATACTTTTTCCCCTCACTGTAGCTGAAACCTTCTTCAGGTTTGTGTACTGAGGTGGTTCCCCTCGGCACCCTGTCACATAGGGGGTCACTGGGACAGCAAGCGAGGCTAAATCACATTTCTAGCCATGCAACACTACACTACACTAAAAAGTAATATTTTGGGCCCTTACACACTTGCCTGTTAATTAAATGTATCTTTGCAATCATTTTGAACTGTAAAAAATTACATATACACGTAAATGAAACGCACACATGCCTAATCACTACCCGACGGCCGTACGACTTTGTAAGGCCGGAGGGTGGTTCTACTTCTGTAACTAGCCGTGTTTTTACGGCCCGCGGTCTGCCAGGCCACTGGGGGGGCGTGAGTACTGCCGTCGGCCGCGTGCGCGTGCCCGCCGCATCGCTGAGATGCCGATGCGCGTGCCTGGCGGTCGCGATGTCCACCAGTCACTCGGGATCGGCGGCTACAGGGACAAGACGTGGATCTGTGTGTGTCAGGGGAGAGAGGAGACCGATCTGTGTCCCTTGTACATAGGGACACAGATCGGTCACCTCCTCCAGTCAGTCCCCCTCCACACACAGTTAGAACACAATTCAGGGTACATATTTAACCCCTTCCTCACCCCCTAATGTTAACCACTTCAATGCCAGGAAGTGGTTAATTCAATGTACATGTAAACAATGTGCTATAAGGTGCTTTCTGCCTATAGGTGTCCAATATTTGTTGGAGAGATTTCTAGTTATTTCCTGCCTTGGGTATAGAGCACAGGAAGTAAAGAGAAATCTCCCCAAAAGGGATACAAACAGAAATAAAAACCTAATAGGCGTTCTAACTATCCAAAACTGCCTAAAAGGTTTTGGCTAAAATGTGGCTTTAATACAGAAATAAAAAAAACACATAGGGCCAGATTCAGGTAGATGGGCGCTTCTTTACTTTGGAGTAACGTTTCTCATTTACGTTACTCCGCCGACACTTTCGGCGCAAGTACTGTAATTCACATAGCACTTGCTCCTAAACTTGCGCCGGAGTAACGAAAATGCGCTGGCGTAACCCGACGCAAGTGGAAGTGGGTGTGATCATATGTAAATGATGGGTGGAGCCCAGCGCAGAGGCTTACGTTCAGATCATCATCCACGGAGCATGCGCAGTAAGTGAGGCTTCACTCGGCCCCCTGTGCGCATGCTCACAACTTCCATCGGCACCACTTTACGGGAAAGGCCAGCGCAATGTGTTCCGTTGCGCATATAAAAGCGCCAGCGGAAGCGCCATTCCGGCGCAAAAGTATTTCCGTTTCCCCCCACCCCAGGGAATTTACTTTTGCTCTGTTATGGCTGCTCCCACTACCCCCAAAGAGAGGAGGAACCTCAATTTTAATGCCCAGGAGGTCTCTGTGGTCATCTCTGCTATGGAGACTTACAATGATTTCCTGCATGGGAAGAAAAGTAGGAAGACCAGCAGGGAGAGGAAGCAGGCCATCATGGACACCATTGCTGGCAGGGAGGCAGGCAGGGTGAATGTGTTGGGGTACTCCACCCGGACTGCTGGTGATATCCAGAAAAAGATAAATGACCTGCGGTGCAAGGTCCGTGGCAAGGTGGCCACTATTCGGAGCCATGAGCGGGGCACAGGTGGTGGACCCCCATGTCCGGTCAGCCTGACCACAGAGGAGGAGGTGGTCGCCCGCTGCCTGGAGAGGGAGCAATTGGAGGGGGTACTAGGCTATGATTCTGTGGAGGAAGGCTCCAGGACAGGTAAGTGTTTTTTATCCCCTATTTGGTGTGTTGCATGTGGGGGGGGGGTACATGTGCCAAGTGTGTGGGACCACCAACATGTGTCTGCTTTGTGTCATCCACAGATGACGGAGCTGGGCCATCATCTGTTGCCGGCCATTCCACCCCAACCCCCCAACGGGATCATGAGGACGAGCCCCTGGGTGCTGAAGACACCGAGGTGGAGGAGAGTGCCCACACCACTTCTGTGGAAATGGTTGAGGAGGAGCCTGTTCCTCAGCAGGAGTTTTTTTGGTGTTATCTGAGTCCTCCCCTTCTGCAGGTCCCTCTGTCATCCCCTCACCCATCCTCGGTAGCCCCTCAAGGGCGACTCCATCCCCACTGGGACAACCTTCTCCTGGCCCCAGGAAGGCCACCCATAAGACCAGGGGGGTGTCGGCTCGCTGACAGTCTGTGCTCCGTATCGCAGCTGCCCAGTGGTTTGCAGGACGTTGTCACCAGCCTGGGGGAGGTGCAGGCTGATGTACGGCACCTCACAGCAGCCGTCCACGCCAACACAGCTGCCATCCGGGAAGAGGGGAGGCAGCGGCAGCGTGCCCAGCGGCATAATATCACCCGCCAGATGAGAATGCAGGCCCAGACCAATCATTTTCTGAGCCGGATTGCCGTGGCCTTGGAGGGCATGCAGCCAACAGCAGCCAGGAGTGGCCCACCCGGGGATCAGCCTCCTCCAGATGCCCCCCCACCCCCACCCACTCCCTCCAGGCAGCTGAGGAGCCCGAGAGTGCCCACAAGGAGGAGGCCCCGTCATCCCAGATGAGGGTTTTTTTTCTCTGGTTATTATTTTTTTATTTTTTCTGTTATTACTCAGGTTATGAGTTTATTTTTTCTGTTATTACTCAGGTTATGAGTTTATATTTTATTTTTAACTGCACACGGTCAGGAGTGCAGGGGACAGTGTGAATGGTGTGTGAATGTGAGGGGGTGGCACTTCTGCCAGTAAGGGGTGTCACCCTCGGCCGTGGTGGTGAAGTTAACCCCACGGCTGTGTGAATGACGTGTGAAAGGTGTATGAATGGACAGCGACATCATTGGGGCCTTGACGCTGGCGTTGCTGCTCCCAAGTCCTACATGCTGGACTTGGGCTAATCCAATGCAATGTGGATGTGGTATGTGTGATCTAGGGACATCAGTGGTGTGCATGCATGCATTGTCTGTGTGATTAATGTTTTGGTTTAGTGTCCAAAGATGCCTACGGCGAGGACCCTCCTGACTGCTCTTCCATCAGCAGACTGGTTCTCCTCTGGCAGGTGGGGACTGTGTGGGTCGGGGGTCAGGTCATCACGTATGTCAATCTGCAGGCCTTTTCTCATAGCAAAGTTGTGCAGAATGCAACATGCACCGATGATCTGACACACAAAGGTAGGGGAATACAATAGGGTCCCCCCGGACTTATCCAGGCAGCGGAAACGGGACTTCAGGAGCCCAAATGTTTGCTCCACCACTGCACGTGTTTTGATGTGTGCTTCATTGTATCTTCTCTCTCCTCTGGTTTGGGGGTTCCGGAAAGGAGTAATGAGATGGGGTCCCAGTGCATATGCAGAGTCACCTGTAAGGGAAAAGACAGGAGGATGTTAGTCATGCATGTGCCCCTTGTGAGGTGTGCATCATGGGAGGGGATAGTCATGCCTGCCACCCATGTCACTCACCAACCAGCCAGCTGTCCCCATACATGTTCTGCTCGAATTCTGCTGGGATGGGACTCTGACGGTATATGAAGCTGTCATGGCTGGATCCGGGGTGTTTGGCACGGACGTGCCATATGAGGCGCTGGGCATCGGCTATTACCTGTACGTTGATGGAGTGCCAATGCTTCCGATTGCGGTATATGTGCTCTGTGGCACTGGGGGGCTGGAGTGCCACATGTGTGCAATCAATGGCCCCCACAGTGCGTGGGAATCTGGCAATGCTGTAGAAATCTGTCATTGCCTTCAGCCGCAGCTCCTCAGTGGTGTGTCTGATGAACTGGTTGGACATGCGACTGAGGATTGCAGGGACAACCTGGTGCACACATCTGCTCATGGAGGATTGTGACATCCCAGCCACCACTCCACTTGTACGCTGGAATGATCCACTTGCAAGGAAATGAAGTGTTGCCAGTACCTTCACCAGTGGCTGCACTGCTTGTGAGCAGTGTGTCTTGCTGGTGATGTCATCCTGCAGGGTTGTGGTTAGTTCAAGTATTGCATCTGGGCTGAATCTGAAGAGGCGATACACCTCCTCATCCCCCATGCCAAAGAGGCTCATGCGCGTGCGGTATATCCTCTCACGTGCCCGCCTCCTTCGTACCGGGGACCCAGTACTAGTGCTAGGACCGCGACTGCCCCTGGCATGTTGGCACACAGAGGTGTTGTCCTTGCACGTGTGGTTGTTCAGCTTGCTAGTTTCGTCGGTAACGCTGCTGTAGCTGCTCTCCTGCTGACCTGAGGCCGTCTGGAGTAAAGATAAAGCAGCTATTTGTAGAAATGACTTTGCGCCGGACGGACGAGATACGCGCGGCGCATGTAGCCAGCGTATGGTGCTAATCCGTTCGCGAATCGGGAAATATCCCTCATTTGCATATTTGCAGGGGAAATCAATAGGCGCGACTGATGCGCCAAGCGAAATTATGCGCTGACGAGACTCTGGCGTCAGAAAGTTAAGCCGATCGGAAAAAGCCTGTTTTCTGTCGCATCTAGTTTGGTGGGTACGGCCACATAGATACGACGGCGCATATTCACAGTTACGCGGCGCATATCGAAATACTCCAGCGCAACTCTACCTGAATCTGGCCCATAATTTTCATGACGTATAATATAAGCAGCAGCTTATTACAGGTAGCAATACAACTCTACAAATAGCAGATTATCACAGAAATTATCATACAAACCATCTTTACTTTATGTAGAAATAAATGTAAATATGTAAAATATTTGACATATTTAAATTTTCTGCAATCTATACATTTTTTAAATACTTGTTCTGGTCTTTAAAAACCAGACATACAAAATGGCCTTAATGCCCATAGCAGCCAGTTAGATTTCGGCCTCAAATCCAGTGGAGGTTAGAAAATAAAAGCAGAGGAGATTTCAAGGGGCATCTAACCTGTTGCCGTAATTGTTTATTAGTCGCATTGGAGCCAGTAGAATAATGTTCCTAGTACCGTATTTATCGGGGTATTGCACGCACCAGCGTATAGCGCGCACCCCTAACCTAGAAGGGAAAATCCTGAAAAAAAAAAGAATATACTTACAGTTTAGATGCCCCTCGTCGGTGTCTTGCCCGGCGTCCATCGGCGGCACTGTCTCCGAGTTGAATCCCCGCTTCCCGCACTTAGTTTGAACGCCGCCGCCGACATATACCGAGCGCAGTACACTCGGGCACGCTTGGCCACGCTTCTCACACATAAAGGCTAGGAGCATGACCGCGAGTGAAGCCGAGCCTGGCCGAATGTACCCGAGTGTACTGGGCTCGGTATATGTCGGCGGCGGCATTCAAACTAAGCGCGAGAAGCGGGTATCGGCGTATACGCGCACCCACGATTTTCCCCTTATTTTAAGGGGGGAAAAGTGTGCGGTATACGCCGATAAATATGGTATTTAAAATGACTTACAAGTAGTACTTGGTGGCAAAAACCTTGTTGGTGATCACAGAGGTCAGACGTTCCTTGTAGTTGGCCATCAGGTTTGCACGCATCTTAGGAGGGATTTTGTCCCACTTCTCTTTGCAGAACCCCTCTAAGGCCGCGTACACACAATCAAATCTATCTGCTGGAAACGGTCGGCCCGACCATCCCAGCAGACAAATTCAATCGTGTGTACGGGCGAGCCAACGGATTTGGCCAGCCAACAGATTTGAAAGCATGCTTTCAAATCTGTCGGCTGGGAACCCGTCCGCCCGACATGTCTGCTGGTTAGTACGCTAACCAGCAGACATATCTGCTTGCACATGCGTCGAATGGTTTCGACGCATGCGCGGAAGTGTTTTACTTCCTGGTGCGGTGACGTGGCGGTGTCAACGTCACCGCCACGTCAGCGCGCCGTCTGCCGGCGGGGATTTTGGTTTGATCGTGTGTACAGCGATCAAACCAATACGTCCCCAGCAGACAGATTTGTTCAAATCGGTCTGTCCGACCGATTTGAACAAATCTGTCTGCTCGTGTGTATGGGGCCTAAGTCATTAAGGTTTCAAGGCTAATGTTTAGTAACTCAAACCTTCAGCTCCCTCCCATATTTTCTATGGGATTAAGGTCTGGAGACTGTCAGGAGCTTAATGTGCTTTTTCTTGAGCCACTTCTTTGTTGCCTTGGCCGTGTGTTTTGGTTTATTGTCATGATGGAAAACCCATTTTTAATGCCCTGCCTGAGGGAAGGAGGTTCTAACCCAAGATTGGCCACATCCATGGTCCCTTTGATGCAGTGAAGTTGTCCTGTCCTCTTGGCAGAAAAACACCCCCAAAGCATAATGTTTCCACCTCCATGTTTGATGGTGGTGATGGTGTTCTTGGGGTCCTAGGCAGCATTCCTCCTCCACCAAACACAGGGCCGATCCACCCTATAGGCTCACTATGCAAGCCGCTTAGGGCCCCCCAAATTACTGTTGAGTTGATGCCAAAGAGCTTTAGTTTGGTCTCATCTGACCACAACACTTTTACCCAGTTCTCCTCTGAATCATTCAGATATTCATTAGCAAACTCCAGACGGGCCTGTACATGTGCTTTCTTGAGCAGAGGGACCTTGCGGGTGCTGCAGGAATCTTGGATGAGAACCTCCTCCCCTCAGCCAGGGAATTGAAAATAGGTCATGAATGGGTATTCCAGCTTGACAGTGACCCAAAACATACGACCAAGGCAAAAAAGGAGTGGCTAAAAAAAAGGCACATTAACCACTTAAGGATCCACGCACGACTATATATGTCCTCTTTTTGAAGAGGGGTATCTCGGTAACAGCAGCAGCTGCTGCCACAACTAAGATATCCATCTCTTCAGGCACCAGTCCTTTAACCACTTAAGGACCGCCTCCTGCAGATTTACGTCGGCAGAATGGCACGGCTGGGCACATCAACGTATATATACGTTGGTTTTAGTACCCAGCCGTGGGTCGCGGGCGCGCGCCCGCGGGCGCGCGCCCGCGACCCGGTCCGAAGCTCCAGGACCGGGACCGCGGGATTCGCGGACCCGATCGCCGCTGCAGTGCGGCGATCCGTCCCTGGAGCGGAAGAACGGGGAGAGCCGTGTGTACACACGGCTTCCCCGTGCTTCTCTGTGGCCGGAGCATCGATCGCGTCATCCCTGTAATAGGGGGACGCGATCGATGACGTCACACCTACAGCCACACCCCCCTACAGTAGTAAACACACACATTAGGTACACATCCCCTACAGCGCCACCTGTGGTTAACTCCCAAACTGCAACTGTCATTTCCACAGTAAACAATGCAATTTAAATGCATTTTTTGCTGTGAAAATGACAATTGTCCCAAAAATGTGTAAAAATTGTCCGAAGTGTCCGCCATATTGTCGCAGTCACGAAAAAAATCGCTGATCGCCGCTATTAGTAGTAAAAAAAAAAATAATTAATAAAAATGCAATAAAACTATCCCTTAATTTGTAAACGCTATAAATTTTGCGAAAACCAACCGATAAACGCTTATTGCGATTTTTTTTACCAAAAATATGTAGAAGAATACGTATCGGCCTAAACTGAGGAAAAAAAATGTTTTTTTATATATTTTTGGGGAATATTTATTATAGCAAAAAGTAAAAAATATTGCATTTTTTTTTAAATTGTCGCTCTATTTTTGTTTATAGCGCAAAAAATAAAAACCGCAGAGGTGATCAAATACCACCAAAAGAAAGCTCTATTTGTGGGAAAAAAAGGACGCAAATTTTGTTTGGGAGCCACGTCGCACGACCGCGCAATTGTCTGTTAAAGCGACGCAGTGCCGAATCGCAAAAACCCCTTGGGTCATTTGCCAGCGTATTGGTCCGGGTCTTAAGTGGTTAAACAATAATGGTGGTCTGCGCGACGGATTCGCCGCAAGATCACTGTTTAATCGGCGGCGGGAGAGGGGGCCCCCTCTCCCGTACCCTCTCCCGTTACCAGAGTCGTCAGCAGCGGCGGAGGCGATCGGGTCATTCCTCCTGCCTGGCTGTGATACAAGTGAGGGCAAGATGGCCCCCACCAGTCTCCATAGCATAGTAGGGCAGAAGCAACGTCAAAACGTCACTTCCACCCATGCTTCTTAAAGGCACATTTTTCTTCTTATTTTTTTTTATTGCATTTTAGTGTAAATATGAGATGTGAGGTCTTTTTGACCCCAGATCTCATATTTAGAGGACCTGTCATGCCTTTTTCTATTACAATGGATGTTTACATTCCTTGTAATAGGAATAAAAGTGACCCATTTTTTTTTTAAAAACAGTGTAAAAATTAATAAAATAAATTAAAATAATTAAGAAAACAAAAAAACCTGTTTTAAAGCGCCCCGTCCCGACGAGCTTGCGTGCAGAAGTGAACGCATACGTGAGTAGCGCCCGCATATGAAAACAGTGTTCAAACCGCACAAGTGAGGTATCGCCGGGATCCTTAGAGCGAGAGCAATAATTCTAGACCTAGACCTGTAACTCAAAAGATCCAACTATGGAATTTTTAAAACATCGCCTATGGAGATTTTTAAGGGTAAAAGTTTGACACCATTCCACAAGAGGGCGCAATTTTGAAGCAAGACATGTTGGGTATCATTTTACTCGGCGTAACATTATCTTTCACAGTATAAAATAAAATTGGGCTAACTATACTGTTGTCTTATTTTTTTATTTAAAAAAGTGATTTTTTTTCCCCAAAAAAGTGCGCTTGTAAGACTGCTGCGCAAATACGGTGTGACAGAAAGTATTGCAATGACCGCCATTTTATTTTCTAGGGTGTTAGAAAATATATATATAATGTTTGGGGGTTTCTAAGTCATTTTCTAGCAAAAAAAAACTGTTTTAATCTTGTAAACACTGAGTGTGTAAAACAGGTAATGTCCTTAAAAGGGTTGTAAAGGTTCGTCTTTTATTTTCTAAATTGGTTCCTTTAAGCTCGTGCATTGTTGGTTCACTTACCTTTTCCTTCGATTTCCCTTCTAAATATTAGTTTTCTTTGTTTGAATTTCTCACTTCCTGTTTCTACTCAGTAAGCTTTCCACCATCATCTGAGAAGTGGGAAGTCATTTAGAACAGCTTACTGAACACCTTACTGAGGAGGAACAAGACGAGAGAAATTCAGACAAAGAAAACAAAGAAAAAAAACATTTAAATGAGAAATTGAAGGAAAAGGTGAGTGAACCAACAATGCACTAGCTTAGAGGAACCTATTTAGAAAATAAAAAACGAACCTTTACAACCCCTTTAAGTGGTTAAGGTCTTGGAGTGGCCTAGCCAGTCTCCAGACCTAAATCCCATAGAAAATATGTGGAGGGAGCTGAAGGTTCGAGTTACCAAACTTCAGCCTCGAAACCTTAATGACTTGGAGAGGCTCTGCAAAAAGGAGTGGGACACAATCCCTCCTGACATGCGTGCAAACCTAGTGGCCAACTACAAGAAACCTCTTAACTTTGGTGATTGCCCACAAGGGTTTTGCCAACAAGTACCAAGTAATATTTTGGGAAGGGGTCAAATACTTTTTTAATTTATTAACATTTAAAACAATTTATAACTTTTTTGAAATGTGTTTTTCTGGATATTTTTGTTGTTATTCTGTCTCTCAACTGTTAAAATAAACCTACCATTAAAATTATAGACTGATCATTTTTTTGTCAGTGGGCAAATGTACAAAATCATCAGGGGATCCAATACTTTTTTCCCTTTCTTTGTATACAAAATTTCTAATGCACTTTCAATATCTTTGTTTCAGAAATGGATGGTTCTGACTCCTCATCTCTTCAGATTCCAACAAATGTAGTAGAAAGAACGCCTTCACCTAAGCACAGCAATGAACTACCAAAGCACAAAGCAAAGGTATTAATTGAAACTGCTAATAATGTCGATTTTGTTTCCACAGTTACCATTAGCAATTCACTGAATAATTAGTGATGGAAATATAGAATAGTTTTAAATACACCTGTCATAGCATATAGGTTGTCACTGGTGACCTCTTTCCGGAAATGCTAGTTCCTAACTCACTTCTGAATTCAGTACTTTCTAAGGCACTTATCTGTAGCAACAATGAGATAAGTCTTCAGGACGAACTCATTTCATTCCAAACCTGCAAGAATCTGTCATGTGATAGCAAGCTGCTGGCCCAATCAGCTGGGGCCATGGGATTTCCTGCACTGCAGCTGCACGAGGCAGGAATGTTGGTAACATTATTGACCTAAAGTAGAAGTCAAGGCTAATACTATCTAAGCTTAAACCTGCTCTTACCCAGGGCTGTCTTAAAGAGAGGGCACACCTGGGCACTGCCCAGGGGCCCCAGCTGCATTGGGGCCTGCTGCACCTTTCCCAAAAGCAGCTGGTCCTTGAAATTGGGGGCCCCATGGTGGCACTGAGAGTGATGGATACACAGGGTAGGCAGGCTGGCAGTGGTGCAGAGGGGCCATAGTGCTGGGGAGGCATCTATCTAGCAGATATATTATATGCACAGGACAGCTTTGTTACTTTATGAATGTAGTATTTTCCCACCGTTTCTTTGCTGTACAGAATAATTGTTCATGTAGTTAATGCAGAGCTCCACCCAATAGGGGAAGCTCCACTTGTCTGCCTCCTACCTTTTTGATATCTGTTTACCTGTGCTGTCTCCATTGTAGGGGTCCCAGAGCATTACTTTGCCCAGTGGCCCGTGATGCTATTAAGATGGCCCTCCTCTTACCCCCCATTCTAAGCGCTATACTAATTATCCTCTAAAGTAAAAATGTGTATACTTAATCTAGGCATGCTTCAATCTTGTCATGTCATCTCCCCAGTGGATGGCTTCAGGCGAGAGAAAAGCAGTGACAATGGTTGCAGTGCCTGTAAGGTGACGTTACCCATAGACTTCCTATGGGGCATCCATTGTCTGCTGTCCCTCCTCTACCCTTAAGCTGGCACTGGGAGCTAATCACATGATCAGACTTTTGTTAAAAGGTGGGGGAGAGAGGGCATTTTTGATGACAAAACCGGATGGTGGTAGAGGTAATAAGCCGGTATTTTACTCAGCCCCGCCCTGCTCAGCCTCGGGAGCGGACGTGTTTTCTGCTGATGTTTCGGCTGCCTTGGTCTCTTTACCATCTTGTGGTTTAGGGTTTTCTGGGCGTCTGCGTCTGTAGTTGAAGTTACGGCGGTACCGGCGTTGAGGTGGTTGCTGACTCTGGGTTCCGTCACACTGATTTTCTTTGTCTTCCTAATTTTCATCTTCCCTGGGCATTTGCGTCCGTGGTGGTCCCCTGCGGAATCTTGGTCTAAATCCTCCTCCTCCTCCTCTGTACATATTATTCTGTCGCACTGGTCTGACTTGTTCTGTACCTTGGCCGTCTGATCCCTCTGCGCTGTCACCCCCCTGCGGGCGCTCTGAGGGGTTTGAATACTGTGGTCTTCGCCCATACGGTCTCCGGTAGTACTATGGTGGGTAGCGACGCCTTGGCCGGAAGGGGCGTTGTTGATTAGCACCCTCTCCTTCTACTGATCCTTCAGTTATTTCTGGCTTTTCGCCTACTCCCACAGAGAGCCCTTAGATTAGGTAAGTATAAACATCTTTCCATTACAGAATACTTAGTATAGGGCTTAGAGGATGTTTAAATTGAGATATTATTAGCCCAGACTTCTACTTTAGTATGCCCACTTACCCAATTACATTGTCCAAACATGACGATGTGACCATATTAAGTCACTTTAACGCTGCAGCTGATTAGGCCTGCAATCACTTGAAAGTTCCCCACGGGTATGGCAGGAACTGAGTTAAGCCTGGTACACACTAAAGTTGTTTTTTTTTGTGCAAACCCCAGAGGGTTACACGAAAAAAGACTGACTGCTCTGGTCGGGTTCTAAGTCATTTCTGTCTGCCGTTTCATTCCTCTGCTATATGCATGAGTCACTTCTGACAAGTTTTTCCTGACACCAAGTGAAAAAGTGTTGGCGAGGGCACAGACTGTGATTGACAGCCTCAGCTATGTTCCTGCGTGCTGTGTAAAGGTGTGTATCCCTTCCCTCCAATCAGCTCTCAGAGCTCCCCTCACTGATGTAACTTTAGCTCCCTGCCCCCTGCTTTTCAGAGCTGAGAGATCCTGTGTAAATTCTGCACTTTGAATGGATGTAGGGGAAAGATGGCCGTAGATAAACAGGTAAAACTTATATAGAAGGATTTGTTTTATCTCTGTGTATCACCTGAGACCAGTCACGTCACTGGGTATATGTGAGGGTTTACAACCCCTTCAGCCCCGGAAGGTTTTACCCCCCTTAATGTTCAGGCCATTCTTTGCGATACGGCACTGTGTTATTTTAACTAATAATTGTGCTGTACCCAAATACATTTTTCCCAGCTTTCTTTTGGCGGCAATTTTGAAAATATATGTATATTTTTTACTTTCTGCTATAATACATATCCAATAAAAAAAATGTCCTCATCAATTTTGTATTCTGCTATATATCTTTGGTAAAAAAAAAAATCCCAATAAGCGTATATTGATTGGTTTGCGCAAAAGTTATCTTGTCTACAAACTATGAGATTTTTTTAATTTATTTTTAGTAATGGCGGCAATCAGTGCTTTTTTATAACGGAACTGCCACATTGCGGCAGACAAATCGGATACCTGACACTTTTTTTGGGGACCAGTGACAGTGCTAAAAATATGCACTGTTACTGTACTAATGACACTGGCAGGGAAGGGGCTAACATCATGGCCAATCAAAGGGTTAAATGTGCGCCTAGCTGGTGCTTGCTAACTGTATGGGGGTTGCTCTGACTGGATGAAGACAGAGATTGGTAAAGCAGGAACACAAGGGGCCAGATTCAGGTAGATGGGCGCATCTTTATGGTGGAGTAACGTTTCTCATTTACGTTACTCCGCCAAAACTTTAGGAGCAAGTACTGTTATTCACACAGCACTTGCTCCTAAAGTTGCGGCGGCGTAGCGAAAATGAGCCGGCGGAATTCAAATTGGGCGGGTAGGGGGCGTGTATTATGTTAACTATGCGCGATCCCGCGGCAAACGTACTGCGCATGCGTCGACTGTCAGTGCGCATGCTTCAAATTCTGTCAGGGAACGTCAATGGCGTCAATCCCCATTCACGGACGTTTTATGCAAACGACGTGAACATTTTTAAATTCAACGCGATGACGACAGCCATACTTAATATAAGATACTCCACTAGGGGGCTGGTTTTTCTTTACGCCGCGTATCTCTTACGGAAACGTCGGAAAGTCACTGCGTCGGGCCCGAATACGATCGTGAATTGCCAATTCTCGCTGATTAACATATTCTCGGCGTTAATCAGCGGAAACGCCCCGAGCGCCATTTTTAAAATTGCAGTTCCGATACGACGGCGAAATACAATTACGCCGCTCGTATAGGAACTCCAACCCGGCGTTTCTTGTTTTCTGCTTACAGAAAACAGAAATGCCGGCTCAAAGTGAGAGTTAGGCTGGAGTATCACTGATACTCCAGAGTAACTCTACCTGAATCTGGCCCAAGATCTCTATCTTCTCTCCTGTCAGAATGGCGATCTGCATTGTTTACATAGGCAGATCTCCTTTCTGCCTCTATGGGGAAACGATCGCAGGGCTACTGATTGGCATCCCCTGTGTCCAATCAGTGTGCGATCTCGCCTTCCGGCAGCGTACGCGCACCCCCAGTGTCTATTGCACAAAATGATGTACAGGTACGTTGTTTCGTGTAATAGAGCCAACCTGCTGCAATGAAAGTGCGGTAGACGGTTGGCAAGTGGTTAACCACAGGGGAGGTCACTGTCTCGACATAGGTGCCATTTAAAGAACACAATTTTCTCAATGAATGCAAGGCAATATGTGATAGGACGAGTTGGAGATTGACATCATCGTCCTTCCTCCACACCTAGTCCAATAATTTTTCAGCATGGCAGCTACTACTACACTGATTCTTCACTTTCACAGGGATCGGCCAGGTATGGAATATACATACTTACATTGATCCAAGCTCGAATCATAGGTGTGTGCAGCCTATTGCATTAGGGTGTGTACCCTAAAGCTCAAACACACATGTCCTATAAACATATAGGGCAATGGACAGTGTCGGTAGAGCAGAGGTTGATATCAGTAGTTTATTTTATTTTATTTTTTTCATGATTACATTTTCATAATTGCATTATTTTTTATAATATTTTTATACTATCATTTTTATTAAAGGTTTTTACAAAAAAAATTTAGGTGCCCCATTGGGGACTTTGGTGAAATATCAGGGGTCTAAACAGGCCCCAGAGTTCTCACTTTTGAGACAAAGAAAGGGACAGAGATTCCCCGGTCTCTTTCTCGCAACCAAACACCAGGGGGTATCTGCCCAGCACAGGGTGATTAGGGTGTGCCCAGGCACACCTGGCACACCCTGTGCGCACGCCTATGCCTGGAATTCAGCTTAACTAGATCAGAATACCTGGTTTTATTTAGGTATTTGGCTTTTTCTGGCTTGTAAACACAAAAAGATTTTCCAGCATGTACTGTATGTCTAAGAGGTAACTGTTTTATTATTTCAGAATAGACAGAGGAAGATTTCTGTCCCTCGGACAGACATACAAGAAGATGCTGATGATGTAAGCCTTTGGTACATAATGTATCTCTTCCAATAGATGAAGTGTTTTCCATATAACTGTCCTGCATGTCTAGAACAAAATCACAGAAATAAATATTAATGGTGTGTGAGCTTGTAGAAGTGATACTCCCCAGATATTAATATTTCACTGAGTATTCACAAACCTGTCTCTTTCCCTTGCATGAGCTGATAATCAATATTTGTAATATTTATGTATCCCTTATCCCAGAAAATCCAGCCTTCAGCAATCTGTATCAATTGTCAGCCTAGAAATGTTTTGACATTAAAGCAAGTTTTTACTATAATAAGTAACAGGGTCGGTGGTAGAATTGAATTAAGAATAGACTAACATCTTCCATTCTTCATCTTGATTTCAGTATTACTCATATTATGACGTATTTCACTATTTGAAGTGTAACTCTAATCTAAAATGTGGTTTTGTGTTATAAAGCGCTGCACAAACTGTTGGCGCTATATAAATCATGTATAACAATAATTATACGTTTAAGAGCAGGAGGTGATCAGGAAACATCCCGAGCCCCCCACAACTAATTAACAAAAAAGCAACATGTATGACATCACTTTTTGGTTCACAGCTGGGTTTTCCCAGTCTGTGCTTGATTAGCTGGAGGTCAGGGAGACATTGAGGGTCTAATAGACCCCTGATGTCCTTATAAGGAAGACTTGCCACCTGCCAACGCTATCACGTGGGGGCTTGTTAGTCCCTTTGTGATAGCAAAAAAGTTAAGCAACATGTATCACTTTTGGGTTCACAGCAACATGTATGACATCACTTTTGGGTTCACAGCTGTCATTCCCCAGTCTGTGCTTGATTAACTGGAGGTCAGGGGAGACATTGAGGGTCTAATAGACCCCTGATGTCTCGTAAAGAAGACTTGCCACCTGCCAATGCTATCGCATAGAGGGCTTGTTAGTCCCTTTGTGATAGCAATAAAGTTAAATATTGAAAAAAAAAGTGTATTAAGAATTTTTTTATTTGTTTTTTGTTTTTTTCTGGTGCAAACAATTTTAAGGTTTGACATTTTTAGTACTTATTGACTTTATACAACCCCATCTTTTACCTTTTACCCAAAACATGGATGTAATATTGTTTGTTTGCCATAAAATTTGTTCTAGGGTATTTTTTCTGAAAAATTGCATTTGATAAATAACTGTGCAAATATTGTACAACATAAAAATTTGCGACTCACACCATATAATTGTTTGGGGGTAATTTCTAAAGTTAATTTTTATTAAAAAAATTAAGACTTAAACATGTGTGCAAAAGATTTAAAAAAATTGCACCTGTGGACAAGTGGTTAAAGGGGTTGTAAATGTTTGTTTTTTTTATTTTCTGATTCCAAATATTTTATTGAAATTTTTGAAGAAGAACAATAATGAAAATAACAAATTCACATTGTGTAACAAACGATAATAGATGCAATAAATACCATAGATAGCATTGAATAATCAGATTAATAACTTTGCCATATATAGTAAGTTGTACAGCAAAGGGGGAAAAGAAAAAAAAAAGGGGGGGGGGAGGTAGGGAAAAAAGAGGGGAAGTGAAGAGAAGTGGGATAGAAATCATGCATTACAGTGTGAAATAAAAGTATAACATACAAGATAGCAAACAATCTGAGAATGTTATGAAGAAGCATTAGATAAGCGACGAAATTCTGCAGTAACCTTAAAATTCAGCCAACATGCCCATTTATCATAAAATTTAGTGGGAGTGTCCTTCGTCTGACAGATTTGATTTTCCATGTCGGCGATATGTTCAATTTTTCTCAGCCATTCAGATACGGAAGGGGGAGTTCGATTTTTCCAATGAATAGGAATGCAGAGCTTAGCTGCATTAATAAGATGTGGTAGGATTGATTTTTTATAAGCAGATTGCGATAGAGAACTATGATGTAATAAATATTGAGCTGCTGTAAAATTAGGGACAAAAGTTGTGATGTGAGAGATTAAATCATGAACAGCTTTCCAGAACGGTTGTATGTAGCTACAGTCCCACCAAATGTGCAATAGTGTACCACGTTCAGATTCACAACGCCAACATAGAGGTGTGGAATTGGGGATAAACTTGTGAGTAACTACCGGAGTCTTGTACCATCTAGAATACACTTTGAAACTGTTCTCTTGTATCAGGACATTCAAGGAACTCTTGTGTATGTGAATGAATATACGCTTCCATTCTTCACTTGAGAGGGATATATTAACCACTTTAGCCCCGGGCCTGTTTTTCAGATTCGGTGTTTACGAGACTAAAACATTTTTTTTTGCTATAAAATTACTTAAAACCCCCAAACATTATATATTTTTTTTTCTAACACTCTAGAGAATAAAATGGCAGTCATTGCAATACTTTTTGTTACACCGTATTTGCGCAGCGGTCTTACAAGCGCACTTTTTTTGGAAAAAATTCACTTTTTTAAATTAAAAAATAAGACAACAATAAATTTGGCCCAATTTTTTTAAATATTGTGAAAGATAATGTTACGCCGAGTAAAATGATACCCAACATGTCACGCTTAAAAATTGCGCCCGCTCGTGGCATGGCGTCAAACTTTTACCCTTAAAAATCTCGATAGGCGATGTTTAAAAAATTCTACAGGTTGCATTTTTTGAGATACAGAGGAGGTCTAGGGCTAGAATTATTGCTCTCGCTCTAACGATCGCGGCGATACCTCACTTGTGTGGTTTGAACACCGTTTTCATATGCGGGCGCTACTCGCGTATGCGTTCGCTTCTGCGCGCGAGCTCGTCGGGACGGGGCGATTTAAAAAATTTTTTTTTTTGTTTTCGTATTTATTTGTTTTAATTTTACCAATTTTTAACACTAAAATAAAAAAAAAAAAAATTATCACATTTATTCCTATTACAAGGAATGTAAACATCCCTTGTAATAGAAAAAAGCATGACAGGTCCTCTTAAATATGAGATCTGGGGTCAAAAAGACCTCAGATCTCATATTTAGGCTAAAATGCAAAAAAAAAAAAAAAAATTTTAAATGTCATTTTTCAAATGACATTTAAAAAAAAATGTCTCTTTAAGACGCTGTTTGGAACTGACGTTTGACGTCACTTCCGCCCAGCAGAGCTACGGGGATGGACGAGGGAAATTTTTTCCCTCAATCGCATCCCTGCTGACCAGACAAGCGCACCCGATCGCCTCCGCCGCTACCGACGGCTCCGGTAAGCGGCGGAGAGCGCGGGAGCGCAGCGGGAGGGGGGGGGGACGCTCGTCCGCCACCGATAACGGCGATCTCGCGGCGATTCCGCCGCGGAGACCGCCATTATCGTTTACCCGACCGCCCACAGAAGAGATGGATATCTCGGTTGTGGCAGCAGCTGCTGCCGTTACCGAGATATCCATCTCTAAAGTGCCGACGTATACCTGCGGTGGGCGGTCGGGAAGTGGTTAAGATCCATTTCCCATATTTGAGTAGTGTAATCGCTTTTAGGGTCATATGTAGAGAAAAAAAGGGTGTAGATAGAAGAAATTAGGGGCCAGATTCAGAGAGCCATTACGCCTGTCTTACTGGTGTTAGACTGGAGTAATTTCAAATTACGCGCGTTTTCTAGCTAGTCGAAAACCTCAAACCATGAATAGGTGTTAGTACGCCTTCGGATCTACGCTGCAATAAAATTGCGGCCACTGGGTGGACTTCCCGTCGTTTTCCACGTCGGGGTATGCTAATGAGCTTTTGCCGACCATCCCCGAAATTACGATCTTCAATCGCAATCTCTTACGGCACCTTTAGTCATCTTTTATTTGCGTAACACTATACCAGCTTTTTGCTGCTCTAATATTAGACAGCCCATGTTAAGTATGGCCGTCGTTCCCGCGTCGAATTTCTACGTTTTCCGACGTCTTTTATTATTTTTTACGTAAGTCGTCCGGGAATAGGAATGTTCGTAAACGCCGCTACTCAAACAACGAATGACGTAACGACATGATTTCGCGCAATGCACGGCGGGAAATTCCTTAACAAAGCATGCGCAGTTCGATCGCCGCGGGGACGCGCTTAATTGAAATGCTTCACGCCCCCCAATCGCGTATTTCGATTACGTGGCGAGAAATTGACTACGCTGCCGTAGCATACGGGCAAAAATCTACCAGGATTCGGTGTAGAGCCTGGTGAAATACGGCAGCGTAGAGTATTTCGATTACGCAGCGCAATATTAAGTGTATGTGAATCTACCCCTAGGTGTCTTTGAGGGGAAGATTTAATACATAGATTCTCAAAAGGTGTCTTAGTCCTGTACCAATCTGAATGTGAGGGGGATGTAAGGAGAAATTGGTTAATTTGATCAAAATCAGAGGAGGAAATAGAACAGTCAGGGTATTTAAGTAAATATGCATCAAATGAGAGAAGGCGACCTTTCTCAAAAAAGGATTCTGCCCTAACAGATTTATTCAAGTGTGAACAAGAGCTGTTTTTTATTTTCTAAATAGGTTCCTTTAAGCTAGTGCATTGTTGGTTCATTTACCTTTTCCTTCGATTTCCCTTCTAAATGTTTTTTTTCTTTGTCTGAATTTCTCACTTCCTGTTCCTCCTCAATAAGGAAATAAATATATTTACGCACGCGCGCGCTTGTGTGTTTGAACTTTGTGGTACACACTCTAATGCAATAAGCTGTGCACACCTATGCCTATTACACTAGCCATGTGCTCATATTACATTACAGTCCTCTGGCAAATTCAAGCTCTGTAAGTAGGCTTTTTTTCAGCAAAGCGGCTAAGGTTAGCCCGATAAACATAAGAAAAATACTAGACTGCCATATGCTGATTTAAAATAAAAATATAAAATATATAACATTTTCATATTTGCCTACAATATATTTAACTTTTTTATTTTTAGCATAATAAATATAAAGAAGAAATAAAATGTTTCCAAAAACACTATAAATGTGTTTATTATGGCGTGTTCAAAAAGGAAAGTCACTAGTTTTTATTTTATAGTTGTTCTTCCTTTGTACCCCATATATTGTTTTTAGTTCTAACATATGTCATGTCCATACCATATAAATCCTTTCTAAATCCTTTCTAGTCATTTACCATACATGAATCTTTTAATTATAATATAAGGTGCATTATAGACTAATCTTGCCAAATATAAAGTTTCTGTAAAATTTAGGCTTGATTGATAAGATATAAAACTTTTAAAGAGTTTTGCTTTTTTCAGCTACTAAATCACAATTCTTCTGTTGTATTCCCCATTCCTGGCACTTTGACCAATGCAGTAGAATAAGTAGTATGAAGTTATGGATGAAAGAGCATACGGAAGAGCCAGGCAGACACCTCTGAGCTGTGAGATGTCTCTCATCTACTGTATGATCCGGCACCCTGCCGGGAGACCATGCACTATTTATGAATGCACTCTCTGAATATTTACTACCTTGCAAACTATTCTAGCCTTGAAGTCCCTAGATTTCACGTTGTTTGGTTTAGTTGTGAAATAGGTGCTGAGTGTCTCCTCACTCCAGAAGCCTGCGTCAAACAGTGGAAAATTATCCCATCTGGTACTGAGCAGAATTTGGGCCTGTTAATAATTCTTGACATGGTTTATACAACATATTAAATGGGATGCAGCGTGTGAAAATTCACATCTGTTGTCTAAAACACAATATATTCCTTCTGTAAACACCGTGGGGTAGATTCATGTAGATCAGCGGATCTTTTGATCCGCGTGATCTATCTTTTTTACGATCCGCCTGCGCCAGTTTTTGAGGCAAGTGCTGTATTCAGAAAGCACTTGCCTCGTAATTAGCCCTGGCGGATCGTAAATCCCCCGGCGGAATGCAAATTCCGTGGCTAGGGGGAGTTTACTATTTAAAACACGCGCGTCCCCGCGCCGATCGTACTGCGCATGCGCCGCCGGCTAAATTTCCCAGCGTGCATTGCTTTAAATGACGTCGCAAGGACGTCATTGTTTTCAACGTTAACGCAATTAACGTATGGCCGTATTCCCGGACGACTTACGTCAATGACGTAAAAAATTCAAAACTCAACGCGGGAACGAGGGCAATACTTAACATAGGATCCGCCGCACTTACCCCGAATATAGCAGGGGTAACGATCCGCCGGAAAAAGCCGAACGCAAACGACGTAACAAAAAAGCGACGGCCGGGCGTCCGGTTCTAAATCGGCGGTTCTCCTCATTTGCATATTCGTCGCGTAGAAAAAAAGAAGCGCCACCTAGCGGACGGCGGGAGATTGCAGCCTAAGAACCGACAGTGTAACTCACTTACACCAGTCGGCTCTAAGGGAGATCTATGCGGAACCTGATTCGAGGAATCAGCCGCATAGATCCGAGCGTCGGATCTCACAGATCCGACGGTGTATCAGTAGATACACCGTCGGATCTCTATGTGAATCTACCCCAATATGTTTCCAGGAAGCTATGTCCTTGACAAAATGAAATCAAAATGTTACAACAAACTTTAAAAGCTTAACTTTAGGCAAAGATATAGGGGTAGATTCATGTAGCACTTACTCCGGCGTTTTTAGAGATGTGCGGCGTAACTGTTACTTTGCGCCGTCTGATCCATGCGCTACTACACCAGACCTACTATACCAGATCCGCCTTCAAATAGGCTACTTCTTACCGGCGTAACTTTTCCACGCCGGCGTGTCTTTGGCGCATCTTTACGCGGGACAGTTCAACCGTTCCCATGGATTATCTATTCAAATATGCAAATGAGGGAGAACCGCCGATTCAGAAACGCACGTTTGTCTGGCGCCGGCGTAACCCGGTGCGCGTAACTGCAATTTCCTGCGCAAAGTCACCCCTCATAAAGCAGGGGTAACTTTGCACAGGAGTTGAACAGATCAGCTGGAGAGCATCTAAAGCAACACTGTTACAGACGAATTGAGCTAAAAGACTTGCTGGACAACACATCTGTCTGCCAACATGCCAGGGGCAGCCTTGCTCATAGCCCTACAGCGTCTACGTGCACGTAGGAGGGCACGGGAGAGGATATTCCGCATGCGCATTGACGTGTTTGGCATGAGTGAATTGGAGGTGTTTCGCCTATTCAGATTCAGCCCTGAAGCCATCCTGGAACTAACCACAACCCTGCAGGATGACATCACCAGCCAGACACACCGCTCACAAGCAGTGCAGCCACTGGTGAAGGTACTGGCAACACTCCATGTCCTTGCCAGTGGATCATTCCAGCGTATAAGTGGAGTGGTGGCTGGGATGTCACAGTCCACCATGAGCAGATGTGTGCACCAGGTTGTCCCCGCAATCCTCAGACGCATGGCCAACCACATCATCAAACCCACCACTGAGGAGCTGCGGATGAAGGCAATGACAGATTTCTACAACATTGCCAGATTCCCACGCACTGTGGGGGCCATTGATTGCACACATGTGGCACTACGGCCCCCCCAGGACACAGAGCACATATACTGCAATCGGAAGCATTGGCATTCCATCAATGTACAGGTGATAGTTGATGCGCAAGGCCTAATATGGCACGTCCGTGCCAAGGACCCCGGGTCCAGCCATGACAGCTACATATGCAAGCACCATCTCCACAGAATTGGAACAGAACGTGTATGGGGACAGCTGGCTGGTTGGTGAGTGACATGGGTGGCAGGCATGACTATCCCCTCCCATGATGCACACATCACAACGGGCACATGCACTATTAACATCCTCCTGTCTTTTCATTACCAGGTGACGCGGCATATGCACTGGGACCCCATCTCATGACTCCATTCCGGGATCCCCAAACCAGAGGAGAGCAAAGATACAATGAAGCACACATCAAAACCCGCGCAGTCGTGGAGCGCACCTTTGGCCTCCTGAAGTCCCGTTTCCGATGCCTGGATAAGTCTGGGGGGACCCTGTTGTATTCCCCAAACTTCGTGTGCCAGATCATTGGAGCATGTTGCATGCTGCACAACTTTGCCGTGAGAAAGGGCCTGGAGATTGACTTACATGATGACCTGACCCCCGAACCACACAGTCCCCCCTTGCCCGAGGGTCCCCCGTCTGCTGAGGGAAGAGCAGTCAGGAGGGTCCTTGTGGTAGGCTACTTTTCACGTTAAACACACACATTAATCATGGCACAATGAGAATGCATGCATGCACACCACTGTGATCCCTAGCACACACACCACATCCACATCAAATTGGATTAGACCAAAGTACACCACATGGGACTTGGGAGCAGCAACGCCACGCCACGGCTCCAATTATGTTGCGGTACATTCATACACCATTCACACGTGTTGTGGTGATAATTTCTCACCAACGACTGAGGGTGACACCCCTTAATGGCAGGAGTGTCACCCCCACACATTCACACCACATTCATACTGTAGCCTGCACTCCTCACCGTGTGCAGGGAGATAAAAAAAAAATAACTCATAATCTGAGTATCAAACATAAATTAATATAAATCAACGGCCCTGTCGTGGGCTCCTTCTTGTCCCTAGGCTCCTGGGGCGCAGTTGCCTGGGGCGAGCCACAGGTGGGGGGGCTGAGGGGGCTGGTGGTTGAACCTCCACCAGTCTCTCCCTGGCTGCCTGGCTGCCCTCCATTGCCACGGCTAACCGGTTGAGGTAGGTATTGGTGGCAGCCTGCATCCGCAGCCGGCGGGTGGTATTGCTGCGCTGCTGTCGCCGTGTCTGCCTCCCCTCCTCACGGACAGCAGCTGCCAGGCTCCGGACCTCGGAGACCAGGCCAGATGTGGTGGTCTGCAGGTCCACCAGGCAGGACAGAAGGGCTGCCCCGTTCCCAACAACGTCCTGCAGACTTTCATTTATAGTAGTATTCTGCCCAGCGTGCTGGGCGATGGCTTCCTGCACTGCCACAGTGCAAGCAGCCTGGCTCTCGGCCGTGGACACCAGGCTATCTGAGACCCGATGAAGATCACCAGCAAGACATCCAATATGGCGGGTCTGCCTTGTCTGGTCCCCTGCCAGATGGTCCTCAAAATCGTCAGGGACTCCTCGTGTTTTTCTCGTTGCCTTACTATAGGCCTGAGAGGCTGGAGGATGGGTGTAGGGGAGGTCCCTTGAGGGGGTATCCCTGGAGGGGATGGTGTCCCTTGAGGGGGTATCCCTGGAGGGGATGGTGTCCCTTGAGGGGGTATCCCTGGAGGGGATGGTGTCCCTTGAGGGGGAATCCCTGGAGGGGATGGTGTCCCTTGATGGGGAATCCCTGGAGGGGATGGTGTCCCTTGATGGGGAATCTAGCAAGGGGGGGGATGTTTGGGAGTGGCCAGGTATGGGGGTCTCCTCCAGCATATACACAGCATCCTCTTCTACCCCGACGTGCTCCTCCTCAACCTCTTCAAGCAATGATGTTGGGGCTAGATCCACCATGGATGGGGTGGATCGCCCTGCAACCAATGACGGCCCAGCTCCATCCTGCACATCTGTGGATGACACAAAACAATCACATGTTGGAGTACCCACACACTTGTCACATGTATCCCCCCCCCCCCACCCATGCAACACACCACAAAGCAGATAAAACACACTTACCTGACCTCAAAGGCTGATCCCCTGATTCGAAGCCCGGCAGACCCTCCACCAGCTCCCTATCCAGCAACCTGGCCACGACCATGTCCTCTGACGTCAGGGTGATTCTTGTGGCTGGTCCTCCACCTGTGCCACTGGCATGCTTCCTCATTGCCACAAGTTTATCTTTCACCAGTCTCCGCATGTCGTTAATTTTCTTGCGGATGTGCTTGGGCTCCCTCTCCGCCACACCGACAACATTTACCTGCCTGGTTATTTCTGCATAAATGCGGGTTTTCTCCGATTTGCCAGTGTTGGCACTCTGTGGCCCATAGAGGCGGGACCCATGTTGGGAGAGCGCATCGGTGATCACAGCCTTTTCCTGAGGGCTGAAATTAAACATTCTACGGTCACCGGGAGTCTCTGGTGCAGCCATCATTAATGCAAAGAGCAGGATGCAAAAGCCCTGGCAATTCAAAAAAAATGCTGGTCACGTTTTGCAAGTGAGTGGCGCTTCTGTGTGTGTATTTATGCACTGGAGTAGGAAGTGGTGCGGCGGATCTTGGTGGTGACGTCGGCGCCGTACTGCGCATGCGCACAGGAGGCAGACAGCCAGGTGACATTAGTGTGCATGCGCCGTTTAAGATACACCGTACGGATCTCTCTGCGCCACCGTCAGACCATCATTTGCATGTGGTGACGCCCACTTACAGTTCAGCCGCCTTACGCCGTCCAAAATCCGCTACGCAGGTGAGTGAAAAAATGATGAATACAGTACATGCCTCTCCGGGCGGGTACGGCGTAGCGGAAAAAAGATGCGCCACGCCGGAGTAACGATGCGCCATTGTACATGAATCTGGCCCATAGTCTATGGGCCAGATTCTCAGAGGCGCTACGACGGGGTATCTCAGATAGCCCGTCGTATCGCCGTTTTTATGGCCGTGTATCTATGCGTGTGATTCCTAGAATCACTTACGCATAGATACCGGTGAAGATCCGCCAAGTGTAAAACAATTACACTGGCGGATCGTAGATGTAATGACAACTCTGGCCACTAGGTGGCCTTTACGTTGTTCTCTCATTTGCCTATGCAAATGAGGCTGATACGCCGATTCCCGAACGCTTTTACGCCGCCCCGTCGTGGTTAACGTCGTTTTCGTCCGCGTAAGGTTACCCCTGCTAAGATGTGGAGTAACCTTACAACGGATGCAGTCGGATGCCATGTTAAGTATGGCCTCGGGACCGCGTGTTGTGCGTCGTTTACGTTGTTTGCGTACGTCAATTCTCAATGGGGCTGGCGTACGCTACGATTACGTTGTTTACATTGAGAAAATGTGACGTCCTTTGGAGCATGCGCACTGGGATTTCATCGCGGCCGGCGCATGCGCAGTTCAATCGGCATACAAACCGCCCCCTTCGATTTACGCGGGGATACGCCGGGCCATTTACGCTACGCCGCCGCAAACTACGGAGCAAGTGCTTTGGGAATAAAGCACTTGCTCCAGTACGATGCGGCGGCCTAGTGTAAATGGCTAACGCTACGCCTCCGCAAATGTACGAGAATCTGGCCCTATATATATATATACACACTCACAGTATATAATATATATACTTTGGGCCAGATTCAGAAAGCTTTTTACGCAGCGTATCAAGAAATACGCTGCGTAAATACTAAGAATAGCCAGCGTATCTTTTTTTGCTATTCAGAAAACAAGATACGCCAGCTTTCTTCTAAGATACGAGCGGCGTAAGTCTGTTACACCATCGTATCTTATTTGCATTATTACGCTGGCCGCTAGGTGGCGCTTACGCGTAATATATGCAAATTAGCTATTTACGCCGATTCCCGAACGTACTCGCGGCGGCTTGTCAAGCCTGCCTTGCATACACACGATCATGAAAAAAAAAATGCTCAAGCAAAGCTCTGTGACGTACAACACGTACGACGGCACTAAAAAGGGGAAGTTCCATTCGAATGGCGCCACCCTTCGGGCTGATTATGCAAATTCCACTTCTCATAAGCCTACACGCGACCATATTTCACAATGTAAAAAAAGTCAAGAAAAAAAAGAGCAGGTTCTAAATTTTTAATGGCCATTTTTCTCATCGAGAAACAAACGTTTTTATGACCAATTTAAAAAATGCAATTTTTCTCATCATGAAAAATGGTTGTGTGTACGCGGCATAACAGTGGGACTGGCCGCTGTCAGATGCAGCTCATTGACTGAAACCAGTCAATGAGCTGCAGCAAAAATGGCTAAATGCTAAAAGTGACCCTATGACCTCAAATCAACCACAAAATAAAATTAAAGATTAAAAAGCTCCCAATATTAAGAACAAAAGTCATCAAATGGGTTGCCTGCCCAAAGAGCTATCAATCAGAATTAGGCCCCTTTCACACATGCGGACCGCTATCAGTGTTTTAGGCGGACCTGAACAGATGCTCCGTGCACCTCTATGGAGCCACGGATGTGACATGTCCCCTGACATCCGACCCGCTCCGATCCGCCAAAGTGTGGATGGAAACCCTATTTTCCATCCTACTGGCGGATCGGATTGGATGAAGGCGGACTCTACGGTCCGTCTTCATCCATTTTCCCCATACGGGAGAGCGGCGCTCTGACAGGTCAGTCCCTGCACAGTGTGCAGAGACAGACCTGTCATCTGCCTGCTCACCAGGAATCGACGGAGCAATCCCCACTGAGCAAAGCAGAGCCCGTACACGGACACGTATGTGTGAAAGGGCCAGTGGTGGCTGGTGCTCAAAATTTTTGGGGGGGGCGCAAACGAAAAAAAAAATATTGCAGCCTCACTGTGCCCATCACATGCAGCCACTGTGCCATGCCACCAAATGCAGCCACTGTGCCATCAATTGTCACCACTGTGCCATGCCACCAAATGCAGCCACTGTGGCATCAATTGTCACCACTGTGCCATGCAATCAAACACAGAAACTGTGCCATCAATTGTCACCATTGTGCCATGCCATCAAATGCAGCCACTGTGCCATCAATTGTCACCACTGTGCCCCATGCCATCAAATGCAGCCACTGTGCCATCAATTGTCACCACTGTGCCCCATGCCACCAAATGCAGCCACTGCGCCATCAATTGTCACCACTGTGCCATGCCAACAAATGCAGTCACTGTGCCATCAATTGTCACCACTGTGCAATGCCATCAAACGTCACCACTGTGCCATCAATTGTCACCACTGTGCCATGCCATCAAATGCAGCCGCTGTGCCATCAATTGTCACCACTGTGTGTGCCATGCAACACAGCAACTGTGCCATCAATTGTCACCACTGTGCCATGCCATCAAATGTAGTCACTGTGCCATTAATTGTCACCACTGTGCCATGGCATCAAACGCAGCCACTGTGCCATCAATTGTCACCACTGTGTGTGCCATGCAACACAGCAACTGTGCCATCAATTGTCACCACTATGCCATGCCATCAAATGCAGCGACTGTGCCATCAATTGTCACCACTGTGCCATGCCATCAAACGCCACCACTGTGCCATCAATTGTCACCACTGTGCCATGCCATCAAAAGCCACCACTGTGCCATCAATTATCACCACTGTGCCATGCCATCAAACGCCACCACTGTGCCATCAATTGTCACCACTGTGCCATGCCACCAAATGCAGCCACTGTGCCATCAATTGTCACCACTGTTCCATGCCATCAAACACAGAAACTGTAGCATCATTTGTCACTATTATGCCATGCCATCAAATGCAGCCACTGTGCCATCAATTGTCACCACTGTGCCCCATGCCACCAAATGCAGCCACTGCGCCATCAATTGTCACCACTGTGCCATGCCATCAAATGCAGTCACTGTGCCATCAATTGTCACCACTGTGCCATGCCATCAAACGCCACCACTGTGCCATCAATTGTCACCACTGTGCCATGCCATCCAACGCCACCACTGTGCCATCAATTGTCACCACTGTGCCATGCCATCAAACGCCACCACTGTGCCATCAATTGTCACCACTGTGCCATGCCACCAAATGCAGCCACTGTGCCATCAATTGTCACCACTGTTCCATGCCATCAAACACAGAAACTGTGCTATCAATTGTCACCATTGTGCCATGCCATCAAATGCAGCCACTGTGCCATCAATTGTCACCACTGTGCCCCATGCCACCAAATGCAGCCACTGCGCCATCAATTGTCACCACTGTGCCATGCCATCAAATGCAGTCACTGTGCCATCAATTGTCACCACTGTGCCATGCCATCAAACGTCACCACTGTGCCATCAATTGTCACCACTGTGCCATGCCATCAAACGCCACCACTGTGCCATCAATTGTCACCACTGTGCCATGCCATCAAACGCCACCACTGTGCCACCAATTGTCACCACTGTGCCATGCCAAACGCCACCATGGTGCCATCAATTGTCACCACTGTGCCATGCCATCAAATGCAGCCGCTGTGCCATCAATTGTCACCACTGTGTGTGCCATGCAACACAGCAACTGTGCCATCAATTGTCACCACTGTGCCATGCCATCAAGTGCAGTCACTGTGCCATGCCATCAAACGCAGCCACTGTGCCATCAATTGTCACCACTGTGTGTGCCATGCAACACAGCAACTGTGCCATCAATTGTCACCACTGTGCCATGCCATCAAATGCAGTCACTGTGCCATCAATTGTCACCACTGTGCCATGCCATCAAACGCCACCACTGTGCCATCAATTGTCACCACTGTGCCATGCCATCAAACGCCACCACTGTGCCATCAATTGTCACCACTGTGCCATGCCATCAAACACAGCTACTGTGCCCATCAATTGTCACCACTGTGCCATGCCATCAAATGCAGTCACTGTGCCATCAATTGTCACCACTGTGCAATGCCATCAAACGCCACCACTGTGCCATCAATTGTCACCACTGTGCCATGCCATCAAATGCAGTCACTGTGCCATCAATTGTCACCACTGTGCCATGCCATCATATGCAGTCACTGTGCCATCAATTGTCACCACTGTGCCCCATGCCACTGTGCTCATTGTCGCCTCTGTGCCCTTTGTCACCACTGTGCCCCATGATGCCACTGTGCCCCATGATGCCCCTTTACCTGTAAAAATCACTTACCTGACGCTTCTATGTCCTCCATCGATGTCTTCTGCCGCCGTGGAGAAGCTTCAGCCAATCAGGTTCCTGATAACCAGAATCCGGGGACCTGATTGGCTGAAACGGCCGTCAGTCTCATGCAAGGAACGCAGGTTGCCTGCGCTCCGAGCATAGACTTCCGAGAGCCGTAGGGCGGTACTGGAAAAGCCTATCAGAGCCGCTGGCTTTGATAGGCAGTTCCCCTCAGCCAACCAGCTGCCGCTATTCGGGTAACCGGCGCCCAATGTCCGGTTATAGGAATAGACCAGGCAGCTGGCAACAATAACACACGTTCAATGCATTGCATTGAATGTGAGTTATTTGCGAGAGAGGGTGGCACTGCAGCGCCCTCTATAGACGGCCGCCAGAACTTCGGCTAAAATGTCAAAATTACATTTTAGCCGAATAAAAGTTCTTAAAGGGCCCGTGTTTTTTTAATTTTTTTTTTTTTTTTTTTGTGACTGCGGGAGAGGGGGGGCGGCGCCCGTGCGCCCATATGGGTGGGCCGCCACTGGAAAGGGCCCTTAAGGTAAAGTTTCCTAACAGACCCTAATCACTTCTTTTACAATATGTCAGTTTTCCTATTCTAACCCTACAACTGCTTCCAATAGACTGACACTATAGCTGTTCCGTGTCCCCTTTTCCTGGTGCATCCATCGCAGCATACCTGTGACAAGCTCCTCCTTGGCTCCTCCCTCAGGACCAGTGAATATTATAAAAGAAAAGGATTAGTGCAGTCTCACCATCCTTTTACTATGCATAACCCCACCCATTTTAGCTACTGTAGTTATTTGTCACAGGTATGTTGCAATGGAGGCACCAGGAAAATGATTTAATACTTACCGTATCTTTCTTTTCCTGGTGCCTATCCATGGCAGCATACAATCCCTCCCTTGGTATGCTATATTAGGTGGAATGCTAGGAGTGCACTAATCCTTTTCTTATAGCTTCCAGTTTGTTTAATAAAGCTTAATTAAACAAGCTAAAGTTCGAACCTACGATGCACAGCTGTCCCAGATTTTGCACTCTCCAGTTTTAGTAAATCAACCCCCATGTGTTTTTCCCTGGAGAACAAATAAAGGGAAATGCTATCAATGCCAGACATATAGGTCCTCGCCCTCTTCCATGTCCTCTTTCAAATCCTCATCCTACCCCTTCTTTAACCGCTTCAGCCCCAGGACCATTTTGGTGGTCAAAGACCAGGCCACTTTTTGCGATTCGGCACTGCGTCGCTTTAAATGACAATTACGCGGCCGTGCGACATGGCTCCCAAACAAAATTGACATCCTCTTTAATAGAGCGTTCTTTTGGTGATATTTGATCACCTCTGCGGTTTTTATTTTTTACGCTATAAACAAAAAAAGAGCGACCATTTAAAAAAAAAATTTTTACTTTTTGCTATAATAAATATCCCCCAAAAATATATGAAAAAAAAGTTTTCCACAGTTTAGTCCAATACGTATTCTTCTACATATTTTTGGTAAAACAAGCGCAATAAGCATTTATTGATTGGTTTGCGCAAAAGTTATAGCTTCTACAAAATAGGGGACTGTTTTATGGCATTTTAATTAATATTTAATTTTTTTACTAGTTATGGCGGCGATCAGCAATTTTTATCGTGACTGTGACATTATGGCGGACACATCGGACACTTTTGACATCATTTTGGGACCATTGTAATTTTGACAGCGGTGCACTGATTACTGTAAAAATGACACTGGCAGTGAAGGGGTTAACCACTAGGTGGTGCTGCAGGGATTAAGTCAGCAATAGGTAGTGATTCTTACTGTTAGGGGGTGTGGCTACACGTGACAAGTCACTGATGACCATTCCCGATTACAGGGGAACGGTCATCAGTGAGTGTCACCAGGCAGAATAGGGGAATGCCTTGTTTACAAAGTTATTCCCCTGTTCTGCTCTTGCCGGCCGGTGTGCGCCTGCTGGGGGGGCAAATTTAAAGGGACGTACCTGTACGCCAATATGCCTGCCCATGCCATGTTGTCGACATACATCGGCATGTGGCGTTCGGCAAGTGGTTAAAAGAAACAAACAAAATTTATGAGGAAAAAGCGAGCACTATGCCGTGCCCCAATTCTTCTAACAACTCACTTGAGGGCAGATTTATCTTTGACCTTACATTGCCATTCATACACTAGAAGATTTTCTTTTTTTTTTTTTATTCTTTTTTTAAAGGGTATTTTTGTGCGTGAACTCGAGAGAGAGGAGCCGGACTGCAGGAGTTGGGAGTAGGCAGACCCTCCCCCCGGAGGCAATCGCCATCCTTCTCCATGCCCCTGGTGGCAATGGCGGGTGTGAAGGGGGGCCTCCCACTCACCCCGCCCTACCTGCTCCTCTTGGGAGCCCAACTGGGGCCCAACGGGACCCCAATGGGGCAGAGGGACTCCCCCTATGAGGGAGTGAGGGGGCCTAGCCCACCCAGCCAGCCCTGTAGGTCCTTCGCCTCTCTTTATTTTAAGAGACCGCATGGCCAAAGTGCATGTGTTTTAAACCAATTTTGTGTGCGTGCAAGTGTGGTGGTTTTTGTGGGGGGGGGGGGGTGGGCGTACTAAGCACAGGCGTACCTTGCATAGCACACCCACCGGGAGCCGGGCTGAGACCACCAAACTCAATTCACATGTAGCCGAGACCGGGATCCGAACCCTTGGCTGCAGAGGTGAATGGCTTGTCAGCGCAGTGCCAATCACGTTGAGCCACCACAGCTCCCTCACTAGAAGATTTTCAAAGGAAAGTTCATAGGAACATTTGTACGAAAAGATGTACAAAAATTCTTTACATCTGAAGACTTGACGGAGTGATATTCCAAAGTACTTGTTTGCTTTTAATATTCATTTCTGTAACAAATAGGCTTTACTAAACAAAAAAACATTAACTGTAGAAAATTAATTTGTTGGGATAAATTTTCCATCCTGCTCTTCAAATCTTATTGTCGCTGCATTCGAAAACATTAAATTGACCCCACTAACAATTTGAAAATTTAAATTAGAAAATGTAAATGAAGTTTTACTTGTGTGCACAGTGTTGTTGTTAAAGTGGTTGTAAATGCTCAAGCATGGGTGGACCGTCCACTAAGGGCGCATGGGCGCTGCCCCCTCTATCCACGCCACCCCCTATATGGTTAATGGATAGATTCATGCATTGCATGAATCTATCCACCACTGCCACGGCCACTCCCTATTCACTTGTCTGGCCCCTTTCAGGAAGCTGGGTGCCTAAATTGCAGGGGGTGTTTTTTTGAAGCACCTGATTAGAGCCATATGCCCCAATAGGCTTCAAAATAAAGTGGACTTCGAGCGCAGAGCATTGCGCTCAGATTCCACCCAAGTGTGTTAGAAAAGCTATTTAAGATTTGGTTTTCTAACACTGAATCACCTCTCTGCCAATCAGGAAGCGCAGGTCTGTTACCCATTTCCCGATTGGCTGAAAGGTCAGGCTATCCTATTGGATGCCTAGGGGGAGGGGAGGAGACACACGCCGCAATCTCAAAAGAGAAGAGGACACAGGAGACGCTGCTAGATGCCCACCGCAGCCTGATCCCTTGTTTGATGTGTCTGCCAATCCCCACCGCTGATAGGGTAAGTGCCAGTGGAACAGCAGACAGCTCAAGGTTTTCATTACCTCCCCCAGCCCCCCTAATACTTACCTGAGCCTGATCTCGATCCAGCAATGTGCACAAGAGTAGTGGCCTCTTCCTCCTCATTGGCTGAGACAGCAGCGGGAGCCATTCGTTCTCACTAGTGTCTATCACAGCCAATGAGGAGGGTGCAGGGGTGGGGCCAAGCTGCACTCCGTGTGTGAATAGACACACAGGGCAGCGGCTTGAGAGCTAGTCTGCTCTGGTGCCACCATAGCAAGCAGCAAGTCCGGTCTTGGCCCCTCTCACTTGGCAGTGGGGAGGGGCTAAGACCGGACAACAGGATGATCAGGGCTGTTTTATGCAAAATCATTTATTTTTTATTATTTTTTTAAATCTGCCTTTAATATCACTTTAAATACTGCAAAATGCAAACACACGTGCAAACACATCTGCAATAAGCCGCACTGCATCCACACACAAAACACAACACAAAGCAGGTTAACTACACAAATAGGACTCTGCTAACCTGAGTTTGACATGGCTAAATAAAGGTCATATACACAAGCCCAAGACATTAATTAAAATGTATGCACAAAAGGATTATGTAAAGTGCATTTCCCTTTGGGATTTTTCAAGTAATATAAAACATTGAAATATTTATTTACATTTTCTAAATGATAGTAAAAAATTATAATGGCAATTCTGATTGATTGCAGCAGACAACAGAATCTTTCCAGGTGCATTTAACCCTTTTGTGAAACAAGAGTACAAGCTATTAACCTTCTGCCCTTTGAGCAGTGCTGCCCCCAGGCCTGGCTCTGTCTTAGATGTACAGTAAGGGCAACAGCTGTGATATTCGCCCTCCCTCGGAACATGTTACATGGTATGATTTACGGTCTACAACTACTGTAATCACCAAGTTAGTAAACCTTTCAACCTTCTGAGATGGCAAGGAGGGAACATCTCCTAGCGACAACATTTTTAGGCAACTTCAATGTTGCTATGCCCCCAGGCATATCATAAATGAAAAAACACGATGAATTGTGCTCCTACAAAAGCTAATATGGTCAATATCAGTAAAAAATAAATGGCCTAAAATCAATGGTATTTATTTAAAACATACTGTAATTCTGCCTGAAACCAGGTGATGTCACTAGGAAAAAAGGGTGACCATCAAACTGAGAGAGCTTCTAGCACCATAGATAAAATCCACTTGGAAAAGGAACATTTTCTTGGTGGTCTGATCTGTACAAAAGCATTCAAGACCTGGATAACTAGAGTGTTCAGTGCCCATTTGATACCTGTCAGTGCTGATATGTACTTTAACCACTTTACTACTGGCCACCGTCAATTGGCGGCAGCCGCGATGGCCCAGTAGCTGAGCAGGACCGTGGATCTTGGTGTGTAAACACCGAGATCCGCGTCCTGTCAGGGGGAGAGGAGACCAATGCTGTGTCCCTTGTACATAGGGACACAGATCGGTCACCTCCCCCAATCAGTCCCCTCCCCCTACAGTTAGAATGACTCACTAGGGTACACATTTAAAGCAGAGGTTCACCCAAAAATCAACTATCTGCCATTAGATCCAGCATACTGCTGACATCTGCGGTATGCTGTTTTTTTTTTTTTTTGTACTTATCGGTTTATCAGGCTTTCTTATCTGGCTCCGAGCCGGGATTCCTGCGGGGAATAGGCGTTCCTAAGGCAAGCCTAGTTGATTGACGGGCTTGTAAAGCGCGCCACGCCTTCCGAAAATAGCCAAAGTGACACTCGGCTGTTTACGGCGCTATACGGCCTGTGTAGAGCTGACTGCGCAGGAGCTGTAAATTGCCGAGCGTCACTTTGGCTATTTTCGGAAGGCGTAACGTGCCTTACTAGCCTGTCAATCAACTAGGCTTGCCTTAGGATCGCTTATAACCCCTTGATCGCCCCCTAGTGTTAACCCCTTCCCTGCACTGTTTGCTGTATAAATGTGAATGGTCCCAAAATAGTGTCAAAAGTGTCCGGTGTGTCCGCCACAATATCACAGTCACGATAAAAATCACTGATCGCCGCCATTGCTAGTAAAAGATATTTTTTTATAAATCTATGCCCTATTTTGTAGCCGCTATAACTTTTGCGCAAACAAATCAATATACGCTTATTGCAATTTTTTTTACCAAAAATATGTAGAAGAATGCGTATCGGGTAAAAAATATTTTTTATATATATTTTTGGGGATATTTATTATAGCAAAAAGTTATAAATATTGCTTTTTTTTTTTTAAATGTCGCTCTTATTTTGTTTATAGCGAAAAAAATAAAAACTGCAGAGGTGATCAAATACCACCAATCGAAATCTCTATTTATGTGGAAAAAAATATAAAAATGTATTTTGGGTGAAGAGTAGCATGACAGCGCAATTGTCATTCAAATTGTGACAGCGCTGAAAGCTGAAAAATGGCCTGGGCAGGAAGGGGGTGAAAGTGCCCGGTACTGAGGTGGTTAAAGTGGTTGTAAACCTCAGACATGACATATGACCAAAACCAAGAGAAAAAAAGGTGACAGAGGAGGGAGCTTCTGATTTCAGCTCTGTTCCTATGTGCTGTGTGGAGAGGGGGGTGTCCTTTTCCTCCAATCAGCTCTCAAAGCTCTCCTTACTGAGCTTAAGTGTAACTTCAGCTCTCTGCCCCTTTTCTGAATTCTCAGAAAAACTTAAAATTGCAGAAGGGATGTAGAGAAGTATGGGCTGCAGATAAACAGGTATAACTT